>JAEVFF010000076.1:0-192104 GCA_018901945.1 Pugionium dolabratum | reverse complement strand
CAGTTCGGGATAGATTGGATAACTTGGATGCTTTGTTGTATCTATTTCTGTGTGTAATTTTGTCACAATATAGAAAATTGAGCTAGCTTAACGTGGGCATTGGATTCGTGTCATTCTGAACTATAAATCAAAAGTTACGGATGATTTAGTGTGAACATGTCAAGTTGATCGGGCAATGAAAATGATCATTCTTAACTGATCGTTGGTGCTAATTGAATTGAGGCTTATAAATGAAGCATAACGCATGACATCATGCAGTTTGGGACAGATTGGATTACTTGGAGCCTTTGTCGTATCTATTTGTGTTTCAAAATGTGGCACAACATAGAAAATTAAGCTTGCTTAACGTGGGCATTGAATTTTTGTCATTCCGAGCTATAAATCAAAAGTTACGGACAATCTAGTGCAGACATGTCATGGTTATCGACCAGCTAATTTGATCATTCTAAACTGATCACTGGGGCTCATTGAGTAAAGGATTATAAATGAAGCATCATGCACGACATTACGCAGTTTTTGATATATTTTATTGCTTGGAGGATTCGTCGAATCAATTTTAGTCTTAAATTTTATCACAATATAGAAAATTGATCTAGCTTAACGTGGGCACCGGATTCGTGTCATTCTGAGCTCTAAATAAAAAGTTTTGGACAATCTAGTGCAGAAATGTCAAGTTGATTAGCCAGTTCAAATGATCATTCTAAACTGATCATTGATGTTCATTGACTAAAGGTTTATAAATGAAACACAATGCATGGAATCACGTAGTTTTGGCTATATTGGATTACTTGGACGCTTTCTCGTATCTATTTCTGTCTCAAAATTTGTCACAATAAAGAAATTTGAGGTAGCTTAACGTGGGCATTCGTTTCGTGTCATTCTGAGCTCTAAATCAAAAGTTAGGGACGAGTGTAAACATGTCATGTTGATCAGCAAGTTAAAATGATCATTCCTAACTGCTCATTGGTGCTTATTGAGTTGAGGCCTATAAATGAAGCATAATGCATGACATTAAGCAGTTTTAGATAGATTGGATTACTTGTACGCTTTCTGGTATCTATTTCTGTCTCAAATTTTGTCACAATATAGAAACTTTAGCTAGCTTAACGTGGCCACTGGATTTGTGTCATTCTGAGCTCTAAATCAAAAATTATGGAAGATTTAGTGCAAACATGTTATGGTTATCGACCAGCTAATTTGATCATTTTAAACTGATCACTGGTGCTCAAGGAGTAAAGGCTTATAAATGAATCATCATGCACGACATTACGCAGGTTTTGATAGATTTGATTACTTGGAGTATTTTTCGAAGCAATTTTAGTCTTAAATTTTATCACAATATAGAAAATTGAGGTAGATTAACGTGGGCACCGGATTCATGTCATTCTGAGCTATAAATCAAAAGTTACGGACAATCTAGTGCAGAAATGTCAAGTTGATTAGCCCGTTCAATTGATCATTCTAATCTGCTCATGGATGCTCATTGACTAAAGGCTTATAAATGAAACACAATGCATGGCATCACGTAGTTTTTGATAGATTGGATTACTTGGACGCTTTATCGTATCTATTTTTGTCTCAAAATTTGTCACAATAAAGAAACTTGAGCAAGCTTAATGTGGGCATTGGTTTCGTGTCATTCTGAGCTTTAAATCAAAAGTTAGGGACAAGAGTAAACATGTCATGTTGATCAGCCAATTAAGATGATCATTCTTAACTGATCATTGGTGCTTATTGAGTTGAGGCTTATAAATGAAGCATAATGCATCGAACCACGTAGTTCGGGATATATTGGAATACTTGGACGCTTTCTCGTATTTATTTCTGTCTCAAATTTTGTCACAATATAGAATCTTGTGCTAGCTTAACGTGGGCATTGATTTCGTGTCATTCTGAGCTCTAAATCAAAAGTTAGGGACGATATAGTGCAAACATGTCAAGGTTATCAGCCACTTAATTTGATCATTCTAAACTCATCATTGGTGCCCAATGAGTAAAGGCTTATAAATGAAGCATAATGCTTGGCATCACGCAGTTTTGGATAGATTTGATTACTTGGACGCTTTGTCGTATATATCTCTATCTCCAATTTTGACACAATATAGAAAATTGAGCTAGCTTAACGTGGGCATTGGATTTTTGTCCTTCTGAACTATAAATCAAAAATTACGGACGATTTAGTGCAGACATCTCAAGTAGATCGGCCAGTTAAAATGATCATTCTTAACTGATCATTGGTGCTTATTGAGTTGAGGCTTATAAATGAAGCATAATGCATGGCATCACACAATTTTGGACAGATTGGATAGTTTGGATGCTTTCTCGGATCTATTTCTGTCTCAAATTTTGTCACAATAAAGAAACTTGAGCTAGCTTAACGTGGGCACTGGATTTGTGTCATTCTGAGCTCTAAATCAATAGTTACGGACGATTTAGTGGAAACGTGTCATGGTTATCGACCAGCTAATTTGATCTTTCTAAACTGATCACTTGTGCTCAAGGAGTAAAGGCTTATAAATGAAGCATCATGCACGACATTACCAGTTTTTGATAGATTTGATTACTTGGAGGATTTTTCGAAGCAATTTTAGTGTTAAATTTAATCACAATAGAGAATATTGAGCTAGTTTAACGTGGGTACCGGATTTGTGTCATTCTGAGCTCTAAATCAAAAGTTATGGACAATCTAGTATAGAAATGTCAAGTTGATTGGCCAGTTCAAATGATAATTCTAAACTGATCATTGATGCTCATTGAGTAAAGGCTTATAAATGAAATACAATGAATGGCATCAAATGTTTTTGGATAGATTGGATTAGTTGGACCCTTTCTCGTATCTATTTTTGTCTCAAATTTTGGCACAATAAAGAAACCTGTGCTGGCTTAATGTGGGCATTGGTTTCGTGTCATTCTAAGCTCTAAATCAAAAGTTAGAGACGATTAAGTGTAAACATCTCAAGTTGATCGGCCAGTTAATTTGATCATTCTAAACTGATCATTGGTGCACACTTAGTAAAGGCTTATAAAAGAAGCATAATGTATGCCATCACGCATTTTTGGATAGATTTGATTACTTGAACGCTTTGTCGTATCTATTTCTTTCTCTCATTTTTGTCATAATATTGAAAATTGAGCTAGCTTAACCTTGGCACTGGATTTGTGTCATTCTGAACTATAAATCAAAATTGACGGACGATTTAGTGCGGACATGTCACGTTGATCGGCCAGTTAGAATGATAATTCTTAACGATCATTCGTACTTCTTGAGTTGAGGCTTATAAATGAAGTATAATGCATGACATCAAACAGTTTTGGATCGATTGGATTAATTGGACGCTTTCTCGTATCTATTTCTCTCTCAAATTTTGTAACAATATAGAAACTTGAGCTAGCTTAACGTGGGCATTGGTTTCGTGTCATTCTGAGCTCTAAATCAAAAGTTAGGGACGATTAAGTGTAACTATGTCAAGTTGATCGGGCAGTTAAGATGATCATTTTTAACTGATCATTGGTGCTTATTGAGTTGAGGCTTATGAATGAAGCATAATGCATGGCACCACGTAGTTCGGGATATATTGGATTACTTAGATTCTTTCTCGTATCTATTTCTGTCTTAAATTTGGTCACAATATAGAAACTTGTGCTAGCTTAACGTGGGCATTGGTTTTGTGTCATTCTAAGCTCTAAATCAAAAGTTAGGGACAATTTAGTGCAAACATGTCAAGGTTATCGGCCACTTAATTTGATCATTCTAAACTCATCATTGGTGCCCAATGAGTAAAGGCTTATAAATGAAGCATGATGCATGACATCACACAGTTTTGGATAGATTTGATTACTTGGACGCTTTGTCGTATATATTTCTATCTCTTATTTTGTCACGATATAGAAAATTGAGCTAGCTTGACGTGGGCATTAGATTTGTGTCATTCTGAACTATAAATCAAAAATTACGGATGATTTACTGCGGACATCTGAAGTTGATCGAGCAGTTAAAATGATCATTCTTAACTGATCATTGGTGATTATTGAGTTGAGGCTTATAAATGAAGCATAATGCATGGCATCACGCAATTTTGGAAAGATTGGATAGCTTGGATGCTTTCTCGGATCTATTTCTGTCTCAAATTTTGTCACAATAAAGAAACTTGAGCTAGCTTAACGTGGGACTGGATTTGTGTCATTCTGAGCTCTAAATCAAAAGTTACGGACGATTTAGTGGAAACATGTCATGGCTATCGACCAGCTAATTTGATCTTTCTAAACTGATCACTTGTGCTCAAGGAGTAAAGGCTTATAAATGAAGCATCATGCACGACATTACCAGTTTTTGATAGATTTGATTACTTGGAGGATTTTTCAAAGCAATTTTAGTCTTAAATTTAATCACAATATAGAATATTGAGCTAGTTTAACGTGGGTACCGGATTTGTGTCATTCTGAGCTCTAAATCAAAAGTTATGGACAATCTAGTGTAGAAATGTCAAGTTGATTGGCCAGTTCAAATGATAATTCTAAACTGATCATTGATGCTCATTGAGTAAAGGCTTATAAATGAAATACAATGAATGGCATCAAATATTTTTGGATAGATTGGATTAGTTGGACCCTTTCTCGTATCTATTTCTGTCTCAAATTTTGTCACAATAAAGAAACCTGTGCTGGCTTAATGTGGGCATTGGTTTCGTGTCATTCTAAGCTCTAAATCAAAAGTTAGAGACGATTAAGTGTAAACATCTCAAGTTGATCGGCCAGTTAATTTGATCATTCTAAACTGATCATTGGTGCACACTGAGTAAAGGCTTATAAAAGAAGCATGTATGCCATCACGCATTTTTGGATAGATTTAATTACTTGAACGCTTTGTCGTATCTATTTCTTTCTCTCATTTTTGTCATAATATAGAAAATTGAGCTAGCTTATCCTTGGCACTGGATTTGTGTCATTCTGAACTATAAATCAAAATTGACAGACGATTTAGTGCGGACATGTCATGTTGATTGGCCAGTTAGAATGATCATTCTTAACGATCATTGGTGCTTCTTGAGTTGAGGCTTATAAATGAAGTATAATGCATGACATCAAACAGTTTTGGATAGATTGGATTAATTGGACGCGTTCTCGTATTTATTTCTCTCTCAAATTTTGTAACAATATTGAAACTTGAGCTAGCTTAACGTGGGCATTGGTTTCGTGTCATTCTGAGCTCTAAATCAAAAGTTAGGGATGATTAAGTGTAACTATGTCAAGTTCATCGGGCAGTTAAGATGATCATTCTTAACTGATCATTGGTGCTTATTGAGTTGAGGCTTATGAATGAAGCATAATGCATGGCACCACGTAGTTCGGGATATATTGGATTACTTAGATTCTCTCTCGTATCTATTTCTGTCTTAAATTTTGTCACAATATAGAAACTTGTGCTAGCTTAACGTGGGCATTGGTTTCGTGTCATTCTAAGCTCTAAATCAAAAGTTAGGGACAATTTAGTGCAAACATGTCAAGGTTATCGGCCACTTAATTTGATCATTCTAAACTCATCATTGGTGCCCAATGAGTAAAGGCTTATAAATGAAGCATGATGCATGACATCACACAGTTTTGGATAGATTTGATTACTGGGACGCTTTGTCGTATATATTTCTATCTCTTATTTTGTCACGATATAGAAAATTGAGCTAGCTTGACGTGGGCATTAGATTTGTGTCATCCTGAACTATAAATCAAAAATTACGGATGATTTACTGCAGACATCTGAAGTTGATCGGGCAGTTAAAATGATCATTCTTAACTGATCATTGGTGATTATTGAGTTGAGGCTTATAAATGAAGCATAATGCATGGCATCACGCAATTTTGGAAAGATTGGATAGCTTGGATGCTTTCTCGGATCTATTTCTGTCTCAAATTTTGTCACAATAAAGAAACTTGAGCTAGCTTAACGTGGGACTGGATTTGTGTCATTCTGAGCTCTAAATCAAAAGTTACGGACGATTTAGTGGAAACATGTCATGGCTATCGACCAGCTAATTTGATCTTTCTAAACTGATCACTTGTGCTCAAGGAGTAAAGGCTTATAAATGAAGCATCATGCACGACATTACCAGTTTTTGATAGATTTGATTACTTGGAGGATTTTTCAAAGCAATTTTAGTCTTAAATTTAATCACAATATAGAATATTGAGCTAGTTTAACGTGGGTACCGGATTTGTGTCATTCTGAGCTCTAAATCAAAAGTTATGGACAATCTAGTGTAGAAATGTCAAGTTGATTGGCCAGTTCAAATGATAATTCTAAACTGATCATTGATGCTCATTGAGTAAAGGCTTATAAATGAAATACAATGAATGGCATCAAATATTTTTGGATAGATTGGATTAGTTGGACCCTTTCTCGTATCTATTTCTGTCTCAAATTTTGTCACAATAAAGAAACCTGTGCTGGCTTAATGTGGGCATTGGTTTCGTGTCATTCTAAGCTCTAAATCAAAAGTTAGAGACGATTAAGTGTAAACATCTCAAGTTGATCGGCCAGTTAATTTGATCATTCTAAACTGATCATTGGTGCACACTGAGTAAAGGCTTATAAAAGAAGCATGTATGCCATCACGCATTTTTGGATAGATTTAATTACTTGAACGCTTTGTCGTATCTATTTCTTTCTCTCATTTTTGTCATAATATAGAAAATTGAGCTAGCTTATCCTTGGCACTGGATTTGTGTCATTCTGAACTATAAATCAAAATTGACAGACGATTTAGTGCGGACATGTCATGTTGATTGGCCAGTTAGAATGATCATTCTTAACGATCATTGGTGCTTCTTGAGTTGAGGCTTATAAATGAAGTATAATGCATGACATCAAACAGTTTTGGATAGATTGGATTAATTGGACGCGTTCTCGTATTTATTTCTCTCTCAAATTTTGTAACAATATTGAAACTTGAGCTAGCTTAACGTGGGCATTGGTTTCGTGTCATTCTGAGCTCTAAATCAAAAGTTAGGGATGATTAAGTGTAACTATGTCAAGTTCATCGGGCAGTTAAGATGATCATTCTTAACTGATCATTGGTGCTTATTGAGTTGAGGCTTATGAATGAAGCATAATGCATGGCACCACGTAGTTCGGGATATATTGGATTACTTAGATTCTCTCTCGTATCTATTTCTGTCTTAAATTTTGTCACAATATAGAAACTTGTGCTAGCTTAACGTGGGCATTGGTTTCGTGTCATTCTAAGCTCTAAATCAAAAGTTAGGGACAATTTAGTGCAAACATGTCAAGGTTATCGGCCACTTAATTTGATCATTCTAAACTCATCATTGGTGCCCAATGAGTAAAGGCTTATAAATGAAGCATGATGCATGACATCACACAGTTTTGGATAGATTTGATTACTGGGACGCTTTGTCGTATATATTTCTATCTCTTATTTTGTCACGATATAGAAAATTGAGCTAGCTTGACGTGGGCATTAGATTTGTGTCATCCTGAACTATAAATCAAAAATTACGGATGATTTACTGCAGACATCTGAAGTTGATCGGGCAGTTAAAATGATCATTCTTAACTGATCATTGGTGATTATTGAGTTGAGGCTTATAAATGAAGCATAATGCATGGCATCACGCAATTTTGGAAAGATTGGATAGCTTGGATGCTTTCTCGGATCTATTTCTGTCTCAAATTTTGTCACAATAAAGAAACTTGAGCTAGCTTAACGTGGGACTGGATTTGTGTCATTCTGAGCTCTAAATCAAAAGTTACGGACGATTTAGTGGAAACATGTCATGGCTATCGACCAGCTAATTTGATCTTTCTAAACTGATCACTTGTGCTCAAGGAGTAAAGGCTTATAAATGAAGCATCATGCACGACATTACCAGTTTTTGATAGATTTGATTACTTGGAGGATTTTTCAAAGCAATTTTAGTCTTAAATTTAATCACAATATAGAATATTGAGCTAGTTTAACGTGGGTACCGGATTTGTGTCATTCTGAGCTCTAAATCAAAAGTTATGGACAATCTAGTGTAGAAATGTCAAGTTGATTGGCCAGTTCAAATGATAATTCTAAACTGATCATTGATGCTCATTGAGTAAAGGCTTATAAATGAAATACAATGAATGGCATCAAATATTTTTGGATAGATTGGATTAGTTGGACCCTTTCTCGTATCTATTTCTGTCTCAAATTTTGTCACAATAAAGAAACCTGTGCTGGCTTAATGTGGGCATTGGTTTCGTGTCATTCTAAGCTCTAAATCAAAAGTTAGAGACGATTAAGTGTAAACATCTCAAGTTGATCGGCCAGTTAATTTGATCATTCTAAACTGATCATTGGTGCACACTTAGTAAAGGCTTATAAAAGAAGCATAATGTATGCCATCACGCATTTTTGGATAGATTTGATTACTTGAACGCTTTGTCGTATCTATTTCTTTCTCTCATTTTTGTCATAATATTGAAAATTGAGCTAGCTTAACCTTGGCACTGGATTTGTGTCATTCTGAACTATAAATCAAAATTGACGGACGATTTAGTGCGGACATGTCACGTTGATCGGCCAGTTAGAATGATAATTCTTAACGATCATTCGTACTTCTTGAGTTGAGGCTTATAAATGAAGTATAATGCATGACATCAAACAGTTTTGGATCGATTGGATTAATTGGACGCTTTCTCGTATCTATTTCTCTCTCAAATTTTGTAACAATATAGAAACTTGAGCTAGCTTAACGTGGGCATTGGTTTCGTGTCATTCTGAGCTCTAAATCAAAAGTTAGGGACGATTAAGTGTAACTATGTCAAGTTGATCGGGCAGTTAAGATGATCATTTTTAACTGATCATTGGTGCTTATTGAGTTGAGGCTTATGAATGAAGCATAATGCATGGCACCACGTAGTTCGGGATATATTGGATTACTTAGATTCTTTCTCGTATCTATTTCTGTCTTAAATTTGGTCACAATATAGAAACTTGTGCTAGCTTAACGTGGGCATTGGTTTTGTGTCATTCTAAGCTCTAAATCAAAAGTTAGGGACAATTTAGTGCAAACATGTCAAGGTTATCGGCCACTTAATTTGATCATTCTAAACTCATCATTGGTGCCCAATGAGTAAAGGCTTATAAATGAAGCATGATGCATGACATCACACAGTTTTGGATAGATTTGATTACTTGGACGCTTTGTCGTATATATTTCTATCTCTTATTTTGTCACGATATAGAAAATTGAGTTAGCTTGACGTGGGCATTAGATTTGTGTCATTCGGAACTATAAATCAAAAATTACGGATGATTTCCAGCGGACATCTGAAGTTGATCGGGCAGTTAAAATAATCACTTAACTGATCATTGGTGCTTATTGAGATGAGACTTATAAATGAAGCATAATGCATGGCATCACGCAATTTGGGACAGATTGGATAGCTTGGATTCTTTCTCGGATCTATTTATGTCTCAAATTTTGTCACAATAAAGAAACTTGAGCTAGCTTAACGTGGGTACTGGATTCGTGTCATTCTGAGCTCTAAATCAAAAGTTACGGACGATTTAGTGGAGACATGTCATGGTTATAGACCCAGCTAATTTGATCTTTCTAAACTGATCACTGGTGCTCAAGGAGTAAAGGCTAATAAATGAAGCATCATTCACGTCATTAGCAGTTTTTGATAGATGTGATTACTTGTAGGATTTTTCGAAGAAATTTTAGTCTTAAATTTTATCACAATTAGAATATTGAGCTAGCTTAACATGGGCACCGGATTCGTTTCATTCTGAGCTCTAAATCAAAAGTTACTGACAATCCAGTGTAGAAATGTCAAGTTGATTGGCCAGTTCAAGTGATCATTCTAAAGTGATCATTGATGCTCATTGAGTAAAGGCTTATATATGAAATACAATGCATGGCATCACATAGTTTTGGATAGATTGGATTAGTTGGATGCTTTCTCGTATCTATTTCTGTCTCAAATTTTGTCACAATAAAGAAACTTGAGCTGGCTTAATGCGGGTATTGGTTTCGTGTCATTCTTAGCTCTAAATCAAAAGTTAGGGACGATTAAGTGTAAACATGTCAAGTTGATCGGCCAGTTAATTTGATCATTCTAAACTGATCATTGGTGCACACTGAGTAAAAGCTTATAAATGAAGCATAATGAATGCCATCACGCATTTTTGGATAGATTTGATTACTTGGACGCTTTGTCGTATCTATTTCTTTCTCTCATTTTGTCAGAATATAGAAAATTGAGCTAGCTTAACGTGGGCACGGGATTTGTGTCATTCTGAACTATAAATCAAAATTTACGGACGATTTAGTGCGGACATGTTAAGTTGATCGCCTAGTTAAAATGGTCACTTTTAACTGATCATTGATGCTTAATGAGTTGAGGCTTATAAATGAAAAATAATGCATGGCATCACATAGATCAGGATAGATTGGATAACTTGGATGCTTTGTCGCATCTATTTCTCTCTCCAATTTTGTCACAATATAGAAAATTGACCTAGCTTAACGTGGGCATTGGTTTCGTGCCATTCTGAGCTCTAAATCAAAACTTTGGGATGATTAAGTGTAAACATATCAAGTTGATCGGGCAGTTAAGATGATCATTCTTAACTGATCATTGGTGCTTATTTAGTTGAGGCTTATAAATGAAGCATAATGCATGGCACTACATAGTTTGGGATATACTAGATAACTTGGAGGTTTGTTGTATCTATTTCTGCCTCAAAATTTGTCACAATATAGAAAACTTGTGCTAGCTTAATGTGTGTATTGGTTTCGTGTCATTTAGAGCTCTAAATCAAACGTTAGGGACGATTTAGAGCAAACATGTCAAGGTTATCGGCCAGTTAATTTGATCATTGGTGCACACTGAGTAAAGGCTTATAAATGAAGCATAATGCATGGCATCACGCATTTTTGGATTGATTTGATTATTTGGACACTTTGTCTTATCTATTTCTTTCTCTCAATTTGTCACAATATAGAAACATGAGCTAGCTTAAATCAAAAGTTACGGACGATTTAGTTCAAACATGTCATGGTTATCGACAAGCTAATTTGATCATTCTAAACTGATCACTGGTGCTCAAGGAGTAAGGGCTTATAAATGAAGCATCATGCACAACATTACCAGTTTTTGAAAGATTTGATTACTTGGAGGATTTTTCGAAGCAATTTTAGTCTTAATTTTTTCACAATAAAGAAACTTGAGCTGGCTTAACGTGGCCATTGATTTCGTGTCATTAAAAGCTCTAAATCAAAAGTTAGGGACGATTAAGTGTAAACATGTCAAGTTGATCGGCCAGTTAGGATGATTATTCTTAACTGATCATTGGTGCTTATTGAGTTGAGGCTTATAGATGAAGGATAATGCATGGCACCACGTAGTTCCGGATATATTGGATTACTTGGAGGTTTGTTGTATCTATTTCTGCCTCGAAATTTGTAACAATATAGAACTTGTCCTTGCTTAACGTGGTCATTGGTTTTGTGTCATTCAGAGCTCTAAATCAAACGTTAGGGACGACTTAGAGCAAACATGTCAAGGTTATCGGCCAGTTAATTTGATCATTGTTACACACTCAGTAAAGGCTTATAAATGAAGCATAATGCATGGCATCACGCATTTTTGGATTGATTTGATTACTTGGACGCTTTGTCTAATCTATTTCTTTCTATCATTTTGACAATATAGAAAATTGAGCTAGCTTAACGTGGGCATTCGATTTCTGTCATTCTGAACTATAAAACAATAGTTACGGACGATTTAGTGCGGACATGTCTAGTTGATCGGCCAGTTAAAAGGATCATTCTTAACTGATTGTTGCTGATTATTTAGTTGAGGCTTATAAATGAAGCATAATGCATGATATCAAGCAGTTTTCGATAGATTGGATTACTTGTACGTTTCTCGTATCTATTTCTGTCTCAAATTTTGTCACAATATAGAAACTTGAGGTAGCTAAACGTGGGCATTGGTTTCATGTCATTCTGAGCTCTGAATCAAAAGTTAGGGACAATTAAGTGTAAACATGTCAAATTGATCGGCCAGTTACGACGATCATTCTTAACTAATCATTGGTGCTTATTGAGTTGAGGCTTATAAATGAAGCATAATGGATGGCATCACGTAGTTTGGGTTATATTGGATAACTTGGAGGTTTGTTGTATCTATTTCTGCCTCAAAATTTGTCACAATATAGAAAGTGGAGCTAGCTTAACGTGGGCATTGGTTTCGTGTAATGCTGAGCTCTAAATCAAAAGTTAGGTACGATTTAGTGCAAACATGTCAAGGTTATCGGCCAGTTAATTTGATGATTCTAAACTGATCATTGGTGCACAATGAGTAAAGGCTTATAAATGAAGCATAATGCATGACATCAATTAGTTTTGGATATATTTGATTACTTGGACGCTCTGTTGTATCAATATATATCTCTCAGTTTGTCACAATATAAAAAATTGAGCTAGCTTAATGTGGGAATTAGATTTGTGTCATTCTGAGCTATAATCAAAAGTGACGAACGATTTAGTGCAGAAATCTTAAGTTGATCGGCCAGTTAAAATGATCATTCTTAACTAATCATCGGTGCTTATTGAGTTGAGGCTTATAAATGAAGCATAATGCATGGCATCACGAAGTTTGGGAAAGATTGGATAGGTTGGATACTTTGTCGTATCTATTTTTGTCTCAAAATTTGTCACAATATAGAAACTTGAGCTACCTTAACATCGGCACAGGATTCGTGTCATTCAGAGCTCTAAATCAAAAGTTACAGACGATTTAGTTCAAACATGTCATGGTTATCGACCAGCTGATTTTATCATTCTAAACTGATCACTGGTGCTCAAGGAGTAAAGGCTTATAAATGAAGCATCATGCACAACATTACAAATTTTTGATAGATTTGATTACTAAGAGGATTTTTCAAAGCAATTTTAGTCTTAATTTTATCACAATAAAGAAACTTGAGCTGGCTTAACGTGGCCATTGGTTTCGTGTCATTCAGAGCTCTAAATCAAAAGTTAGGGATGATTAAGTGTAAACATGTCAAGTTGATCGGCCAGTTAGGATGATCATTCTTAACTGATCATTGGTGCTTATTGAGTTGAGGCTTATAAATGAAGCATAATGCATGGCACCACGTAGTTCCGGATATATTGGATTACTGGGAGGTTTGTTGTATCTGTTTCTGCCTCAAAATTTGTCACAATATAGAAACTTGAGCTAGCTTAACGTGGGCATTAGTTTCGTGTCATTCTCAGCTCTAAATCTAAAGTAAGGGACGATTTAATGCAAACATGTCAAGGTTATCGGCCAGTTAATTTGGTCATTCTAAGCTGATCATTGGTGCACACTAAGACAAGGCTTATAAATGAAGCATAATGCATGGCATCGCACATTTTTGGATAGATTTGATTACTTGGACGCTTTGTCGTTTCTATTTCTATCTCTCATTTTGTCACAATATAGAAAATTTAGCTAGCTTAACATGGGCATTGGATTTATGTCATGCTGAACTATAAATCAAATGTTACAGACGATTTAGTGCGGACATGTCAAGTTGATCGGCCTGTTAAAATGATCATTCTTAACTGATCATTGGTGCTTATGGAGTTGAGTCTTATAAATGAAGCATAATGCATGACATCACGCAGTTCGGGATAGATTGGATAACTTTGATGCTTTGTTGTATCTAATTCTGTCTCTAATGTTGTCACAATATAGAAAATTGAACTAGATTGATGTGGGCATTGGATTCGTGTCGTTCTGAACTATAAATCAAAAGCTACGGACGATTTAGTGCGGACACGTCAAGTTGATCGGCCAGTTAAACTGATCATTCTTAACTGATCATTGGTGCTTAATGAGTTGAGGTTTATAAATGAATCATAATGCATGACATCACGTAGTTTGGGACTGATTGGATAGCTTGGATGCTTTGTCTATCTATTTCTATCTCAAATTTGTCACAATATAGAAACTTGAGCTAGCTTAACGTGGGCACTGGATTCGTGTCATTCTGAGCTCTAAATCAAAAGTTACGGATGATTTAAAACAAACATGTCATGGTTAATGACCAGCTAATTTGATCATTCTAAACTGATCACTAGTGCTCATTGAGTAAAGGCTTATAAATGATGCATCATGCACGACATTACGCAGTTTTTGTTTGATTTGATTACTTGGAGGATTTATCGAAACAATTTTAATCTTAAATTTTATCACAATATAGAAAATTGAGCTAGCTTAATGTGCGCAACGGATTAGTGTCATTTTGAGCTCTAAATCAAAAGTTACGCACAATATAGTGCATACATGTCAAGTTGATTGGCCAGTTCAAATGATCATTCTACACTGATCATTGATGCTCATTAAGTAAAGGCTTATAAATAAAACACAATGCAGGGTATCACGTAGTTTTGGATATATTGGATTACTTGGACGCTTTCTCATATCTCTTTTTGTCTCAAATTTTATCACAATAAAAAAATGAGCTAGCTTAACGTAGGCATTGGTTTCGTGTCATTTTGAGTTCTAAAACAAAAGTTAGGGAAGATTTAGTGCAAACATATCAAGTTGAGCGGCCAATTAAGATGATCATTCTTAACTGATCATTGGTGTTTATTGAGTTGAGTCTTATAAATAAAGCATAATGCATGGCATCACGTAGTTCAGGATAGATTGGATAACTTGGATGCTTTGTCATATCTATTTCTGTCTCAAAATTTGTCACAATATAGAAACTTGAGCAAGCTTAACGTGGGCATTGGTTTTGTGTCATTGTGAGCTCTAAATCAAAAGTTATGGAAGATTTAGTGCAAACATGTCAAGGTTATCAGCCTGTTAATTTGATCATTTTAAACTGATCATTGGTGCACACTGAGTAAATGAAGCATAATGCATGGCATCACGCAGTTCTGGATAGATTTGATTACTTGGATAATTTGTCGTATCTATTTCTATCTCTCATTTTTTAACAATATAAAAAATTGAGCTAGCTTAACGTGGGCATTGGATTTTTGTCATTCTGAAGTATAAATCAAAAGTTCTGGACGATTTAGTGCGGATATGTCAAGTTGATCGGCTAGTTAAAATGGTCATTCTTAACTGATCATTAGTACTTATTAAGTTGAGGCTTATAAATGAAGCATAATGCATGGTATCACGCAGTTCGGGATAGATTGGATAACTTGAATGCCTTGTCATATCTATTTATGGGTCTAATTTTGTCAATGCATAGAAAATTGAGCTAGCTTAACGTGAGCATTGGATTCGTGTCACGCTGAACTATAATTCAAAATTTTCGGACGATTTATTGCAGACATGTCCAGTTGATTGACCCGTTAAAATGATCATTGTAAACTGATCATTGATGCTCATTGAGTAAAGGCTTATGAATGAAGCACAATGTATGACATCATGTAGTTTTATATAGATTGGATTACTTGGACATTTTCTTGTATCTATTTTTGTCTAAAATTTTGTCACAATATAGAAAATTGAGCGAGCATAACCGGGGCTTTGAATTTGTGTTATTTTGATCTCTAAATCAAAAGTTATGGATGATTTAGTGCGAACATGTCAAGTCTATCGGCCAGTTAAAATGATCATTCTTAACTGATCATTGGTGCTTATTCATTTCAGGCTTATAAATGAAGCATAATGCATGGCATCACACAGTTCGGGATAGATTGGATAATTTGGTTGCTTTGTCGTATCTATTTATGCCTAAAAATTTGTCGCAATATAGAAATTGAGCAAGCTTAACGTGGGCATTGGATTCGTGTCATTCTAAGCTCTAAATCAAAAGTTCCGCACGATTTAGTGCAAACATGTCAAGTTTATCGACCAGTTAATTTGATCATTCTAAACTGATCGTTTATGTTCATTGAGTAAAGGTTTATAAATGAAGCACAATGCATGGCATCATGCAGTTTTGGATAGATCGGATTACTTGAACGCTTTGTCGTATCAATTTTTGTCTCAAAATTCGTCACAATATAGTAAATTGAGCCAGCTTAACGTGGGCATTGGATTCATGTCATTCTGAGCTATAAATTAAAATTTATGGACGATTTAGTGCAGACATGTCAAATTGATCGGCCAGTTAAGATGATCATTCTAACTGATCATTGCTGCTTTTTGAGTTGAGGCTTATAAATGAAGCATAATGCATAGCATCACGCAGTTCAAGATAGATTGGATACCTTGTATGCTTTGTCGTATCTATTTCATCCTCAAAATTTGTCACAATATAGAAACCTGAGCTAGCTTAACGTGGGAATTGGTTTCATGTCATTCTAAGCTCTAAATAAAAAGTTAGGGACGATTAAGTGCAGACATGCCAAGTTGATCAGCCAGTTAAGATGATCATTCTTAACTGATAATTGGTGCTTATTGAGTTGGGGCTTATAAATGAAGCATAATACATGGCATCATGTAGTTTGGGATAGATTGGATAACTTGGAGCTTTGTTGTATCTATTTCTGCCTGAGAATTTGTCACAACATAGAAACTTGAGCTCGCTTAACGTGGGCATTCGTTTCGTGTCATTCTGAGATTTAAATCAAATGTTAGAGATGATTTAGTGCAAACATGTCGAGGTTATCGCCCAGTTAATTTGATCATTCTATACTGATCATTGGTGCTCATTGAGTAAAGGCTTATCAATGAAGCATAATGCAGGACATCATACATTTTGGGATAGATTGGATTACTTGGAGGCTTTGTTGTATCCATTTCTGCCTCAAAATTTGTCACAACAGAGAAACTTGAGCTCACTTAACGTGGGCATTTGTTTCGTGTCATTCTTAGCTTTAAATCAAAAGTTAGGGATGATTTAGTGCAAACCTGTCAAGGTTATCGGCCAGTTAATTTGATCATGCTAAACTAATCATTGGTGTACACGGAGTAAAGGCTTATAAATGAAGCATAACGCATGGCATCATGCATTATCTATTTCTATCTTTCATTTTGTCACAATATACAAAATTGAGCTAGCTTAACATGGGCATTGGATTTGTGTCATTCGGAACTATAAATCAAAAGTTACGGACGATTTAGTGCGGACATGTTAAGTTGATCGTCTAGTTAAAATGATCACTTTTAACTGATCATTGGTGCTTATTGAGTTGAGGCTTATAAATGAAGAAAAATGCATGGCATCACATAGATCAGGATAGATTGGATAACTTGGATGCTGTGTCGTATCCATTTCTGTCTCTAGTTTTGTCACAATATAGAAAATTGAGCTAGCTTAACGTGGATATTGGATTCGAACTATAAATCAAAAGTTACGAACGATTAAGCGTGGACATGTCAAGTTGATCGGCAAGTTAAAATGATCATTCTTAACTGATCTTTGCTGCTAATTAAGTTGAGGCTTATCAATAAATCATTATGCGTGGCATCACCCTGTTCGGGACAGATTGGATACATTGGACGCTTTGTCGTATCTATTTCTATCTCAAAATTTGTCACAATATAGAAACTTGAGCTAGCTTAATGTGGGCACAGGATTCGTGTCATTCTAAACTCTAAATCAAAACTTACAGGCGATTTAGTGCAAACATACCATGGTTATCGACCACCTAATTTGATCATTCTAAACTGATCACTAGTGCTCATTGAGTAAAGGCTTATAAATGAAGCATCATGCACGACATTACGCAGTGTTTGATAGATTTGATCAGTTGATAGATTACCTGGACGCTTTGTCGTATCTATTTGTGTCTCTAATTTTTTCAAAATATAGAAAATTGAGCTACCTTAACGTGAGTTCTGGATTTGTGTTTTTCTGAACTATAAATCAAAATTTAGGGACGATATACTACGGACATGTCAAGTTCATCGGCCTGTTAAAATGATCATTCATAATTGATCATTGCTGCTTAATGAGTTGAGGCTTATAAATGAAGCATAATGCATGGTATCACGTAGTTCGGCATAGATTGGATACCTTGGTTTCTTTGTTGTATTGATTTCTGCCTTAAAATTTGTTACAATATATAAATTTGAGCTAGATTAATGCGGACATTGGATTCATATCATTCAGAGCTCTAAATCAAAAGTTACTCATGATTTAGTGCAAACATGTCTAGGTTATTGGCAAGTTAATTTGATCATTCTAAACTGATCATTGGTGCTCATTGAGTAAAGGCCTATAAATGAAGCATAATGCATGACATTGCTCAGTTTGGGATAGATTGGATTACTTGAAGGATTTGTCGTACCTATTTCTGTCTCAAAATTTGTCAAACTATTGTAAATTGAGCAAGTTTAACGTGGGCAGTGGATTCGTGTTATTCTGAGCTATAAATCAAAAGTTACAGACGATTTAGTGCAGACATGTCAAGTTGACTGGCCAGTTCAATTGATCATTCTAAACTGATCATTGATGCTCATTGAGTAAAGACTTATAAATAAAGCACAACGCATGCCATCATATAGTTTTGGATAGATTGGATTACTTGTACGCTTTGTCATATCTATTTTTTCTCAAATTTTGTTTCAATATAGAAACTTGAGCAAGATTAACATGGGCATTGGATTCGTGTCATTCTAATCTCTAAATAAAAAGTTATGGACGATTTAGTGCAAATATGTCAAGGTTATCGGCCAATTAATTTGATCATTCTAAACTGATCATTGGTGCTCATTAAATAAAGGCTAATAAATAAAGCATAATGCATGACATCGCGCATTTTGGGATAGATTAGATTACTTGGAGACTTTGTCGTACCTATTTCTGCCTCAAAATTTGTCATAATATAGTAAATTGAGCAAGCTTAACGTGGGCAGTGGATTCGTGTCATTCTGAGCTATAAATCAAACGTTACGGACGATTTAGTGCAGACATGTCAAGTTGATCGGCATGTTAAAATGATCACTCTAAACTGATCATTGCTGGTCATGGAGTAAAGGCTTATAAATGAGGCACAATGCATGACATCACCCAGTTTTGGATAGACTGGATTACATGGATGTTTTGTTGAATCTATTTCTGTTTAAAGTTTTGTCACAATATAGAAAAATGAACTAGCTTAACGTGGGCTTTGGCTTTGTGTCATTCAAGCTCTAAATCTGAAGTTATGGACGATTTAGTGCGAAAATGTCAAGTTGATCGGCCAGTAAAAATGATCATTATTAACTGATCATTGATGCTCATTGAGTAATGACTTATAAATGAAGCATAATGCAACGCATAATGCAACGCATAATGCAACGCATAACGCAGTTTTGTATAGATTGGATTACTCGGATGATTTGTCGAATCTATTTCTGTCTCAAATTTTGTCACAAGATAGAATCTTGAGCAAGGTTAACATGGGCATTGGATTCGTGTCATTCTAATTTCTAAATAAAAAGTTATGGACGATTTAGGGCAGATATGTCAAGGTTATCGGCCAATTAATTGGATCATTCTAAACTGATCATTGGTGCTCATTAAGTAAAGGCTTATAAATGAAGCATAATGCATGACATCGAGCATTTTAGAATAGATTAGATTACTTGAAAGCTTTGTCGTATCTATTTTTGTATCAAAATTTGTCACAATATAGAAACTTGAACAAGCTTAACGTGGGCATTGAATTCGTGTCATTCTGAGATATAAATCAAATATTACGGGCAAGTAAGTGCCGACATGTCAAGTTGATCGGCCAGTTAAAATGATCATTCTAAACTCCGCATTGACGCTCATTGAGTAAAGTCTTATAAATGAAACAAAATCCATGACATCACACAGTTTTGGGTAGATTGGATTACTTGGACGCTTTGTCGTATCTATTTCTGTCTCAATTTTAGTTAAAATATAGAAAATTGAGCTACCTTAACGTGGGCTCTGGATTTGTCTCATCAGAACTATAAATCAAAATTTACGGACAATTTACAGCGGACATGTCAAGTTCATCGGCCAGTTAAAATGATCATTCTTAACTTATCATTGGTGCTTAATGAGTTGAGGCTTATAAATGAGGCATAATGCAAGGCATCACGTACTTTGGCATAGATTGGATAGCTTGGTTAATTGTCGTATCTATTTCTGCCTCAAAATTTGTTACAATATAGAAATTTGAGTTAGCTTAACGTGGGCATTGGATTCGTGTCATTCTAATCTCTAATTAAACAGTTATGGACGATTTAGTGCAAATATGTCAAGGTTATCGGCCAATTAATTTGATCATTCTAAACTGATCATTGGTGCTCATTAAATAAAGGCTTATAAATAAAGCATAATGCATGACATCGCGCATTTTGGGATAGATTAGATTACTTGGGGACTTTTGTCATACCTATTTCTGACTCAAAATTTCTCACAATATAGTAAATTGAGCAAGCTTAACGTGGGCAGTGGATTCATGTCATTATGAACTCTAAATCAAAAGTTACGGATGATTTAGTACAAACATGTCAAGGTTATCGGCCAGTAAATTTGATCATTCTAAATTGATCATTGGTGCTCATTGAGTAAAGGCCTATAAATGAAGCACAATGCATGACATCACCCTGTTTTGGATAGATTGGATTACTTGGAGGCTTTGGCGTACCTATTTCTGTCTCAAAGTTTGTCAAAATATATTAAATTGAGCAAGCTTAACGTGGGATTTGGCTTTGTGTCATTCTAAGCTCTAAATCATAAGTTATAGACTATTTAGAGCGAAAATGTCAAGTTGATCAGCCAGTTAAAATGATCATTCTAAACTGATCATTGATGCTCATTGATTAAAGGCTTATTAATGAAGCACAATGCAAGGCATGACGCAGTTTTGGATAGATTGGATTACTTGGATGCTTTGTTGAATCTATTTCTGTCTCAAATTTTGTTACAATATAGAAACTTGGGCTAGCTTAATGTGGGCATTGGTTTCGTGTAATTCTGAGCTCTAAATCAAAAGTTAAGGATGATTTAGTGCAAACATGTCAAGGTTATCGGTCACTTAATTTGATCATTCTAAACTCATCATTGGTGCCCAATCAGTAAAGGCTTATAAATGAAGCATAATGCATGACATCACGCAGTTTTGGATAGATTTGATTATTTGGACGCTTTGTCATATCTATTTCCATCTCTCATTTTGTCACAATACAGAAAATTGAGCTAGCTTACTGTCGGCATTAGATTTGTGTCACTCTGAACTATAAATCAAAAATTACGGACAATTTAGTGCGGACATCTCAAGTTGATCGGCCAGTTAAAATGATCATTATTAACTGATCATTGGTGCTTATTGAGTTGAGGCTTATAAATGAAGCATAATGCATGGCATCACGGAATTTGGGACATATTGTATAGCTTGGATGCTTTGTCGGATCTATTTCTTTCTCAAAAGTTGTGACAATAAAGAAACTTGAGCTAGCTTAACGTGGGCACTGGATTCGTGTCACTCTAAGCTCTAAATCAAAAGTTATGGATGATTTAGTGCAAACATGTCATGGTTATCGACCAGCTAATTTGATCATTCTAAACTGATCATTTGGGTTCACGGAGTAAAGGCTTATAAATGAAGCATCATGCACGACATTACAAGTTTTTGATAAATTTGATTACGTGGAGAATTTTTCGAAGCAATTTAAGTCTTAAAAATTATCACAATATAGAATATTGAGCTAGTTTAACGTGGGCACCGGATTCGTGTCATTCTGAGCTCTAAATCAAAAGTTACGGACAATATAGTGCTGAAATGTTAAGTTGATTGGCTAGTTCAAATGGTCATTCTAAATTGATCATTGATGCTCATTGAGTAAAGGCTTATAAATGAAACACAATGCATGGCATCACATAGTTTTTCATGGGTTAGATTAGTTGGACGCCTTCTCGTATCTATTTCTGCCTCAAATTTTGTCACAATAAAGAAACTTGAGCTGGCTTAATGTGGGCATTGGTTTCGTGTCATTCTGAGCTATAAATCAAAAGTTAGGGAATATTAAGTGTAAACATGTCAAGTTGATCGGCCAATTAATTTGATCATTCTAAACTTATCATTGGTGCACACTGAGTAAAGGCTTATAAATGAAGCATAATGAATGCCATCACGCATTTTTGGATAGATTTGATTACATGTATGCTTTGTCGTATCTATTTCTTTCACTCGTTTTGTCACAATATAGAAAATTGAGCTAGCTTAATGTGGGCACTGGATTTGTGTCATTCTGAACTATAAATCAAAATTTACGGACGATTTATTGCAAACATGTCAAATCGATCGGCCAGTTAAAATGATCATTCTTAACGATCATTGGTGCTTATTGAGTTGAGGCTTATAAATGAATTATAATGTATGACATCAAGCAGTTTTGGATAGATTAGATTAATGGGACGCTTTCTCTTATCTATTTCTCTCTAGAATTTTGTTACAATATAGAAACTTGAGCTAGCTTAACGTGGATATTGGTTTCGTTTCATTCTGAGCTCTAAATCAAAAGTTAGGGATGATTAAGTGTAAACATTTCAAGTTGATCGGCGAGTTAAGATGATCGTTCTTAACTGATCATAGGTGCTTATTGAGTTGAAGCTTATAAAAGAAGCATAATGCATGACACCACGTAATTCGGGATATATTTGATAACTTGGAGGTTTGTTGTATCTATTTTTGCCTCAAAATTTGTCACAATATAGAAACTTGTGCTAGCTTAACGTCGGCATTGGTGTCGTGTCATTCTGAGCTATAAATCAAAACTTAGGGACGATTTGGAGCAAACATATTAAGGTTATCGGCCAGTTAATTTGATCATTATAAACTGATCATTGGTGCACACTGAGTAAAGGCTTATAAATGAATCATAATGCATGGGATCACGCATTTTTTGATTGATTTGATTACTTGGACGCTTTGTCATATCTATTTCTTTCTATCATTTTATCACAATATAGAAAATTGAGCTAGCTTAACGTGGGCATTGAATTTGTGTCATTCTGAACTATAAATAAAAAGTTCCGGATGATTTAACTGATTATTGCTGCTTATTGGGTTGAGGCTTATAAATGAAGCCTAATGCATGATATCAAGCAGTTTTCAATAGATTGGATTACTTGGACGCTTTTTTGTATCTATTTCTGTCTAAAATTTTGTCACAATATTGAAACTTGAGCTAGCTTAACGTGGGCATTGGTTTCGTGTTATTCCGAGCTCTAAATCTAAAGTTAGAGAGGATTAAGTGTAAACATGTCAAGTCAATCGGCCAGTAAATGACGGGGACATCAGGTTGTATGGCCGGCCAGGAGACCAGACTGGCCAACCAGGGAGCTTGCCCGAGACAGCCGGGCCATTTGGCACGACTGCCGGCCCAAGCGGTACCACCGGACCTTCGACCAACCGGGCCGGACCGATCAACATTGCCGGCAGGGAGGCCCAAACTTCCGGCCCAACTGGAGGCGGCATGGATGACACCGGCGGTCCAATTGGTGACGTCACCGGCTACGGAATCAACTTGGCCGGAGCAGAAGACATTTCGGCCAGTACCTCGCACAGTCCAGCCGGTACACCCGATCCAGCCGAGAGCACGGGCATCTCAACATCTACACAAGGAGACTCAGACCAGATAAGCTACCAGATTCAGGACATGCATCTAGAGGAAGTCTCTATACCAGTGGTTCCACCAGGAGCAATGACAAGGAGCAGATCAAGAGCACTCTTCCACAAATTCAGCTTATGGGTCGACAAGCTCCTAGAGGATGATCGAAAAAGGAAAGTGGGCCAGAAGTGCAAAGAAGAGTCCAAAGGCTTCTCAACATTGCAAGGGACTTCAGAGACTTGGGCTTTAGTGTCAAGGGAGGTCAGGACCCAAAGATTCCTAACCCTACACCAAGTCGAAGACTAGGAGCAAGGCGCGTGCATGCCACAAGGACGGCCAACTTCCATTTCTTGGCCGTGAGGTAAGAAAGGTAAGTTTTCAAATTGGATATTTGCCTCTTCCTGTTTTGCAGGGTAGGATTTAGATTATTTACATTTTCGAGTCAAAGACATTTTAGGAAAAGGTCCTTTTTCGGTTATGCACTTTTGTACGTTTTTCATTTGTGCACTTTTGTAAATTTTCCATTTCTTTCTTGAGTCGACCCTAGAAGGTCAAGCTGTCGAGCATATCAATAAGGCTTCTTCCAGCATTGTAGTTCGACAACCTTTTTTGATAATTAATAAAGTGCGAATTTTCTTCTACAAGTTTTCCTCTCAAGAGACTTGTGCGCTTAGAACCTAGTTGAGACAAGCCCTCCTAGCTCTAAGTTTGTGATTTATCACGAGGTTCATCACCCCTCGTGTGGTTCACTTCACCCCTCCATCCAATATCAATCAGAAAACCACTATCCAGAAGCTTAAGGTCGAGTTTCTCACCTAAACATCTCCAAACAGCCCACGCGCATCCAATCCTTGAGTCGAGGCTTGTATCATTTTAGTATAAGAGCTTAAAGCTCCTAAACCAGGTTGTTTCTATCCTTTAGTTAGTTTTGTTTTTAGTTCTTGCATTAGTTTAAGTCACATTCAAGAAAAATAAAAAAAATAACATCAAACTCCAAACCTAGTGCATCTAGCTTCTACATGTATCACTAGGGCTTAGATTCACTTTTGCATTGCAAATTACGTTTTCCTTTTTGCTTAAATCATATTTCCATTATTTTTAAGTTAAATTAAAAAGAAAAGAAAAAAATAGGAAAAACACCAAAAGAATTCGACCAAGACAGCTAGCACTAGTTGTTAGAAACTTTCCATTTTTTTTTCAAATCTTCCATTTTTCGAATTTCCTTTTTCCCAATTTTTCTTTTTTGCATTTTTTCGAATTCTCTATATAAGGAACCCTCCTAATCGATTCTAGGAGCAGAGTAACTTGTTCTTTATTTTGTAGTATGCAACGGCAGAAGAAAATAGAGATGCAGCCGAGGCAATGATGGCCATGTTCACCATCCTCCAAACACAACTCGCATCAATCAGCGAGAGGTTGGAGCGCATGGAGAGGCCTGTGAGATTCCAGGCCATAAGGCATGTGAGGGCTGAGCAAGACCGTGCAGAGGGTCCTGAGTACCTTAGGACACGGCACAAACAGGAGGAGCCCCAGCTAGATAGAGATGAGGATACACAGCCTCATGACTATCACCCTAGGCCGAGAGGACCTCCACGGCGACCAGAAGCAGAAGGCGATGGCTTTGAGCCATATGGTCATCACCAGAGACCAAGAATGCCTCCTAGATATCATGAGGATGGAGATGAACATGCCTACAACCGGGTAACGCATCCTGATGTTAAGTTAACACCTCCTAGTTTTGCAGGAAAAGTATACCCTAAAGCCTATCTTGATTGGGAGAGGAGGATGGACCACATCTTCGATCACTACAACCAGCCAGGTCCTAGGAGAGTCTCCATGGCAGTAGCACAACTCACAGAAAATGCCCTCATCTGGTGGGATCGTGAGGTGTGTGCCCGAAGGAGGAAAAGATTGAGGCCCGTAGACTCATGGGTCGACATGAAAGACCTCATGAGACAAAGGTTTGTTCAACCTTATTTTCATAGAGATTGGCAACGACGTTTTCGTACTCTTAAGCAGGGTACCAGATCAGTATAGGAGTACTATGAAGAGTTTGAGAGACTAAGGAACAGGCTGGAGCTCAATGACGATGAGGAGGCTTTGATGGCACAGTTCTTGGATGGACTGCAAGAAAGAATCAGCCGCAAGGTGGAAAGGCAAATCTACAACGACTTCAAGGATTTGTTCCACCTATCTGTCCAGGCTGAGAAGCACATCAAACGTAAGAGCCAAGACATCTGCAGCAAGCCTAAGACGCCTTGGGCACCAAGCAACATTCCCAAGCCCGTAGACAAAGGCAAAAGCATAGAGATCAAGTCACGGTTCAAGAGCAAGCCTCCTGAGCCAACCCGTGACCAGAGAGAGAGCCTAGTAAGTCCTCTAATCCTCAAAGATCACGTGATATCACTTGATTCAAGTGTAGGGGTCGCGGACACATCTCAAGGGAGTGCCCAAACAACCGGGTCATGCTGATTACGGATGCTGGAGAGTATGAATCCGAAGATGAAGAAGACTATGAACCAGAAGGAGAATACGGTGACATTGAGTACCCTGATGTGGGGGAAGTGCTGGTCACTAGACGCATACTCAGTGCAATGGTGGATCTAGGGATGTTAATATGGGTATCACTTTCGTGGGTTTTTAATGGGTATGTGTAAATATAAAAACCCGTTTGTACCCATTTATTAAATTAAAATTTAATGGGTTTAAATAGTTTACCCAATTAAAACCCGACTAATAATTGGGTTTTGTTCAAAATTAAACGGGTACCCTTTTAACCCATTTAAACATCCCTAATAATTTACTCATTCATTACCCTCTGCCCAATTTCGTGCAGCCACTCCAATCTTCCTCAAGAGTGTCGCCGCCTGTGCACTCCAATCTTCCCAATCGCTTGGCTATTATCAAAGTTTTAAAGCAAACATCCACTCCAATCTTCTCCAGCCACTCCAATCGTCCTCAAGAATTAGGTCAAATTACTTGTTTAAATCTCAATGTCCTAGCTTTTTTTGTCCCTGTTTTAGTCGGTGACCCATGAGTCCTGAGAGAACAAAATTGCTGATTTTGTCTTTTCCATGGGTTTCTGTCCATTAAAATCAATGGTTGAAAATTTGGTGGAGAGCTTTCACTGCTTCGGTAACTCCATATCTCATATTTCACTACTTCAATCTCATATCCACTTTGGCTACTTTCAAATTGCAGATTCTCAAACCTGAAGAGCTTTAGAAGAGTAAATTTATATAATTCAGCTAATATCCCTTTGAGTATTATATTCTTTATAATTCAGCTAAGACTCAAGCAATTCAACCGACTCGAGTTACACGTAAGCGACAAAAAACTTCAACTGTTTGGGAAGATTTTGTATCCGTGGGGTTAGAACAAGATGGCAAAGTAAGGGCTAAGTGTTTGCATTGTGGTTCAAAGTTAGTGACACATAGTAAAACACATGGAAGTTACGGAACCCACCACTTGAGTCGACATTTAGAAACGTGTGCAAAGATGTCCACGAAGGGAGATAAACCTACATATGATCATAATATAGATCGTGAGATGACTAGTGAGATAATTATTTACCATGATTTACCATTCCGGTATGTCGAGTATGAGAAGGTTAGAGCGAGAGATAAATATTTGAATCCAGAATGTCAGTCTATTTGTAGGCAAACTGCTGCAGCTGATGTTTTTAAAAGATATGAATTAGAAAAGGAGAAGCTTAAAATGATGTTTGCAAAACATCGTGGACGGGTGTGTTTTACTTCAGATATGTGGTCATCTCGTCCCACTGTCATGGGATATATGTTTCTTACTGCCCACTTTATTGATGATGCTTGGAATTTAAATAGTAAGATTCTAACATTTTGTGATTTGAAGCCCCCACACACTGGAGAAGAAATTGCTAATAAGGTTTTAGAGTGTTTGGTGGAATGGGGTTTAGAGAAAAAGGTATTCTCTATTACTTTGGACAATGCTACTAATAATGATAATATGCAAAAAATACTCAAGGGACGACTTCAGATGATGAGTGGTAGTGGTTTGTTTTGTGATGGCAAGTTTATGCATGTGAGATGTTGTGCTCATATTTTGAATCTAATAGTGAAAGACGGTTTGGAATTAGCAAAAGATCTTTTACATAACATTCGGGAAAGTGTTAGATATGTAAAAGCATCACAAACAAGAATCCAATCGTTTGCAGTTTGTGTAGAGAGAGTAGGGATTAAGAGTGGAGCTGGTCTATCACTTGATGTTCCTACTCGATGGAACTCGACATATGAAATGCTGGTTAGAGCTTTGAAATTTAGGAAAGCGTTTAAGAGCATGAAGTCTTTTGACACAAATTATTAATCACTACCATCGGAAGATGAGTGGAACCGTGGAGAAAAAATTTGTGAATTGCTGAAGCCTTTTAGTGTCATTACTACTCACTTTTCAGGTTCGCAATATCCCACATCTAGTGTGTACTTCACACAAGTATGGAGAATTGAGCTCTTGTTGAAGAAATTTATCATTTGTGATGATGATGATGTGAAAAAAATGGCTAAGGATATGCAGGTTAAATTTACTAAGTATTGGGAGGATTATAGTCTTATATTGGCTATGGGAGCAATTTTAGATCCAAGAATGAAATTACAAATGCTTGAAAAAGCTTATGAGACCGTGGATCCTACTACTTCCAAGTCAAAAACCGAAGAACTTAGGAGTAATTTAACGATGCTTTATAAAGATTATGAGACTATGATTTGGGGAAGTTCTTCAGGTGTTTCAGTTGCACCAACCCCGCATGAACTGGTAACTGAATCTCCACTTGAACATTATTTAGACAATGTAAGTGTTTTTCCATGCAATATTATAATTTTATAATCGTAAATGTTTTACTCAGTTACATTTTTATTATAGGATATTTATGAACTCGAAAGAAGCATCGAAGTTGGTGCAGACAAAACAAAGACACATTTAGATGTCTATTTGGATGAACCAAGGCTAGAGAGGAAGTCTTTTCCAGATTTAGATGTTTTGAGCTATTGGAGGGATAACCAACATCGATTAGGTGATTTAGCTTCTATGGCACATGATGTACTCAGTATCCCAATCACTACCGTAGCATCCGAATCGGCTTTTAGCATTGGAGCTCGAGTGTTAACGCCATACAGGAATCGCCTACTTCCCAAAAACGTTCAAGCTTTACTTTGCACACGTAATTGGTTGCGTGGTTTTGCAGAATATGAAGGTAAAATTGTACCGTTTACAATCATTATTAAGTGTTTTTAAAACTAATTTACACATTAAAATGCAGGCCCCACTATTTCAGTAGAAGATAATTGTGATAGTGACAATGAAAATGCTAGAAAGACGGCAAGTAGTTCAGGAGTGGAATGTTCAAGATCAGAAAATTCAAGTTTCTCATGAAACATTTGAATTTTTTTAATATTTTACTTTTTAGTAATATATTAATATTTTTCTAAAATGTTTTTGTATTTCAAATACATGAATTTATTATATATTTTAAGAAAAAATTTACTATATTATTTTATTAAAATATATTGTTTGCAAAATAATATAAAAAAAAAAGTACATACAACAAATACAATTTAAATACATTAAATATGTTTAAATGGGTAAGTGTAATTTTAATTGGGTATAAATGGGTAACCCTATTAAACCTTTAAACTAAATGGGTTTTGTAGGGTTTGGGTTTTAAATGGGGTGGGTTGAATATGGGGTGGGTATAAATGGGGTGGGTATACCCATATTAACATCCCTAGGTGGATCCCTCAGAGACCATCCAGAGGGAGAACATCTTCCACAGCCGTTGCACCATCAAGGGGAAGGTATGTAACCTCATCATAGATGGTGGTTCTTGCACTAACGTTGCTAGTGCATACATGGTTGATAAGCTAGGTCTAGAAAAGACAAGGCATCCTCGACCATATAGACTGAGATGGCTCGATGACAAAGTGGAGCTCAAGATCCATGAGCAGGTCACTGTGCCATTCAGTGTGGGCAAGTACCAAGACCAAGTAGTGTGCGACGTGGTGCCCATGCAAGCTGGCCATCTTCTGCTAGGAAGGCCATGGCAGTTTGACAAAGAGACCAGGCATGATGGCCGAACCAATCTCTACACTTTTGTGCATGAAAAAAGAAAGGTCAGCCTAGCTCCTCTCACACCTGTCCAGGTACATGAGCTTCAACAAAAAATGAGTAAGGAAAAGAAGCTCATTAAATCCAATTTTCTTATTCAACCGAGTCATATCCGGAATTTAGCCTTGAAGGATCTAATTTAACACGTAGAGGTACCTCCTGAAGTAGCAGCTCTCCTCAACAAGTTCCAGGATGTGTTCCCGGAAGAGATACCAGCAGGCTTACCTCCCCTACGAGGCATAGAGCACCAGATCGACCTCGTGCCCGGAGCAGCCCTGCCCAACCGGCCAGCCTACCGGATGAGTCCAGAGGAGTCTAAGGAGCTTGAGAAGCAAGTCAAGGAGCTCCTGGAGAAAGGATATGTTCGAGAGAGCCTCAGTCCATGTGCAGTACCAGTGCTACTAGTGCCCAAGAAGGATGGGACTTGGCGAATGTGCGTGGACTGCCGAGCAATCAACAACATCACAGTCAAGTACCGGCATCCGATACCAAGGCTGGATGACATGCTAGATGAGCTGAGTGGAGCCACGGTCTTCTCCAAGATAGACCTCAAGAGTGGATACCACCAGGTCAGGATGAAGGAAGCTGATGAGTGGAAGACTGCTTTCAAGACAAAGCAAGGGCTCTACGAGTGGACAGTCATGCCATTCGGCTTGACTAATGCCCCAAGCACCTTCATGCGCCTTATGAACCAAGTTCTTAGGGCGTACATCAGTAAGTTCGTTGTAGTTTATTTCGATGACATTTTAGTTTATAGTAAGTGCTTAAGGGATCACCTCACACATCTTGAGTTGGTGCTTAAAACCCTTTGACAAGAAGAGCTTTATGCCAATCTCAAGAAGTGCATCTTTTGTTCTGATAAACTTGTCTTCTTAGGTTTTGTAGTAAGTTCACAGGACTTACAGGTTGATGAAGAAAAGATTCGAGCCATACAAGAATGGCCAACACCAAGCAACATCAGCCAAGTAAGGAGTTTCCACGGTCTAGCCAGCTTCTACAGGAGATTCATGCCCAACTTCAGCAGTATTGCCTCACCACTAACGGCAGTAGTGAAGAAGAACGTGGGATTCAGCTGGGGAGAAGCTCAGGAGAAGGCGTTCCAGGCCTGTAAGGAAAGTCTCACACATGCACTAGTGCTAGTCCTACCCGACTTCACAAGACATTTGAAGTGGAGTGTGATGCCTCTGGAATAGGCATAGGAGCAGTGCTAACCCAAGGAGGGAGGCCAGTGGCATACTTCAGTGAGAAGCTAGGTGGAGCCTCACTGAACTACCCCACTTACGACAAGGAGCTTTATGCCCTAGTCCGAGCATTGGAGACTTGGCAGCATTACTTGCTGTCCAAGGAGTTTGTGATCCACACTGATCACGAGACTCTCAAACACCTCAGAGGGCAAACCAATCTCAAGAGGAGACATGCCAGGTGGATGGAGTTCATAGAGACCTTCCCGTACGTCATCAAGTACAAGAAGGGCAAAGACAATGTGGTAGCCGATGCACTATCAAGGAGGTTTGCCTTGATATCAACCATGGAGGCAAAGGTCCTAGGATTCGAGCACATCAAGGACCTATACAAGGATGATCCTGACTTGCTGAGAGCTACAAGGAGTGTGGCACAGGGAGTCATGGCAATTTTACATCCATGAGGGATTCTTGTTTCGAGAGAGAAGGCTGTGCATACCACAAGGATCATTAAGGGAGCTTATCATCCGAGAAGCTCATGGAGGAGGACTCATGGGCCACTTTGGTGTTGACAAGACTCTAGCAGTGGTCAAGGAGCACTTCTACTGGCCACACATCAAAAGGTCAGTAGAAGCCCATTGTGCAAGGTGCATCACTTGCAAAAAGGCGAAGTCCAGAGTGCACCCTCACTGGGTGTATCTCCCACTTCCCATACCTACACATCCATGGGTGGACATCTCAATGGACTTCGTTTTAGGTCTGCCCAAGATCAACAACAAAGATGCAATCTTTGTGGTGGTGGACAGATTCTCCAAGATGGCACACTTCATTCTGTGTGCCAATGTTAATGATGCAACGCAAACAGCCGAGCTGTTCTTCAGGGAGATAGTACGGCTTCATGGAGTGCCAAGGACCATCATGTCAGACAGGGACACCAAGTTCCTCAGCCATTTCTGGAGGACCCTTTGGAAGAAGCTAGGCACGAAGCTACTCTTCTCTACCACCTGCCATCCTCAAACCGATGGCCAAACTGAAGTTGTCAACCGGACACTATCAACTCTTCTCAGGAGTACACTAGGGAAGAACCTCAAGACTTCGGTGGAGTGCCTGCCATTCATAGAGTTCGCTTACAACCGAGCCGTGCACTCAGCAACCAAGAAGACACCCTTTGAAGTAGTATACGGCTTCAACCCTCTCACACCATTGGAGCAAACGCCACTACCACCAGAAGAGATGACCAACCTCAACGGAGCATCCAAGGCGGAGTTCATAAGGAAGCTACACCAGAAGGTAGCAGAGAACTTGGAGAAGAGGACCGGGCAGTACGTGACTCATGCTAACAAGGGAAGAAAGGAGGTGATCTTTCAACCAGGCGATTGGGTGTGGCTGCACCTACGGCATGAGAGGTTCTCCAACCTAAGGAGTTCCAAGCTAGCACCAAGAGGAGATGGACCATTCAGAATGCTGGAGAGGATCAACAACAACGCCTACCAGATTGAGCTCCCAGGTGAGTTTAATGTGTCCAACACGTTCAACGTAACTGACTTAGTCCCTTTCCATACAGATGAACCAGTTTTGAGGTCAAAACCTACTGAAAAGGGAGGGGATGATGGGGACATCAGGTCGTATGGCCGGCCAAGAGACCAGACTGGCCGACCAGGGAGCTTGCCCAAGACAGCCGGGCCATTTGGCACGACTGCTGGCCCAAGCGGTGCCGCGGGACCTTCGACCAACCGGGCCGGACCGATCAACATTGCCAGTTGAAAGGCCCAAACTTCCTGCCCAACTGGAGGCGACGTGGATGACACCGCCGGTCCAATTAGTGACGCCGCTGGCTCCGGAATCAACTTGGCCAGAGCAGAAGACATTTCGGCCAGTACCTCGCACAGTCCAGCCGGTACACCCGATCCAGCCGAGAGCATGGGCATCTCAACATCTACACAAGGAGACTCGGACCAGATAAGCTACCAGCTTCAGGACATGCATCTAGAGGAAGTCTCTACACCAGGGATGCCACCAGGAGCAATGACAAGAAGCAGATCAAGAGCACTCTTCCACAAATTCATCTTATGGGTCGACAAGCTCCTAGAGGATGATCGACAAAGGACAATGGGCCAGAAGTGCAAAGAAGAGTCCAAAGGCTTCTCAACAAAGCAAGGGACTTCAGAGACTTGGGCTTTAGTGGCAAGAGAGGTCAGGGCCCAAAGATTCCTAACCCTACTCCAAGTCGAAGACTAGGAGCAAGGCGCGTGCTTGCCACAAGGTCGGCCACCTCAATTTCTTGGCCGTGAGGTAAGAAAGGTAAGTTTTCGAATTAGATATTTGCCTCTTTCTGTTTTGCAGGGTAGGATTTAGATTATTTACATTTTTGAGTCAAAGACATTTTAGGAATAGGTTCTTTTTCGGTTATGCACTTTTGTACGTTTTCCATTTGTGCACTTTTGTAAATTTTCCATTTCTTTCTTGAGTCGACCCTAGAAGGTCAAGCTGTCGAGCATATTAATAAGGCTCCTTCCAGCATTGTTGTTCGACAACCTTTTTTGATAATTAATAACGTGCGAATTTTCTTCTACAAGTTTTCCTCTCAAGAGACTTGTGCACTTAGAACCTAGTTGAGACCAGCCCTCCTAGCTCTAAGTTTGTGATTTATCACGAGGTTCATCACCCCTCGTGTGGTTCACTTCACCCCCTCCATCCAATACCAATCAGAAAACCACTATCCAGAAGCTTAAGGTCGAGTTTCTCACCTAAACTTCTCCAAACAGCCCACACGCATACAAGCCTTGAATAGAGACTTGAATCAGTTAAGATGATCATTCTTAACTGATCATTCGTGCTTATTGAGTTAAGCCTTATAAATGAAGAATAATGCATGGCATCACGTAGTTCGGGATATATTGGATAAATTGGAGGTTTGTTATATCTATTTCTGCCTCAAAATTTGTCACAATATAGAAACTTGAGCTAGCTTAACGTGGGCATTGGTTTCGTGTAATGCTGAGCTCTAAATCAAAATTTAGGTACGATTTAGCGCAAAAATGTCAAGCTTATCGGCCAGTTAATTTGATCATTCTAAACTGATAATTGGTGCACAATGAGTAAAGGCTTATAAATGAAGGATAATGCATGACATCACTTAGTTTTGGAAAGATTTGATTACTTGGACGCTTTGTCGTATTTATTTCTATCTCTCATTTTGTCACAATATAGAAAACTGAGCTAGCTTAATGTGGGCATTAGATTTGTGTCATTCTGAGCAATAAATAAAAAGTTCGAGACGATTTAGTGCGGACATCTCAAGTTGATCGGCCAGTTAAAATGATCATTCTTAACTGATCATTGGTGCTTATTGAGGTGAGGCTTATAAATGAGGTATAATGCATGGCATCACATAGTTTAGGACAGATTAGATAGCTTGGATGCTTTGTCATATCTATTTTTGCCTCAAAATTTGTCACAATATAGAAACTTGAGCTACCTTAACATGGGCACAGGATTCATGTCATTCTGAGCTCCAAATCAAAAGTTACGGGTGATTTAGTTCAAACATGTCATGGTTATCGACAAGCAAATATGATCATTCTAAACTGATCACTAGTGATAGGGAGTAAAGGCTTATAAATGAAGCATCATGCACAACATTACCAGTTTTTGATAGATTTGATTACATACATGATTTTTCGAAGCAATTTTAGTCTTAATTTTATCACAATAAAGAAACTTGAGCTGGCTTAAAGTGGTCATTGGTTTCGTGTCATTCAGAGCTCTAAATCAAAAGTTAGGGACGATTAAGTCTAAACATGTCAAGTTGATCTGCCAGTTAAGATGATCATTCTTAATTGATCATTGGTGCTTATTGAGTTGAGGCTTATAAATGAAGCATAATGCATGGCACCACGTAGTTCCGGATATATTGGATTACTTGGAGGTTTGTTGTATCTATTTCTGCCTCAAAATTTGTCACAATATAGAAACTTGAGCTAGCTTAACGTGGGCATTGGTTTCGTGTCATTGTGAGCTCTAAATCTAAAGTTAGGGACGATTTAATGGAAACATGTCAAGGTTATCAGCCAGTTAATTTGATCAATCGAAACTGATCATTGGTGCACACTGAGACAAGGCTTATAAATGAAGCATAATGCATGGCATCACGCATTTTTGGATAGATTTGATTACCTGGATGCTTTGTCGTATCTATTCCTATCTCTCATTTTGTCACAATATAGAAAATTGAGCTAGCTTAATGTGGGCATTAGATTTGTGTCATTCTGAGCTAGCTTAATGTGGGCATTAGATTTGTGTCATTTTATTTAGTGCGTACATCTCAAGTTGATCGGCCAGTTAAAAATGATCATTCTTAACTGATCATTGGTGCTTATTGAGTTGATGCTTATAAATGAAGCATAATGCATGGCATCACACAGTTTAGGATAGATTGGATAGCTTGGATGCTTTGTCGTATCTGTTTTTGTCTCAAGTTTTGTTACAATATAGAAACTTGAGCTACCTTAACGTGGGCACAATATTCGTGTCATTATGAGCTCTAAATCAAAAGTTACTGACGATTTAGTTCAAACTTGTCATGTTTATCAGCCAGCTAATTTGATCATTTTAAACTTATCACTGGTGCTCGGGGAGTAAAGGCTTATAAATGAATCATCATGCACAACATTACCAGATTTTGATAGATTTGATTACTTGGAGGATTTTTCAAAGCAATTTTAGTCTTAATTTTATACAATAAAGAAACTTAAGCTGGCTTAACGTGTACATTGGTTTCGTGTCATTCAGAGCTCTAAATAAAAAGTTAGGGACGATTAAGTGTAAACATGTGAAGTTGATTGGCCAGTTAAGATGATCATTCTTAACTGATCATTGGTGCTTATTGAGTTGAGGCTTATAAATGAAGCATAATGCAAGGCACCACGTAGTTCCCGATATTTTGGATTACTTGGAGGTTTGTTGTATCTATTTTTGCCTCAAATTTTGTCACAATATAGAACCTTGAGTTTGCTTAACGTGGGCAATGGTTTTGTGTCATTGTGAGCTCTAAATCTAAAGTTAGGGACGGTTATCGGCCAGTTAATTTGATCATTCTAAACTGATCATTGGTGCACACTGAGACAAGGCTTACAAATGAAGCATAATACATGGCATCACGCATTTTTGGATAGATTTGATTATTTGGACGCTTTGTCTTATCTATTTCTAACTCTCATTCTGTCACAATATAGAAAATTCAGCTATCTTAACATGGGCATTGACTTTGTGTCATTCGGAACTACAAATCAAAAGTTAGAGACGATTTAGTGCGGACATGTCAAGATGATCGAGTTAATATGATCATTCTTAACTGACCATTGGTGCTTATTGAGTTGAGGCTTATAAATGAAGCATAATGCATGATATCACGCAGTTGGGGATAGATTGGATAACTTGGATGCTTTGTTGAATCTATTTCTGTCACTAATGTTGTCACAATATAGAAAATTGAGCTAGCTTAACATGGGCATTGGATTCGTGTCATTCTGAACTATAAATCAAAAGTTACGGACGATTTACTGCGGACATGTCAAGTTGATCGACCAGTTCAAATGATCATTCTAAACTGATCATTGACGTTCATTGAGTAGAGGATTATAAATGAAGCACAATGCATAGCATCAGTTTTGGATAGATTGGATTACTTGGACGCATTGTTGTATCAATTTCTGTCTCAAAATTTGTCACAATATAGTAAATTGGGCAAGCTTATCGTGGCCATTGGATTCATGTCATTTTGAGCAATAAATTAAAATTTACGGACAATTTAATGCACACATGTCAAATTGATTGGATAGTTAAGATGATCGTTCTAATTGATCATTGCTGCTTTATGAGTTGAGGCTTGTAAATGAAGCATAATGCATATCATCACGCAGTTCGGGAAAGATTGGATAACTTGGATAGTTTGTCGTATCTATTTCTGCCTCAAAATTTGTCACAATATAGAAACTTGAGCTAGCTTAATGTGGGCATTGATTTCGTGTCATTATGAGCTCTAAATCAAAAGTTAGGGATGATTAAGTGCAAACATGCCAAGTTGATCGGCCAGTTAAGATGATCATTCTTAACTGATCATTGGTGCTTATTGAGTTGAGATTTATAAATGAAGCATAATGCATGGCATCATGTAGTTTGGGATAGATTGGATAACTTGGAGCTTTGTTGTATCTATTTCTGCCTCAAAATTTGTCACAACATAGAAAATTGAGCTTGCTTAACGTGGGCATTTGTTTCGTATCATTCTAAGCTTTAAATCAAAAGTTAGTGATGATTTACTGCAAACATTTCAAGGTGTATCGGCCAGTTAATTTGATCATGCTAAACTGATCATTGGTGCACACTGAGTAAAGGCTTATAAATGAAGCATAATGCATGGCATCACACAATTTTGGATAGATTTGATTACTTGGATGCTTTGTCATATCTATTTCGATCTTTAACGTGGGCATTGGATTTGTGTCTTTCTGAACTATAAATCAAAAGTTATGGACGATTTAGTGCGGACATGTTAAGTTGATCGGCGAGTTAAAATGGTCATTTTTAACTGAAATTAAGAATAATGCATGGCATCACATAGATCAGGATAGATTGGATAACTTGGATGCTTTGTTGTATCTTTTTCTGTCTCTGATTTTGTCACAATATAGAAAATTGAGGTAGCTTAACGTGGGTATTGGATTCAAACTATAAATCAAAAGTTACGAATGATTTAGCGTGGACATGTCAAGTTGATCGGCAAGTTAAAATGATCATTCTTAACTGATTGTCAAGTTGATCGGCAAGTTAAAATGATCATTCTTAACTGATCTTTGGTGTTTATTGAGTTGAGGGTTATAAATGATATTCATGGCATCACGCTGTTTGGGACAGATTGGATAGATTCTACACTTTGTCGTATCTATTTCTATCTCAAAATTTGTCACAATATAGCAACTTGAGCTAGCTTAACGTGGGCACAAGATTCGTATCATTATAAGCTCTATATCATAAGTTACGGGCGATTTAGTGCAAACATGTCATGGTTATCGACCACCTAACTTGATCATTCTAAATAGATCACTAGTGGTCATTGAGTAAAGGTTTATAAATGAAGCATCATGCACGACATTATGCATTTTGGGATAGATTCGATTACTTGGAGGCTTTGTCGTACCTATTTCTGTCTCAAAATATGTCAAAATATAGTAAATTGAGCAAGCTTAACGTGGGCAGTAGATTCGTGGCATTATGAGCTATAAATCAAAAGTTATGGACAATTTAGTGCAGACATGTCAAGTTGATGGGCCAGTTCAATTGATCATTATAAACTGATCATTGATGTTCATTGAGTAAAGGCTTATAAATAAAGCACAATGCATGACATCACGTAGTTTTGGATAGATTGGATTACTTGGACGCTTTGTTGTATCTATTTTTTTGTCCCAAATTTTGTCACAATATAGAAACTTGAGCAAGCTTATCATGGGCATTGGATTCGTGTCATTCTAAGCTCTAAATAAAATGTTATGGATAATTTAGTGCCGATATGTCAAGGTTATCGGCCAATTAATTTGATCATTCCAAACTGATCATTGGTACTCATTAAGTAAAGGCTCATAAATAAATCGTAATGCATGACATCGTGCATTTTGGGATAAATTAGATTACTTGGGGGCTTTGTCTTACCTATTTCAGTTTCAAAATTTGTCACAATATAGTAAATTGAGCAAGCTTAATGTGGGTAGTCGATTCGTGTCATTATGAGCTATAAATCAAAAGTTACAGACGATTTAGTGCAGAAATATCAAGTTGATCGGCATGTTAAAATGATCACTCTAAACTGATCATTGGTGGTCATTGAGTAAAGCCTTATAAATGAAGCACAGTGCATGACATCACCTAGTTTTGGATAGATTGGATTACTTGGATGCTTTGTCAAATCTATTTCTGTTTCAAAATTTATCATAACATAGAAAATTGAACTAGCTTAACATGGGCTTTGGCTTTGTGTCATTCTAAGCTCTAAATCAGATGTTATGGACGATTTAGTGCACAAACGTCAAGTTGATCGGCCAGTTAAAATGATCATTCTAAACTGATCATTGATGCTGATTGAGTAACGACTTATAAATGAAGCACAATGCAAGGCATGACGCGGTTTTGGATAGATTGGATTACTTGGACGCTTTGTCGAATCTATTTCTGTCTCAAATTTTGTCACAATATAGAAACTTGAACAAGCTTAACATGGACATTGGATTTGTGTCATTCTAATCTCGAAATAAAAAAATATGGATAATTTAGTATAGATATGTCAAGGTTATCGGCCAATTAATTTGATGATTCTAAATTGATCATTGGTGTCATTAAGTAAAGGCTTATAAATGAAGCACAATGCATGAAATCGCACATTTTGTTATTGATTAGATTACTTGCATCCTTTGTCGTATCTATTTCTGTCTCAAAAATTGTCACAATATAGAAAATTGAGCAAGCTTAACGTGGGCATTGGATTCGTGTCATTCTGAGCTATAAATCAAAAGTTACGGGCAATTAGTGCAGACATGTCAAGTTGATCGGCCAGTTAAAATGATCATCCTAAACTCCTCATTGATGCTCATTGAGTAAAGTCTTATAAACTAAGCACAATCCATGACATCACGCAGTTTTGGGTAGATTAGATTACTTGGACCCTTTGTCGTATATATTTCAGTTTCAAATTTTGTCAAAATATAGAAAATTTATCTACCTTAATGTGAGCTCTGGATTTGTGTCATTCTTAACTATATAACAAAATTTATGGACGATTTACTACGCACATGGCAAATTCATCGGCCAATTAAAATGATCATTCTTAATTGATCGTTGGTGATTAATGAGTTAAAGCTTATAAATGACGCATAATGTATGGCATCAAGTAGGTCGGCATAGATTGGATACCTTGGTTACTTTGTCGTATCTATTTCTACCTCAAAATTTGTTACAATATAGAAATTTGAGCTAGATTAATGTGAGCATTAGATTCGTGTCATTCTGAGCTCAAAATCAAAAGTTACGGATGATTTAGTGCAAACATGTCAAAGTTATCGGCCAATTAATTTGATCATTCTAAACTAATCATTGGTGCTCATTGAGTAAAGGCCAATAAATGAAGCATAATGCATGACATTGCGCATTTTGGGATAGATTAGATTACTTGAAGGCTTTGTCGTACCTATTTCTGTCTCAAAAATTTTCAAAACATAGTAAATTGAGCAACCTTGACGTGGGCACTCGATTCATGTCATTCTGATCTATAAATCAAAAGTTACAGACGATTTAGTGCAGAAATGTCAAGTTGATTGGCTAGTTCAATTGATCATTCAAAACTGATCATTGATACTCATTGAGTAAAGGCTTATATATAAAGCACAATGCATGCCATCATGTAGTTTTTGATAGATTGGATTACTTGGACGCTTTGTCGTATCTATGTTTGTCTCAAAGTTTGTCACAATATAGAAACTTGAGCAAGCTTAACATGGGCATTGGATTCGAGTCATTCTAAGCTCTAAATAGAAAGTTATGGACGATTTAGTGTAGATATGTCAAGGTTATCGGCCAATTAATTTGATCATTCTAAATTGATTATTGGTGCTCATTAAGTAAAGGCTTATGAATAAAGCATAATGCATGACATCGCGCATTTTGAGATAGATTAGATTACTTTGGGACTTTGTCGTACTTCTTTCTGTCTCAAAATTTGTCACAATATAGAAGATTGAGCAAGCTTAACGTGGGCAGTGGATTCATGTCATTCTGAGCTATAAATCAAAAGTTACTGATGATTTAGTGTAGACATGTCAAGTTGATCGCCATGTTAAAATGGTCACTCTGAACTGATCACTGTTGTTCATTGAGTAAAGGCTTATAAATGAAGCACAGTGCATGACATCACCCAATTTTGGATAGATTGGATTATTTGGATGCTTTCTCGAATCTATTTCTATTTCAAAATTCCTCACAATATAGAAAATTGAACTAGCTTAACGTGGGCTTTGGCTTTGTGTCATTCTAAGCTCTAAATCTGAAGTTATGGACGATTTAGTGCAAAAATGACAAGTTGATCGGCCAGTTAAAGTGATCGTTCTAGACTGATCATTGATGCTCATTGAGGAACGACTTATAAATGAAGCACAATGCAAGGCATGACACAGTTTTGGATAGATTGGATTACTTGGACGCTTCGTCGAATCTATTTCAGTATCAAAGTTTGTCACAAGATAGAAACTTGTGGAAGCTTAACATGGGCATTGGATTCATGTCATTCTAAGCTCTAAATAAAAAGTTATGGACAATTTAGTACATATATGTCAAGCTTATCGGCCAATTAATTTGATGATTCTAAATTGATCATTGGTGTTCATTAAGTAAAGGTTTATAAATGAAGCACAATGCATGACATCGCGCATTTTGGGATTGATTGGATTACTTGGAGGCTTTGTCGTATCTATTTCTGTCTCAAAATTTGTCACAATATAGAAAATTGAGCAAGCTTATTATGGGCATTCGATTCGTGTCATTCTGAGCTATAAATCAAAAGTTACGGGCAATTTAATGCAGACATGTCAAGTTCATGGGCTAGTTAAATGGTCATTGTAAACTACTCATTGATGCTCATTGAGTAAAGTCTTATAAACGAAACACAATCCATGACATCACGCAGTTTTGGATAGATAAGATTACTTGGACTCTTTGTCCAAAATTTGTTACAATATAGAAATTTAAGCTATATTAATGTGAGCATTGGATTTGTGTCATTCTGAGCTCTAAATCAAAAGTTACGGATGATTTAGTGCAAACATGTCAAGGTTATCGGCCTGTTAATTTGATCATTCTAAACAGATCATTGGTGCCCATTGAGTAAAGGCCTATAAATGAAGTATAATGCATGACGTTGCACATTTTAGGATAGATTGGATTACTTGAAGGCTTTGTCCTACCTATTTCTGTCTCAAAATTTGTCAAAATATAGTAAATTGAGCAAGCTTAACGTGGGCAGTGGATTCGTGTCATTCTGATTTGTAAATGAAAAGTTACGGACGATGTAGTGAAGACATGTCAAGTTGATTGGGTAGTTCAATTGATCATTCTAAACTGATCATTGATTCTCATTGAGTAAAGGCTTATAAATAAAGCACAATGCATGTCATCATGTAGTTTTGGATAGATTGGATTTCTTCGACGCTTTGTTGTATCTATTTTTGTCTCAAATTTTGTCACAGTATAGAAACTTGAGCAATTTTAACATGGGCATTGGATTCGTGTTATTCTAAGCTCTAAATAGAAAGTTATGGACGATTTAGTGCAGATATGTCAAGGTTATCGGCCAATTAATTTGATCATTCTAAACTGATCATTGGTGCTCATTAATTAAAGGCTAATAAAAAAGCATAATGCATGACATTGCCCATTTTGGTATAGATTACATCTTTTTGGGGCTTTGTCGTACCTATTTTTGTCGCAAAATTTGTCACAATATAATAGATTGAGCAAGCTTAACGTGGGCAATGGATTCATGTCATTCTGAGCTATAAATCAGAAGTTACGGATGATTTAGTGCAGACATATCAAGTTGATCGGCATGTTAAAATGGTCACTCTGAACTGATCATTGCTGGTCAATGAGTAAAGGCTTATAAATGAAGCACAGTGCATGAGATCACCCAATTTGGGATAGATTGGATTACTTGTATGCTTTGTCGAATCTATTTATGTTTCAAAATTTGTCACAATAAAGAAAATTGAACTAGCGTAATGTGGGCTTTGGCTTTGTGTCATTCTAAGCTCTAAGTATGAAGATATGGACGATTAAGTGCAAAAATGTCAAGTTGATCAGCCAGTTAAAATGATCATTCTAGACTGATTATCGATTCTCATTGAGGAACGACTTATAAATGAAGCACAATGCAAGGCATGACGCAGTTTTGGATAGATTGGATTACTTGGATGCTTCGTCGAATCTATTTCTGTCTCAAATTTTGTCACAAGATAGAAACTTGTGGAAGCTTAACATGGGCATTGGATTCATGTCTTTCTAAGCTCTAAATAAAAAGTTATGGACGATTTAGTACAGATATGTCAAGGTTATCAGCCAATAAATTTGATGATTCTAAATTGCTCATTGCTGTTCATTAAGTAAAGGCTAATAAATGAAGCACAATGCATGACATCGCACATTTTGGGATTGATTGGATTACTTAGAGGATTTGTCGTATCTATTTCTGTCTCAAAATATGCCACAATATAGAAAATTTAGCAAGCTTAACGTGGGCAATGGATTCGTGTCATTCTGAGCTATAAATCAAAAGTTACGGGCAATTTAATTCAGACATTTCAAGTTGATGGGTTAGTTAAAATGATCATTGTAAATTCCTCATTGATGCCCATTGAGTAAAGTCTTATAAACGAATCACAATCCATGACATTAGACAGTTTTGGATAGATTGGATTACTTGGACTCTTTGTCGTATCTATTTCTGTTTCAAGTTTTGTCAAAATATAGAAAATTTAGCTACCTTAATGTGAGCTCTGGATTTGTGTCATTCTTAACTATAAATCAAAATTTATGGACGATTTACTACGGACATGTCAAGTTCATCGGCCAGTTAAAATGATCATTATTAATTGATCATTGGTGCTTAACAAGTTAAGGCTTATAAATGAAGCATACTGTATGGCTTCACGTAGGTCGGCATTGGTGCTTAGTGAGTTAAGGCTTATAAATGAAGCATAATGCATGGCATCACGTAGATCGGCACAGATTGGATACCTTGGTTACTTTGACGTATCTATTTATGCCTCAAAATTTGTTACAATATAGAAATTTGAGCTATATTAACGTGAGCATTGGATTCGTGTCATTCTGAGCTCTAAATCAAAAGTTACGGATGGTTTAGTGCAAACATGTCAAGGTTATCGGCCTGTTAATTTGATCATTCTAAACTGATCATTGGTGCTCATTGAGTAAAGGCCTATAAATGAAGTATAATGCATGACGTTGCACATTTTGGGATAGATTGGATTACTTGAAGGCTTTGTCCTACCTATTTCTGTCTCAAAATTTCTCAAAATATAGTAAATTGAGCAAGCTTAACGTGGGCAGTGGATTCGTGTCATTCTGATCTGTAAATCAAAAGTTACGGACGATGTAGTGAAGACATGTCAAGTTGATTGGGTAGTTCAATTGATCATTCTAAACTGATCATTGATTCTCATTGAGTAAAGGCTTATAAATAAAGCACAATGCATGTCATCATGTAGTTTTGGATAGATTGGATTTCTTCGACGCTTTGTTGTATCTATTTTTGTCTCAAATTTTGTCACAGTATAGAAACTTGAGCAATTTTAACATGGGCATTGGATTCGTGTCATTCTAAGCTCTAAATAGAAAGTTATGGACGATTTAGTGCAGATATGTCAAGGTTATCGGCCAATTAATTTGATCATTCTAAACTGATCATTGGTGCTCATTAATTAAAGGCTAATAAAAAAGCATAATGCATGACATTGCGCATTTTGGGATAGATTAGATGACTTTGGGGCTTTGTCGTACCTATTTTTGTATCAAAATTTGTCACAATATAGTAGATTTAGCGAGCTTAACGTGGGCATTGGATTCATGTCATTCTGAGCTATAAATCAAAAGTTACGTATGATTTAGTGCAGACATTTCAAGTTGATCGGCATGTTAAAATGGTCACTCTGAACTGATCATTCCTGGTCATTGAGTAAAGGCTTATAAATGAAGCACAGTGCATGAAATCACCCAGTTTTGGATAGATTGGATTACTTGTATGCTTTGTCGAATCTATTTCTGTTTCAAAATTTGCCAGAATATAGAAAATTGAACTAGCATAACGTGGGCTTTGGCTTTGTGTCATTCTAATCTCTAAATATGAAGTTATGGATGATTTAGTGCAAAAATGTCAAATTGATCGGCCAGTTAAAATGATCATTCTAGACTGATCATTGATGCTCATTGAGGAACGACTTATAAATGAAGCACAATGCAAGGCATGACGCAGTTTTGGATATATTGGATTACTTGTACGCTTCGTCGAATCTATTTCTGTCTCAAATTTGTCACAAGATAGAAACTTGAGGAAGCTTAACATGGGCATTGGATTCGTGTCATTCTAAGCTCTAAATAATAAGTTATTAATTTATGACAGATATGTCAAGGTTATCGGCCAATTAATTTGATGATTCTAAATTGATCATTGGTGTTTAGTAAGTAAAGGCTTATAAATGAAGCACAATGCATGACATCGCGCATTTTGGGATTGATTGGATTACTTGGAGGCTTTGTCGTATCTATTTCTGTCTCAAAATTTGTCACAATATAGAAAATTGAGCAAGATTAACGTGGGCATTGGATTTGTGTCATTATGAGCTATAAATCAAAAGTTACAGGCAATTTAATGTAGACATGTCAAGTTGATCGGCTAGTTAAAATGATCATTCTAAACTCTTCATTGATGCTCATTGAGTAAAGTCTTATTAACAAAGCACAATCCATGACATCACGTAGTTTTGGATAGATTGGATTACTTGAACTCTTTGCCGTATCTATTTTTGTTTGAAATTTTGTCAAAATATAGAAAATTTAGCTATCTTAATGTGAGCTCTGGATTTGTGTCATTCTTACCTATAAATCAAAATTTATGGACGATTTACTTCGAACTTTTCAAGTTCTTAAAATGATAATTCTTAATTGATCATTGGTGCTTAATGAGTTAAGGCTTACATTACAAGAAAATATGTGTTTTGCAACCACGTGAAGTGGTCGTAAAATAGTAGTCGCAAAAAAAAGCAGTCACAAATCAGTCGCAAATTTGCGCATGAGTTGCGACCACGGAAATAGTGATTCATTTTGCGACTAATTTGCGACCACTTGGTGGTGACTATTTTTGCGACTAATTTGCCACTGAATTTCAGTAACAAATTTTGACACTGTTTTGCGAGTAAATATGTGGTTGCGAAATATGTAGTCACAAATCAGTCACAAAATTTTGTTACTGATTTGCGACTACAAGAGTAGTGCAGTCGCAAATCAGTCACACAAATTTGTGACTGATTTGGGACCACATTTAAGACGGAGTCGCAAATCTGTTGCAAAATGTTGTGACTGATTTGCGACTGGGTTTCTCCTATAGTCGCAAATCAGTCACAAAAAATTGGGACTAATTTGCGACTACAGGTCGATTTGCGACAACATATATCAACGAGTCGCAAATCGGTGGCAAAACGTGCGACTGATTTGGGACTGATTTGCTACTACAACCTAATTAGATTTAAAAAAATGTATAATTTAAAATTATTATTGAAATAATTTTTATATTTTGAAAATAAAAATATTAATATTTTTGAAATTTAATTTCAAAGGATTTAAATTAGTTCAAAATAATTGCAAATTAATTTTTACAAATATAAATTTTAATAATATTTTTCAAAATTAATTTCAATAATAATATTAATATTTTGTAATTAGAAATAGTAATATAATAATTTATGTTACTATGTTTTAATATTAATATTATTTAATCTTTTATAAATATTAATATAATAATTTATAATTTATGTCTTAATATTAATATTATTTAATTTTTTTATTAATTTATAATAACATTATTTTAAAATATTTTTGAAAATTATTTTCCAAAATTATTATGTTTTAATAATATTTTTAAATTTTTAATTCTGAATATTTTCATAATTTTATATTTTTAAAACTATTAAATATTATTAATAGTATTTATTAATTAATAATAAATATTATAATATTAATAAAAAAAATATATGAACTAATTAATATAAAATAATTAATAAAAAGAAATTAAAAATTAAAATTGTAATATTTATTATTTAAAATTTATATTACAGAAAAAAATTAATTTTCCGGCGGGGGAAAATTGGAAATTCGAAGGAAGAATGGGGTCGGGGTCGGAGCCGTCGATGGTTGACATGTGCAATCGTTATCCTACATATAAGAGCCGAATGCGGGATCCGTCCATTGGAAATACCCGAGGAGCATCTCCAAGCTCGAGATATTCTTTTGGTTTTCTCTATTCAGCTCTTCCAACTTCTGATTTGCTTCCAAACTATGTGCGTTTTGTTGTTTAATTAACGCGTTTTGTTCTTGAAGCATTACGTACTCGGGATAATTTGTTTGCACCCCAGTATGTCTACCCGTAGACTATACGCAGTTCAGGCTACCGAGTTCATAAAGACGGCTTCAGTCATCCGCAACAGAAGACCACAAAATAACAAATACAAAAATTAAATAATAAATTTAATTATTAAATTAATTATAAAAATATTTAATAACAAAAGAATTTGAAAATTTTTTTTTTACCTGAATGAAGATCTCATTCTTCTGTTCTCGAGTCAGCTAAATTGGATGGGAAGTTCCATCACATGTTTTTGTTGTATCGACCTCCAAGATCGTCATCTTCTCTTGGATATTTCGTTCGTATGCTTCACAGATTTTTTTTGCTTTCAAATCTACATACGAACCATCCGGTCTTGTGTGAGTCTTTATAAAGACCTCACCTATTGAGATAGGTCGTCCCAAATTATGTTCCTTCACATATATTGAAATAAATTTTATTTAATTAATAGGAAAAATGTTAATTAAATGTAAAGAAAAAAATTACTTACCATTTCCTGCTGGACCTGAATGTAGGATTTTTGGCTGGACAAATGTTTGTGCGGGCCAAAACCATCCCGAGCGGAGTTGCGGTTATGAGAGGATTTGGTACACCTCTCGGTAGACGTTTCTGTTGCCCAATAGTCTATCATAATTTTGTACAGACTTGGGGAAATCCATTGGGGACGTTTGCCGGTTGTATGAACCGTGCTCACCATCCCTTTCATCCGTCTTACACAGACGGCCTCAAACTCTTTTCGTACCACCAGGGTGATCACAGGATCCCAGGTGTACGATTGCTTCAAAATAATATTATAAATATTAAAATTTATTTAAATATTTTGTAATAAAAAATTTAAAAAAAATACTTACCGCAAACTCAATAAAATATTTTTCCTGCCGCTTAGCAGGTATGACTATCCAAATGTAGTACGGGCCATCAAATTTATTTTTCAAAATTTTTGAAATTTGACGGATAATAGTCCCGTTATCGCGACCAAACCTAATATTTTAATTATACAGAAAAATTTTAATTTTATATTAATATATTATTAAAATTATAATAAATATTTATTAAAAAAATAAAAAATTTAAAAAATTCATTACCACATTGAATTTGGTGCCGCTTGTGGAGACATCACTGTCAAATACTGCTCACCTCCCAGAGTTTGTAACAAACTATCAAGAGTGATAGTTTGTTCCTCCATTCCCGTTTCGCAGTCGGGAATTACTTCCTTCTCATGTTCATCCGATTCCTGAAACCATGGAGGTGTTTGGGTTTCAGGAACGGAGTGTGGGGTATATGTATATTGCGGAGGGAGGCGGGATGCAGCTCTATTAGCGGATGGTGAAGGGTTCGAGGAGGATGAAGAGGTTCCACGGCCGCAAATCACTGGCAAATTTTGAATTTAAAGAAGTAGTCACAAATCAGTCGCAAATTTGCGACTGATTTACGACCACGTGTATTAATTGTGACTGATATGCGACCACATTGCCAATGCAGTGGCAAAGTGGTGGCAAATCCGTCACAAATAATACCCTAAACCCTAAATTTTGAGATTTTGATGAATAAATATAATTATATAAGATTGATTAATTGATTATAAGTTATACAAATTTCAATTACTATGAAAAAATAACATTTACCAAATTTTCAAATAATTTACCTAAAACACTTAACAAATTTACTTAACCTTATACTTCTTATATACATTTCAAATGTTTTCTAAAAAATGAAATTATTACAAATATGGTTTTCAATATATGTGACCACTTATAATGGATAGTAGTCACATTAATTTGGAAATACAAGTTTGAAATGTAGAAAATACTTAGGGGAAATGTGAATTTACCATATGTGGTCGCAAATCAGTCGCAAATTTGCGACTAATTTGCGACTTCTCATCAAATTTTGAGAATGTGGTCGCAAATCAGTCGCAAATTTACGACTGATTTGCGACCATGTTTAATTTTTGTGACTGATATGCGTCTCATTACTTGGATTATCAATTCTTCTGTACATCCAATCTCTCGAATTGTTATAATTTCCCCACATGCTTTAAAAAAAATTTTTCCTTCGATTTTATAATTGAGAGAATGGGATGTTGCATATATATACAACATTTTGCCACTACTTTGCCACTACTTTGCCACTGATTTGCCACTAATTTGCGACTACAGCAGTGTAGTCGCTTAAATGTCGTTATACCTAACCCGCACATGTTTTTATTGGTGGCACTTTGCCACCACTTTGTGACTGCAGAGCCACTACATAACGTAGTCACAAATTGGTCGCATTTTTAGCGACCAATATGCGACTACCAAGTGATTTTCCATATGTAGTCGCTAATCAGTTGCTATTTTGCGACTGATTAGCGACTACCTAGGTCAGTCGCAACGCAGTCGCATTTCAATCGCTAATTGGTTGCGTATTGCGACCAAAATGCGACTACACATATTGGTCACATTTTTGCGACCAATTTGCGACTACTTCTCCGTAGTGGCAAATTAGTCGCTAAACCGTGGCAAATGTGGTCACAAAAATTGCGACCACGTATGTAGTCGCAAATCGCAGTCGCAAATTGGCAGCTTTCTTGTAGTGTTATAAATGAAGCATAATGCATGGCATCACATAGGTCGGCATAGATTGAATGCCTTGGTTACTTTGTCGTATCTATTTCTGGCTCAAAATTTGTTACAATATAGAAATTTGAGCTAGATTAACGTGGGAATAGGATTTGTGTCCTTCTAAGCTCTAAATCAAAAGTTACGGATGATTTAGTCCAAACATGTCAAGGTTATCGGCCAGTTAATTTGATCACTCTAAACTGATCATTGGTGCTCATTGAGTAAAGGCCTATAAATGAAGCATAATGCATGACAATGTGCATTTTGGGATAGATTGGATTACTTGAAGGCTTTGTCGTACCTATTTCTATCTCAAAATTTGTCAAAATGTAGTAAATTGAGCAAGCTTAATGTGAGCACTGGATTCGTGTCATTTGGATCTATAAATCAAAAGTTACGTACGATTTACTGCATACATGTCAAGTTGATTGGCTAGTTCAATTGACCATTCTAAACTGATCATTGATGCTCATTGAGTAAAGGCTTATAAATAAAGCACAATGCACGCTATCATGTAGTTTTGGATAGATTGGAGTACTTGGACGCTTTGTCGTGTCTATTTTTGTCTCAAATTTTGTCACAATATAGAAACTTGAGCAAGCTTAACATGGGCATTGGATTCGTGTCATTCAAAGCTCTAAATAGAAAGTTATGGACGCTTTAGTGCAGATATGTCAAGGTTATCGGCCAATTAATTTGATCATTCTAAACTGATCATTGGTGCTCATTAAGTAAAGGCTTATAAAAAAAGCATAACGCATGACATCGCGCATTTTGGGATAGATTAGATTACTTGGGGGCTTTTTCCTACCTATTTCGGTCTTAAAAATTTTCACCATGTAGTAGATTGAGTAAGCTTAACGTGGGCATTGGATTCATGTCATTCTGAGCTATAAATCAAAAGTTACGGATGATTTAGTGTAGACATGTCAAGTTGATTGGCATGTAAAAATGGTCACTCTGAACTGATCATTGCTGGTAATTGAGTAAAGGCTTATAAATGAAGTATAGTGCATGACATCACCTAGTTTTGGATAGATTGGATTATTTGCGACTGATTTGCGACCACGTGTATTAATTGTGACTTATATGCGACCACATTGCCAATGCAGTGGCAAAGTAGTGGCAAATCAGTCACAAATAATACTCTAAATCCTAAATTTTGAGATTTTGATGAATAAATATAATTATATAAGATCGATTAATTGATTATAAGTTATACAAATTTCAATTACTATGAAAACAATAACATTTACCAAATTTTCAAATAATTTACCTAAACACTTAACAAATTTACTTAACCTTATACTTCTTTTATACATTTCAAATGTTTTCTAAAAATGAAATTATTACAAATATGGTTTTTAATATATGCGATCACATATAATGGTTAGTAGTCACATTAATTTGGAAATACAAGTTTGAAATGTGGAAAATACTTAGGGGAAATGTGAATTTACCATATGTGGTCGCAAATCAGTTCCAAATTTGCGACTGATTTGCGACCACGTTTAATTTTTGTAACTGATATGCGACCACATTGCCAATGCAGCGACAATGTGGTGGTAAATCAGTCACAAATAATACCCTAAACCGTAAATTTTGAGATTTTGATGAATACATATAATTATATAAGATTGATTAATTGATTATAAATTATACAAATTTCAATTATTATGAAAACAATAACATTTTCCAATTTTTCAAATAATTTACCTAAAACACTTAACAAATTTACTTAACTTTATACTTCTTATATACATTTCAAATGTTTTCTAAAAATGAAATTAATACAAATATGGTTTTCAATATATGTGATCACTTATAATGGTTAGTAGTCACATTAATTTGGAATACAAGTTTGAAATGTTGAAAATACTTAGGGGAAATGTGAATTTACCATATGTGATCGCAAATCAGTCGCAAATTTGCGACTGATTTGCGACTTCTCATCAAATTTTGAGAATATGGTCGCAAATCAGTTCCAAATTTGCCACTTATTTGCGACTACGTTTAATTTTTGTGACTGATATGCGATCACATTGCCAATGCAGTGGCAATGTGGTGGCAAATTAGTCACAAATAATACCCTAAACCCTAAAATGTGAGATTTTGATGAATACATATAATTATATAAGATTGATTAATTGATTATAAGTTATACAGATTTCAATTATTATGAAAACAATAACATTTACCAAATTTTCAAATAATTTACCTAAAACACTTAATAAATTTACTTAACCTTATACTTCTTATATACATTTCAAATGTTTTCTAAAACTGAAATTATTACAAATATGGTTTTCAATATATGTGATCACTTATAATGATTAGTAGTCACATTAATTTGGAAATACAAGTTTGAAATGTGAAAAATACTTAGGGGAAATGTGAATTTACCATATGTGGTCGCAAATCAGTCGCAAATTTGCGACTGATTTGCGACCACGTGTAATTTTTGTGACTGAAATGCCACCACATTGTCAATGCAGAGGCAAAGTGGTGGAAAATCAGTCACAATTTCTGAAAGAAATCTTATTTATATGGTTATTGGGAATAAATTGAATTATATAAAAATCATATGTACAAAATACATAAAAACATAACTATATTTATTACATTTCTTCGTTCTCGTCATCATGTGAAGATGAAATATTACATTGAAATTCATCTTCTAGCTCCACATCTCCGACACGAAATCAATTTCTTCCATATGGTTAACTCTATCGACCAACCGATCTATTTCTATCTCTTGAACAAGCATTACCTCTTCATCATTTTCTTGTTGCAAGAGGCCAATCTCATCTTTGTTTTTGTATTTCCCAAAAATGTTAGATCTTGGATTAACTTTCAAAACATTGAGCCATGTTTGTTTTGATGATGATTTAGTGTGCGGATAGGGAATATAACAAACTTGATCTGCTTGAGATGCTGATACATCATAAATATTGAAATATAAATTAGTTATATATTTTTAACAAAATTAATTATATAGTAAATTATTAACAAATACGTACCAAGAATAAATAGTTCGTATTTGTAGTATTTCCCCGATGATAAGACATCAACAACGCCATTTTCCGACTTTCGAGTACCTTTCGAGAGCGTAGGATCGTACCATTCACATTTAAAAAGGGTGATTTTTAAATTTAGGAGTCCGACATACTCAAGTTGAAGGATATCTGTTAAATTTCCGTAGAAATCAGCTTCATCAGATGCATCTGAGTAATTGTCCCCCTTCACACAAATACCGTAGTTACATGTGTTTCTCCTATGTCCATGTTTCTTCGTGTGGAACATATAACATCTTGTAAAATACATCGGCCAAGTGGACGCTTTATTCATCAGACCTTGAACTAATTCTTGAGCCCATATAGGAAAGAAGTACATGAATTGACCTATGATCATATATCAAAAATTAAAGTTAATTAGTATTTCCAAATTAATAAATAAAAGATAATATACATGTCAAATAATTAATTAAACATACATAATCCCTAACCCATATGTGGAACTCTTCCTCTCTTTTCGATGAAATGTCATCTTCCGAAAGATATGGATACGTACATCGAATATGATCTTCAAACATGATACAAAAGTAAATATTAAAAATTAATATATATTTTTTAATACAATGAACTGAAATGTAATAAATGCAACTAATTGTTTTCATATACTTTTCTAATGGCCGAAAATATTCACAATTCCGTAATACATATGCATGTGCATATTTATATTCTTTTTCGGAGAGCCATATTTCTTTACATTTACCACTTGGACGACCCATGTGCGTAAATATATTTGGTACTCCGGGATCCGGATATACAGCCACGTCTCACCTTCATCAAATCTTGTAGACCTGTTTAATTACATATATATTATATTACTTACATTCATATATAATAAAATAATTAATTCATAAACATAACAATTAATTTAGGTTACCTGTTTTTCGTGCGTATGTGCGCAGCAAAGTAATGTTCCGAGAAGTAAGATATCTCATCATTCACATATGATTCAACAATTGATCCTACAGCATATCGTTTGTTCTTCGCCTTGCTTTTTAGTTTTTAAAAAAACCTTTTAAATGGATACATCCACCTATATTGCACAGGTCCACCCAGTTCAGCTTCGTATGGTAGATGTACAGGAAGATGCTCCATGACGTCGAAAAATGAAGACGGAAAGATCTTTTCCAAATTGCACAAAATTATGACTATGTTTTCCTTCAGAATTCGGACACGGTTTTGTTGTAATGATCTAGAGCATAAATCACGGAAAAATCCTCCAATCCCTATATATATATATATTAATTACCATCGACAATTAATTAGTACATGAAATTATTATTAATTTATGTATTTCCAATTAAAAATATATTTATTACTAGATTTACCTGATAATGCTAGATGAACGTTCCATGGTAAAAGTTCTGCAAATATAAAAAGGAGAAGTCTTTCCATAAAAACATGGCAGTCATGGCTTTTCATGCCCGAGAACTTTAGTCCATCCATATCCACATAATTTGCTAAATCTACCGCATAGCCGTCTGGAAATTTGACATCATTTTTTATACATTCCAATAACCGTTCTTTCGCTTTTTGGGTCAANCGTCGAATCTATTTCTGTCTCAAATTTGTCACAAGATAGAAACTTGAGGAAGCTTAACATGGGCATTGGTTCGTGTCATTCTAAGCTCTAAATAATAAGTTATTAACGATTTATTACAGATATGTCAAGGTTATCGGCCAATTAATTTGATGATTCTAAATTGATCATTGGTGTTCAGTAAGTAAAGGCTTATAAATGAAGCACAATGCATGACATCGCGCATTTTGGGATTGATTGGATTACTTGGAGGCTTTGTCGTATCTATTTCTGTCTCAAAATTTGTCACAATATAGAAAATTGAGCAAGATTAACGTGGGTATTGGATTTGTGTCATTATGAGCTATAAATCAAAAGTTACAGGCAATTTAATGTAGACATGTCAAGTTGATCGGCTAGTTAAAATGATCATTCTAAACTCCTCATTGATGCTCATTGAGTAAAGTCTTATTAACGAAGCACAATCCATGACATCACGTAGTTTTGGATAGATTGGATTACTTGAACTCTTTGCCGTATCTAGTTTTGTTTGAAATTTTGTCAAAATATAGAAAATTTAGCTACCTTAATGTGAGCTCTGGATTTGTGTCATTCTTAACTATAAATCAAAATTTATGGACGATTTACTTCGAACTTGTCAAGTTCTTAAAATGATAATTCTTAATTGATCATTGGTTCTTAATGAGTTAAGGCTTACACTACAAGAAAACATGTGTTTTGCAACCACGTGAAGTGGTCGCAAAATAGTAGTCGCAAAAAAAAGCAGTCACAAATCAGTCGCAAATTTGCAACTGATTTGCGACCATGGAAATAGTGGTTCATTTTGCGACTAATTTGAGACCACTTGGTGGTGACTATTTTTGCGACTAATTTGCCACTGAAATTCAGTAACAAATTTTGACACTGTTTTGCGACTAAATATGTGGTTGTGAAATATGTAGTCACAAATCCGTCACAAAATTTTGTGACTGATTTGCGACTACAAGAGTAGTGCAGTCGCAAATCAGTCACACAAATTTGTGACTGATTTGGGACCACATTTAACACGGAGTCGCAAATCTGTTGCAAAATGTTGTGACTGATTTGCGACTGGGTTTCTCCTATAGTCGTAAATCAGTCACAAAAAATTGGGACTAATTTGCGACTACAGGTGGTCCTGTAGTCGCAATTTAGTCCCAATTTTTTGTGACTGATTTGCGACCACATATATCAAGGAGTCGCAAATCGGTGGCAAAACGTGCGACTGATTTGGGATTGATTTGCGACTACAACTTAATTAGATTTAAAAAAATGTATAATTTAAAATTATTATTGAAATAATTTTTATATTTTGAAAATAAAAATATTAATATTTTTGAAATTTAATTTCAAAGGATTTAAATTAGTTCAAAATAATTGCAAATTAATTTTTACAAATATAAATTTTAATAATATTTTTCAAAATTAATTTCAATAATAATATTAATATTTTGTAATTAGAAATAGTAATATAATAATTTATATTACTATGTTTTAATATTAATATTATTTAATCTTTTATAAATATTAATATAATAATTTATAATTTATGTTTTAATATTAATATTATTTACTTTTTTATTAATTTATAATAACATTATTTTAAAATATTTTTGAAAATTATTTTCCAAAATTATTATGTTTCAATAATATTTTTAAATTTTTAATTCTGAATATTTTCATAAATTTATATTTTTAAAACTATTAAATATTATTAATAGTATTTATTAATTAATAATAAATATTATAATAGTAAATAAAAAATATATGAACTAATTAAAATAAAATAATTAATAAAAAGAAATTAAAAATTAAAAATGTAATATTTATTATTTAAAATTTAAATTACGGAAAAAAAATTAATTTTCCGGCGGGGGAAAATTGGAAATTCGAAGGAAGAATGGGGTTGGGGTCGGAGCCGTCAATGGTTGCCATGTGCAATCGTTATCTCGCATATAAGAGGCGAATGCGGGATCCGTCCGTTGGAAATACCCGAGGAGCATCTCCAAGCTCGAGATCTTCTTTTGGTTTTCTCTATTCAGCTTTTCCAACTTCTGATTTGCTTCCAAACTATGTTCGTTTTGTTGTTTAATTAACGCGTTTTGTTCTTGAAGCATTACGTACTCGGGAGAATTTGTTTGCACCCCAGTATGTCTACCCGTAGACTGTACGCAGTTCAGGCTACCGAGTTCATAAAGACGGCTTCGATCATCCGCAACAGAAGACTACAAAATAACGAATACAAAAATTAAATAATAAATTTAATTATTAAATTAATTATAAAAATATGTAATAACAAAAAAATTTGAAAATTTTTTTTTTACCTGAATGAAGATCTCATTCTTCTGTTCTCGAGTCAGCTCAATTGGATGGGAAGTTCCATCACCATCTTCTCTTGGATGTTTCGTTCGTATGCTTCACAGATTTGTTTTGCTTTCAAATCTACATACGAACCATCCGGTCTTGTGTGAGTCTTTATAAAGACCTCACCTATTGAGACAGGTCGTCCCAAATTATGTTCCTTCACATATATTGAAAAAAATTTTATTTAATTAATAAGAAAAATGATAATTAAATGTAAAGGAAAAAAATTACTTACCATTTCCTGCTGGACCTGAATGTAGGATTTTTGGCCGGACAAATGTTTGTGCGGGCCAAAACCATACCGAGCGGAGTTGCGGTTATGAGAGGATTTGGTACTCCTCTCAGTAGACGTTTCTGTTGCCCAATAGTCTATCATAATTTTGTACAGACTTGGGGAAATCCATCAGGGATGTTTGCCGGTTGTATGAACCGTGCTCACCATCCCTTTCATCCATCTTACGCAGACGGCCTCGAACTCTTTTCGTACCACCAGGGTGATCACAAGATCCCAGGTGTACGATTGCTTCAAAATAATATTATAAATATTAAAATTTATTTAAATATTTTTCAATAAAAAATTTAAAAAAAAATACTTACCGCAAACTCAATAAAATATTTTTCCTGCCTCTTAGCAGGTACGACTATCCAAATGTAGTACGGGCCATCAAATTTATTTTTCAAAATTTTTGAAATTTGACGGATAATAGCCCCGTTATCGCGATCAAACCTAATATTTTAATTATACAGAAAAATTTTAATTTTATATTAATATATTATTAAAATTATAATAAATATTTATTAAAAAAATAAAAAATTTAAAAAATTCATTACCACATTGAATTTGGTGCCGCTTGTGGAGACATCACTGTCAAATACTGCTCGCGTCCCGGAGTTTGTAACAAACTATCAAGAGTGATAGTTTGTTCCTCCATTCCCGTTTCGCAGTCGGGAATTACTTCCTTCTCATGTTCATCCGATTCGTGAAACCATGGAGGTGTTTGGGTTTCAGGAACGGAGTGTGGGGTAAATGTATATTGCGGAGGGAGGCGGGATGCCGCTCTATTAGCAGATGGTGAAGGGTTCGAGGAGGATGAAGAGGTTCCACGGCCGTAAATCAGTGGCAAATTTTGAATTTAAAGTAGTCGCAAATCAGTCGCAAATTTGCGACTGATTTGCGACCACGTGTATTAATTGTGACTGATATGCGACCACATTGCCAATGCAGTGGCAAAGTGGTGGCAAATCCATCACAAATAAAACCCTAAACCCTAAATTTTGAGATTTTGATGAATAAATATAATTATATAAGATTGATTAATTGATTATAAGTTATACAAATTTCAATTACTATGAAAAAAATAACATTTACAAAATTTTCAAATAATTTACCTAAAACACTTAACAAATTTACTTAACCTTATACTTCTTATATACATTTCAAATGTTTTCTAAAAATGAAATTATTACAAATATGGTTTTCAATATATGTGACCACTTATAATGGTTAGTAGTCACATTAATTTGGAAATACAAGTTTGAAATGTAGAAAATACTTAGGGGAAATGTGAATTTACCATATGTGGTCGCAAATCAGTCGCAAATTTGCGACTAATTTGCGACTTCTCATCAAATTTTGAGAATGTGCTCGCAAATCAGTCGCAAATTTTGCGACTGATTTGCGACCACGTTTAATTTTTGTGACTGATATGCGACTCATTACTTGGATTATCAATTCTTTTGTAAATCCAATCTCTCGAATTGTTATAATTTCCCCACATGCTTAAAAAAAAATTTTCCTTCGATTTCATAAATGAGAGAATGGGATGTTGCATATATATACAACATTTTGCCACTACTTTGCCACTACTTTGCCACTGATTTGCCACTAATTTGCGACTACAGCAGTGTAGTCGCTTAAATGTCGTTATACCTAACCCGCACAAGTTTTTATTGGTGGCACTTTGCCACCACTTTGTGACTGCAAAGCCACTACATAACGTAGTCACAAATTGGTCGCATTTTTAGCGACCAATATGCGACTACCAAGTGATTTTCCATATGTAGTCGCTAATCAGTTGCTATTTTGCGACTGATTAGCGACTACCTAGGTCAGTTCCAACGCAGTCACATTTCAATTGCTAATTGGTTGCGTATTGCGACCAAAATGCGACTACACATATTGGTCACATTTTTGCGACCAATTTGCGACTACTTCTCCGTAGTGGCAAATTAGTCGCTAAACCGTGGCAAATGTGGTCGCAAAAATTGCGACCACGTATGTAGTCGCAAATCGCAGTCGCAAATTGGCAGCTTTCTTGTAGTGTTATAAATGAAGCATAATGCATGTCACATAGGTCGGCATAGATTGGATGCCTTGGTTACTTTGTCGTATCTATTTCTGGCTCAAAATTTGTTACAATATAGAAATATGAGCTAGATTAACGTGGGCATTGGATTCGTGTCCTTCTAAGCTCTAAATCAAAAGTTATGGATGATTTAGTCCAAACATGTCAAGGTTATCGGCCAGTTAATTTGATCACTCTAAACTGATCATTGGTGCTCATTGAGTAAAGGCCTATAAATGAAGCATAATGCATGACAATGTGCATTTTGGGATAGATTGGATTACTTGAAGGCTTTGTGGTACCTATTTCTGTCTCAAAATTTGTCAAAATGTAGTAAATTGAGCAAGCTTAATGTGAGCACTGGATTCGTGTCATTTTGATCTATAAATCAAAAGTTACGTACGATTTACTGCATACATGTAAAGTTGATTGGCTAGTTCAATTGACCATTCTAAACTGATCATTGATGCTCATTGAGTAAAGGCTTATAAATAAAGCACAATGCACGCTATCATGTAGTTTTGGATAGATTGGATTACTTGGACGCTTTGTCGTATCTATTTTTGTCTCAAATTTTGTCACAATATAGAAACTTGAGCAAGCTTAACATGGGCATTGGATTCGTGTCATTCAAAGCTCTAAATAGAAAGTTATGGACGCTTTAGTGCAAATATGTCAAGGTTATCGGCCAATTAATTTGATCATTCTAAACTGATCATTGGTGCTCATTAAGTAAAGGCTTATAAAAAAGCATAATGCATGACATCACGCATTTTGGGATAGATTAGATTACTTGGGGGCTTTGTCCTACCTATTTCGGTCTTAAAAATTTTCACCATGTAGTAGATTGAGTAAGCTTAACGTGGGCAGTGGATTCATGTCATTCTGAGCTATAAATCAAAAGTTACGGATGATTTAGTGTAGACATGTCAAGTTGATCGGCATGTAAAAATGGTCACTCTGAACTGATCATTGCTGGTCATTGAGTAAAGGCTTATAAATGAAGTATAGTGCATGACATCACCCAGTTTTGGATAGATTGGATTATTTGCGACTGATTTGCGACCACATGTATTAATTGTGACTTATATGCGACCACATTGCCAATGCAGTGGCAAAGTAGTGGCAAATCAGTCACAAATAATACTCTAAATCCTAAATTTTGAGATTTTGATGAATAAATATAGTTATATAAGATTGATTAATTGATTATAAGTTATACAAATTTCAATTACTATGAAAACAATAACATTTACAAAATTTTCAAATAATTTACCTAAAACACTTAACAAATTTACTTAACCTTATACTTCTTTTATACATTTCAAATGTTTTCTAAAAATGAAATTATTACAAATATGGTTTTTAATATATGCGATCACTTATAATGGTTAGTAGTCACATTAATTTGGAAATACAAGTTTGAAATGTGGAAAATACTTAGGGGGAATTTGAATTTACCATATGTGGTCGCAAATCAGTCGCAAATTTGCGACTGATTTGCGACTTCTCATCAAATTTTGAGAATGTGGTCGCAAATCTGTTCCAAATTTGCGACTGATTTGCGACCACGTTTAATTTTTGTAACTGATATGCGACCACATTGCCAATGCAGTGGCAATGTGGTGGTAAATCAGTCACAAATAATACCCTAAACCGTAAATTTTGAGATTTTGATGAATACATATAATTATATAAGATTGATTAATTGATTATAAGTTATACAAATTTTAATTATTATGAAAACAATAACATTTTCCAAATTTTCAAATAATTTACCTAAAACACTTAACAAATTTACTTAACCTTATACTTCTTATATACATTTCAAATGTTTTCTAAAAATGAAATTATTACAAATATGGTTTTCAATATATGTGATCACTTATAATGGTTAGTAGTCACATTAATTTGGAATACAAGTTTGAAATGTGGAAAATACTTAGGCGAAATGTGAATTTACCATATGTGGTCGCAAATCAGTCGCAAATTTGCGACTTATTTGCGACCACGTTTAATTTTTGTGACTGATATGCGATCACATTGCCAATGCAGTGGCAATGTGGTGGCAAATTAGTCACAAATAATACCCTAAACCGTAAATTTTGAGATTTTGATGAATACATATAATTATATAAGATTGATTAATTGATTATAAGTTATACAAATTTTAATTATCACGAAAACAATAACATTTACCAAATTTTCAAATAATTAACCTAAAACACTTAATAAATTTACTTAACCTTATACTTCTTATATACATTTCAAATGTTTTCTAAAACTGAAATTATTACAAATATGGTTTTCAATATATGTGATCACTTATAATGATTAGTAGTCACATTAATTTGGAAATACAAGTTTGAAATGTGGAAAATACTTAAGGGAAATGTGAATTTACCATATGTGGTCGCAAATCAGTAGCAAATTTGCGACTGATTTGCGACCACGTGTAATTTTTGTGACTGAAATGCCACCACATTGTCAATGCAGTGGCAAAGTGGTGGCAAATCAGTCACAATTTCTGAAAAAAAATCTTATTTATATGGTTATTGGGAATAAATTGAATTATATAAATATCATATGTACAAAATACATAAAAGCATAACTATATTTATTACATTTCTTCGTTCTCGTCATCATGTGAAGATGAAATATTACATTGAAATTCATCTTCTAGTTCCACATCTCCGACACGAAATCAATTTCTTCCGTATGGTTAACTCTATCGACCAACCGATCTACTTCTATCTCTTGAACAAGCATTACCTCTTCATCATTTTCTTGTTGCAAGAGGCCAATCTCATCTTTGTTTTTGTATTTCCTCAAAATGTTAGATCTTGGATTAACTTTCAAAACATTGAGGCATGTTTTTTTTATGATGATTTAGTGTGCGGATAGGGAATATAACAAACTTGATCTGCTTGAGATGCTGATACATCATAAATATTGAAATATAAATGGGGGAATTGCTAAAAATGACCTAAAACTTGACTTCAAATGCAAGTTTGACAATTTACATTTTTTTTTGCAAAACTAACCTGTGAGGGTGGAAAAATTACTGAACACTCCTTTGGTCTAAAAAATAATGTTGAAATGTCAATTACGTTTCAGTCCCTGCATGTTTTTTGTTATCAAAGCAGACTTCTCGGAGAAGTCTGCTTTGGTAGGAAAAACAGGTTATTCCGGCTGAAGCAGACTTCACGAAGTCTGCTTTAGTGAAAAAAACAGTTTATTCCGGTTGAAGCAGACTTCTCGGAGAAGTCTGCTTTGGTGAGAAAAACAGTTTATTCCGGTTGAAGCAGACTTCTCCGAGAAGTCTGCTTTGGTGAGAAAAACAGTTTATTCCGGCTGAAGCAGACTTCATGAAGTCTGCTTTGTAAATAAATTACCTAAATCAAATAAAAATTTTGAAATATTTAAAAAAATTAAAATTGTTATTAACATAGTTTATATACATATCAAAAGCACGTAAAAGTTATAATGAATTCAAAAATAAGTAGATTAGATTCGATCTAATGATATAAAATATTTGCTAGTTTTTGTTGTTATGTGTTGTGGGTTAATAGTTGATGTTTGTGTAGAGAATTCATGCTAGAATTTGAAATATCATGTGATAAATTTGAAAATTTAGATTTACAAATTTTTAAAAGAAATTGTTTGAGTTTTGCATTTACTTAACTATCTTCAACATATTCATCCAATTTTTAACAAAACTTTTGCACATTTAGTGAATCTTATTATTTAGGGTTTAGGGTTACGCAGACTTCTCGAGATGTTGTCGTAGATTTAACAAAGCAGATTTCTCGAGAAGTCTGCATAAACCGGAAATTAAATGTAACTAAACCGGTTTTTTTCAATTTAGAGTTTAGGGTAATGTAAAAATACGAAGCAGACTTCGAGAAGTCTGCTTCAGCCGGAATAAACTATTTTTTTCACTAAAGCAGACTTCTCGAGAAGTCTTCGAGATTTATTCATATTAAAGCAGACTTCTCCGAGAAGTCTGCTTCAGCGGGAATAAACTTCGAAGACTTCGAGAAGTCTGCGCAAACCGGAAATTGACAGTTTTTAACCTAACCAAATTTAACTCTCCATATATAAAGAAGGTAACCCTAAAATTTTATCATAATTTCATTTCCAAAAAAAAAAACGTGGGAGCCTCCATCCTCCAAAAATGACTACAAGGTAAATTTTCTCTTCTTCTCGTTTTACCTCCCCTCTTTTCTTTTCTTCTTCTCTTCTCATGTTCTTTGTCATCTTGTTATTTTGTAGATCTGGAAAAAAATCATGAGATGTGAAAAAGGTAAGTTTTTTTTTGTTTATATGGTTTTGGGTTTGTGATTTTAGAATATTTTTATTGTTTAGATCTTTTGTTATTTTTATAACACTCTTTCTCGTCTTATAGTGTTGTAGATCTGGAAAAAGAAGTGAAGAGATCTAAAAACGTAAGCTTGTTGCTTTTATTAGTTTTAAATTTTTTGTAGTTTTTGTGATTTTTGTTGTGTTTGTTATTTTCTTAAGTTTTTCCTATATTCTTATCTCATTTCTCATCTTGTATTTTTGTAGATCTAAAAAAGGAAGTCACGAGATCTAAAGATGTAAGTTTGTTATTTTTACTAGTTGTTACGTTTTTCATTGTTTTGGAGATTTTGTTTTTTTGTTGTTTTCTTAATTTTTTCTTATATTCTTATATTATTTTTCATTTTCTATTGTTGTAGATCTAGAAAAAAGATTTACAAAAACTAATTTTGTTGTTTTACTAGATTTTTAAAGTGATTTTTAATAGTTTTTAAATTTTTATATGGTTTTTTAAGATTTTCAGTAGATGTTTGAGATTTATGGTGGTTTTAGAGTTTTTTGTTGTTGTTTTTGAGTTTTCTTCTTACGTTTTGAATTTGACACTCATTTTTGAATTAATGGATTTTCGTGTTGCAGACTTCATTACAGGTTTGCAGATTTCAGTTGCAGAGACTTCAGTTGCAGACTTCAGTTGCGGAGTTCTTATATTCTTATCTTATTTCTCTTCTTTTTTTTGTTGTAGATCTGGAAAAAGATTCACAAAAAGTAATATTGTTGTTTTAGTTGCTTTTAAAGTGATTTTTAATGGTTTTTAAAATTTTAGATGGTTTTTTAAAAGATTTTCAATAGATGTTTGAAATTCTCCTTGAAATTTATGGTGGTTTTACAGTTTTTGTAGATGTTTTTGAGTTTTTTTCTTACGTTTTGAATTTGACTTTGGTTTTTGAATCAATAGATTTTCGTGTTGCAGACTTCATTACAGGTTGCAGACTTCAGTTGCAGACTTGAGTTGCAGACTTCACAACACGTTCTCATTACAAATGCAGACTTCACTTGCAGACTTCATTAATAATTGCAGACTTCGTTTGTATTTTTGGCCATATTTTAAATGAATTTTTGTCAACTTATTATACCTATCACTAGCTCCCATCACTCCACCTTATCAGTCAGTTTTCAATCAACTTTTTCAGAATTATAATAAACTATTAGTTGTATGTCAATCACCTTTCAATCAGCTCAAGTCAAATCATACTTATAAAATTACAAAATGACAACAATTAAAAACACAAATATTAGTATAAATTTTTATACATAGTTAAGGACTTAGTGCATATTTAAGATACTTAATGCATACTTTCTAATAACAAGAAAGAACAAGAACTTAAAGATATGTATAAACAATTCCATCAAAATACTAAGTTAACAGGATAGTGTTGGATGTTTTTGTAAAACAACATCGATAACATTGTGTCTTCAAATTAATTGAATTGATTGGTTACATGTTTCAGAAACTACACACTTATATCGGCAAACTTTGTTGTATAAATCTCGCAGACTTCTTTGCAGACTTCTCGGCAGGCTTCTTTGCAGACTTCTCAGCAGACTTTATATTTTGTCCTTACTCGTAACTTAATTTTCTGAGATACTCAACACTAAAACTGAATTTATTCATCTTTTACTTTACCTTAAAGAATGTAATCCTCAGCATTCGAGTAAACTTTATTCTCATCTTCATCAACAAAGTAATCATCATCCTCAATTACAAACATTTTTCCTCCTCCTATATTATCCACAGCAAAATTTCAAGTCTCTGTAATAGTCCACTCCCCACAAACAACAACGATTTGGACCATTATTTGCGGTAAAAAATTAATGAATTTGATTAGATCATTGTACACATACTAAATTTTCTCACTGAAGTAGACTTCTCGGAGAAGTCTGCTTTGATCGGAATAAACTGTTTTTTTCACCAAAGCAGACTTTTCCGAGAAGTCTGCGACATTTATTCCGATCAAAGCAGACTTCTCGCAGTCTGGGAGAAGTCTGCTTTGATAGGAATAAACGTCGCAGACTTCTCGGAGAAGTCTGCTTTGATGGGAATAAAAATTGCTTTGACGAGAAAAACAGTTTATTCCTATCAAAGCAGACTTCTCGAAGAAGTTTGCGACGTTTATTCCGATCAAAGCAGACTTCTTGGAGAAGTCTGCTTTGATAGGAATAAAATATTTTTCTCGCCAAAGCAGACTTCTTGCAGTCTGCGACGTTTATTCCTAACAAAGCAGACTTCTCCGAGAAGTCTGCTTTGATCGGAATAAACCTCGCAGACTTCTTGGAGAAGTCTGCTTTGATAGGAATAAAAATTGCTTTGGCGAGAAAAACAGTTTATTCCTATCAAAGCAGACTTCTCCGAGAAGTCTGCGAGGTTTATTCCGATCAAAGCAGACTTCTCCGAGAAGTCTGCTTTGATAGGAATAAAATGTTTTTGTCACCAAAGCAGACTTCTCGCAGTCTGCGACGTTTATTCCTATCAAAGCAGACTTCTCGGAGAAGTCTGCTTTGATCGGAATAAACCTCGCAGACTTCTCGGAGAAGTCTGCTTTGATAGGAATAAAAATTGCTTTGGCGAGAAAAACAGTTTATTCCTGTCAAAGCAGACTTCTCCAAGAAGTCTGCGAGGTTTATTCCGATCAAAGCAGACTTCTCCGAGAAGTCTGCTTTGATAGGAATAAAATGTTTTTGTCACCAAAGCAGACTTCTCGCAGTCTGCGACGTTTATTCCTATTAAAGCAGACTTCTCGGAGAAGTCTGCTTTGATCGGAATAAACATCGTAGACTTCTCGGAGAAGTCTGCTTTGATAGGAATAAACTGTTTTTCTCATCAAAGCAATTTTTATTCCTATCAAAGCAGACTTCTCCGAGAAGTCTGCTTTGATCGGAATAAACGTCGCAGACTTCTCCGAGAAGTCTGCTTTGATAGGAATAAAATGTTTTTGTCACCAAAGCAGACTTCTCCGAGAAGTCTGCTTTGATAGGAATAAATTGTTTTTCTCGCCAAAGCAATTTTTATTCCTATCAAAGCAGACTTCTCGGAGAAGTCTGCTTTGATCGGAATGAACGTCGCAGACTTCTCCGAGAAGTCTGCTTTGATAGGAATAAAATATTTTTCTCGCCAAAGCAGACTTCTCGCAGTCTGCGACGTTTATTCCTATCAAAGCAGACTTCTCTGAGAAGTCTGCTTTGATCGGAACAAACGTCGCAGACTTCTCGGAGAAGTCTGCTTTGATAGGAATAAACTTTTTTTCTCACCAAAGCAATTTTTATTCCTATCAAAGCAGACTTCTCGGAGAAGTCTTCTTTGATCGGAATAAACGTCGCAGACTTCTCGGAGAAGTCTGCTTTGATAGGAATAAAATGTTTTTCTCGCCAAAGCAGACTTCTCGTAGTCTGCGACGTTTATTTCTATCAAAGCAGACTTCTCCGAGAAGTCTGCTTTGATAGGAATAAACGTCGCAGACTTCTCTGAGAAGTCTGCTTTGATAGGAATAAACTGTTTTTCTCGCCAAAACAATTTTTATTCCTATCAAAGCAGACTTCTCGGAGAAGTCTGCTTTGATCGGAATAAACGTCGCAGACTTCTCCGAGAAGTCTGCTTTGATAGGAATAAAATGTTTTTCTCCCAACAACCACGATAATGATTGTTGTATGCATTGAAAGAGATGGCATTTTCGTAATATTTTTAAAAAATTTGTTCATAATGGTCTTTGTGTTGTTTTTGTTTTTTTTAAAGTTAATGGCAAAGTTGTAAATAAAGTTATTGTTGAAGGATAAAATAGAGATAGAAAGATAGTTTTGCAAAAAAAATTTTAAATTGTCAAACTTGCAATTGAAGATAAATTTTAGGTCAATTTTGCAAATGCCCAAATATAAATTAGTTAGATATTTTTAACAAAATTAATTATATAGTAAATTATTAACGAATATGTACCGAGAATAAATGGTTCGTATTTGTAGATTTGACGCTTTTTCGTTTCTATTTCTATGTCAAATTTTGTCACAATATAGAAACTTGAGATGGCATTGCACTCGTGTCATTCTGAGCTCTAAATAAAAAGTTATGGAGGATTTAGTGCATACATGTCAAGGATTTCGACAAGTTAATTTGATCATTCTAAACTGATCATTGGTGCTCATTGAGTAAAGGCTTATAAATGAAGTATAATGCATGGTATCGTGCATTTCGGGATAGATTGGATTACTCGGAGGCTTTGTTGTATCTATTTCTATCTCACAATTTATCACAGTATAGAAATTGAGCAAGCTTAACGTGGGCATTGGATTCATGTCATTCTAAGCTATATATCAAATATTACGGACAATTTAGTGCAGACATGTCAAGTTGATCAGCTAGTTAAAATGATCATTCTAAACTGATTATTGAAGGTCATTGAGTAAAGGCTTATAAACGAATCACAATGCATGACATCACACAGTTTTGGATAGATTAAATTACGTGGATGCTTTTTCGTATCTATCTCTGTTTCATTTTTTTGCAATATAGAAAATTGAGCTACCTTAACGTGGGCTTTGGATTTCTGTAATTTTGAGCTCTAAATCTAAAGTTACGGAGGATTTAGTGCAGATATATCAAGGGTATCGACCAGTTAAAATGATCATTCCTAACTGATCATTGGTGCTCATTGAGTTGAGGCTTATAAATTAAGCATAATGCTTGGTATCACGTAGTTCGGGATAGATTTGATAGTTGGATGCATTGTCGTATTTATTTCTATCTCAAATTTTGTCACAATATAGAAACTTGAGCCAGCATAACGTAGGAATACGATTCGTGTCATTCTGAGCAAAAAATAAAAAGTTATTGACGGTTTATTGCAGACATGTCAAGCTTATCGGCCAGTTAATTTAATCATTCTATACTGGTCACCGGTGCTCATTGAGTAAAGGCTTATAAATGAAGCACGACATTATGCAGTTTTTATAGATTTGATTAGTTGGAGGATTAGTTGGAGGATTTGTCGAAGCAATTTTAGTCTTAAATTTTTTCACAATATAGAAATTTGAACTAGCTTAACAAGGATATCGGATTTGTGTCATTCTGAGCTCTAAATATAAAGTTATGGAGGATTTAGTGCAGACAATTCAAGGTTATCGGCCAGTTAATATGATCATTCCAAACTATTCATTGGTACTCATTGAGTAAAGGCTTATAAATGAACCATAATACATTACATCATGTACTTTAGGATAGATTAGATTACATGGATGCTTTGTCGTATCTATTTCTATCACCAACTTTGTCACAATATAAAAATTTGAGCTAGCTTAACGTGGGCTTTGGATTTGTCTAATTTTGAGCTCTAAATCAAAAGTTACGGACGATTTAGTGCTAACATGCCAAGGGTATCGACTAGTTAAAATGATCATTCTTAATTGATCATTGGTGCTCATTGAGTTGAGGCTTATAAATTAAGCATAATGCATGGCATGACATAGTCTGGGATGATTGGACACTTTGTCGTTTGTATTTTTCTCTCAAATTTTTCACAATATAAAAACTTGAGCTAACGTACTGTGGGCATTGGGTTCGTGTCATTCTAAACTCTAAATAAAAAGTTATGGAGGATTTAGTGCAGCGATGTCAAGGTTATCGGCCAGTTAATTTGATCATTCTAAACTGATCATTAGTGCTCATTGAGTAAATGCTTATAAATGAATCATAATGCATGACATCACACATTTTGGGATAGATTGGATTATTTGGAGGATTTGTCGTATCAATTTCTATATCACAATTTGTCACAATATACTGATCAAGTTTAACGTGGGCATTGGATTTGTGTAATTCTGAGCTCCAAATCAAAAGGTACGAAACATTCAGTGCTGACATTTCAAGGGTATCGGACTGTGAAAATGATAATTCTTAACTGATCATTGGTGCTCGTTGAGTTGAGGCTTATAAATTAAGCATAATCATGCAAGGCATCACGTAGTTCGGGATAGATTGGATAATTGGACATTTGTCCGGTTCTTTTTCTGTCTAAAATTTTGTAACAATATAGAAACTTGAGATAGCTTAATATGGGCATTGGATTCGTGTCATTCAAAGCTCTAAATAAAAAAGTTATAGACGATTTAGTGAAGACATGTCAAGGTTATCGGCCAGTTAATTTGATAACTCTTAACTGATCATTGGTGCTCATTGTGTAAAGGCTTATAAATTAAGCATAATGAATGACATCGCACATTTTAGGAGAGACTAGATTAGTTGGAGGCTTTGTTGTATCTATTTCTGTCTCAAAATTTGTCACAATATAGAAATTCAGCAAGCTTAACGTGGGCATTGGATTCATGTCATTCTTAGCTATAAATCAAAAGTTATAGACAATTTAGTCACACATGTCAAGTTGATCGGCCAGTTAAAATGATCATTCTAAACTGATCATTGATGCTAATTGAGTTAAGGCTTAAAAATGAAGCACAATGGATGACATCATATAGTTTTGGATAGATTGGATAACTTGGACGCATTGTTGTATCTATTTCTGTCTCAAATTTTGTCACAATATAGAAACTTGAGCTAGCTTAATGTGGGCATTGGATTCGTGTCATTCGAAGCTCAAAATAAAAAGTTATAGACGATTTAGCGTAGACATGTCAAAGTTATCGTCTAGTTAATTTGATCATGCTATACTGATCACTGGTACTCATTGAGTAAAGACATATAAATGAAGCATAATGCACAACATTACACCATTTTTGATAAATTTGATTACTTGGACGATTTGTCGAAGCAATTTTAGTTTTAAATTTTATCATAATATAGAAAATTGTGCTAGCTTAACATGGGCATCGGATTCGTGTCATTCTGAGCTCTAAATCAAAAGTTGCAGTCGATTTAGTGCGGACATGTCAAGCTGATCGGCCTGTTAATATGATCATTCCGAACTAATCATTGATGCTCATTGAGTAAAGGCTGGGATAGATTGGATTACATGTATGCTTTGTCGTATCTATTTCTGTGTGAAATTTTGTCACAATATAGAAAATTGAGCTAGATTAACGTGGACTTTGGATTTGTGTAATTCTGGGCTCTAAATCAAAATTTACGAACGATATAGTGGTGACATGTCAAGGGTATCGACCAATTAAAATGATCATTCTTAAGTGATCATTGGTGCTCATTCAGTTGAGACTTATAAATTAAGCATAATACATGGCATCACGTAGTCCGGGATAGATTTGATAGTTGGACGCTTTGTCATTTCTATTTTTGTCTCAAATTTTGTCACAATATAGAACTTGACCTAACTTAATGTAGGTATTGGATTTGTGTCATTCTAAGCTCTAAATAAAAACTTATGGACGATTTAGTGCAAACATGTCAAGGTTTCAGCCAGTTAATTTGATCATTTTGAACTGATCATTGATGCTCATTGAGTAAAGGCTTATAAATGAAGCATAATGCATGACATTGCGCATTTTGCGATAGATGTGATTACTTGGAGGCTTTGTCATAGCTGTTTTGTATCAAAATTTGTCACAAAATATAAAAATTGAACAAGCTTAACATGGGCATTGGATTCTTGTCATTCTGAGCTATAAATCATAAGTTACGGACGATTTAGTGTAGACATGTTAAGTTGATCGCCAGTTAAAATGATCATTCTAAACAGATCATTGATGCTCATTGACTAAAGGCTTATAAATGAAGCACAATGCATGACATTACACAATTTTGGATAGATTGGATAACTTGGACGCATTGTCGTATCTATTTTTGTCTCAAATTTTGTAACAATATAGAAACGTTAGGTAGCTTAATGTGGACATTGGATTCGTGTCAATCAGAGCTCAAATGCAGATAAGTCAAGGTTATCGGCCAGTTAATTTGATCTTTCTATACCGATCACTGGTGCACATTGAGTAAAGGCTTAGAAATGAAGCATAATGCACGACATACATAGTTTTTGATAGATTTGATTACTGGAGGATTTGTCGAAGCAATTTTAGACTTCAATTTTATCACAGTATAGAAAATTGAGCTAGCTTAACGTGTGCATCGGATTTGTGTCATTCTGAGCTCTAAATCAAAAGTTACAGACTTAAGTGCAGACATGTTAAGTTGATTGGCCAGTTAATATGATCATTCCAAACTAATCATTGATGCTCATAGAGTAAAGAGTTATAATGAAGCATAATACATGACATCACACAGTTTGGGATAGAATAGCTTTCTTGCATCCTTTGTCGTATCTATTTTTGTCTCAAATTTTGTCCCAATATAGAAAATTCAGCTAGCTTAATGTTTGCTTTCGACTAGTGTAATTCTGAGCTTTAAATCAAAAGTTACGAACAATTTAGTGATGACATGTCAAGGGTATCGGCCATAGAAAATGCTCATTCTTAACAGATCATTGGTGCTCATGGAGTTGAGGCTTATAAATTAAGCAAAATAGATGGCATATTGTAGTTCGGGCTAGATTGGATAATTGGACGTTTTGTCGTTTCTATTTATGTCTTAAATTTTGGTACAACATAGAAACTTGAGCTAGCTTAATGTGGGCATTGGATTCGTGTCATTCAGAGCTCTAAATATAAAGTTATGGAGGATTTAGTGCAGACAATTCAAGGTTATCGGCCAGTTAATATGATCATTCCAAACTATTCATTGGTACTCATTGAGTAAAGGCTTATAAATAAACCATAATACATTACATCATGTAGTTTAGGATAGATTAGATTACATGGATTCTTTGTCGTATCTATTTCTATCACCAACTTTGTCACAATATAAAACTTTGAGCTAGCTTAACGTGGGCTTTGGATTTGTCTAATTTTGAGCTCTAAATCAAAAGTTACGCACGATTTAGTGCTAACATGTCAAGGGTATAGACTAGTTAAAATGATCATTGAGTGCTCATTGAGTTGAGGCTTATAAATTAAGCATAATGCATGGCATGACATAGTCTGGGANGGAGAATGCACAACAAATTCACTTGAGCTTGATTGGAGAAGTGCCTAAAAGCACTCTGATTTTAGTACAAGCTCAAGACAACATACAAATTGGTATGTGATCCATTTGTACTCTTTTTTCCTTATCCAAGTTTTCTCCCATTGGGTTTTCTTGGTAAGGTTTTTAATGAGGCAAATGAATCACATTACAACCAGCCCAATTTGTTGTTTAAAATCAAAAGGAGTTCAATTCAAAATGATCAAAATTGGCGTCATCAAAGGGGGGAAAAGTGTCTACATTCATAGTCAAAATAAAAGTTAATGAAGTCAAGGTCTTTGGTCAAGGTCTTTGGTCAAGGTCTTTGGTCAAGTCTTCCCTTGTAATTGTAACCAATTTAATGTTGTAGGCTCCTCATATTTACGTCCCCTTATAGTATAAATAGGGGCTTTCAGTTGTAAACTTGATCATTCAACTTTTCAAATAAAAACAGTTTCTTTTCTTAAGATTGAGAGTGATTCTCTTCTTAATCTGATTGTTGGTGTGTAATATCCTTCACTCAACATTTAGTAGCCTTAGTGTGTAATATCTAAGCTACTATCTTAGGTAAATAAGTAGTCTTTTCGCAGCTACTGTGTGACCCTTCAATCCACAACCTTTGAACAGATTGAATTTCGATTCATTCTGTTGCAAAGTCTATCTCAACCGCATCTAGAAGTGCATTCCTTGGGAGGTTCGCATCATTTGGTATCAGAGCACACTTCTGATCGGTTATCCCTATCACTGATCTCTATATCTCTTTATTTCCATCTATTTAGAACATAACACACTTACTCTTCATCTTCCATCGAAAATATTTTTTCAGAACAGGTATTTTTAACGCATTTGTTAAGTGTATTTGTAGCTATGTCAGGAGGAAATCAAACTTCAGAAGCACCAAACTTGTTAATGGAGGCTCTAGTTGCAGAAATGAAGAAAGTACTACAAGTAGAGCTGGAAGCCATTCATTTGCGGCTTGATGATGTTCAGAACAATAGTAACACTGAAGCAGGTCCAAGGAGAACCAGGAATCCCTTTAGACATTGCCATAATGAAGAAATAGAAGCCTACTATAGTCATGGCAGTGAAGAGAGTAGGAGAACCCAAAGGAGGCATAGGCGTGTAAGAGAAGAAAGGGTGACGCTTAATGACACCATAAGAGGTCTTAAACTTAAGATACCATCATTCTATGGCAAAAATGATCCAGACACTTACCTGGAATGGGAGAAGAAGATCGAGCTGGTGTTTGATTGTCAACACTATTCCGAGCTCAACAAAGTCCGCATAGCTGCTACTGAATTTTATGAGTATGCACTCAGCTGGTGGGATCAATTGGTGACTTCCAGAAGATGTAATGGTGAGTATCCAGTAGAAACATGGGCTGAGATGAAAGCCATAATGAGGAAAAGGTTTGTGCCCAGCCATTACCACCGTGAGCTTCACCAAAAGCTAAGGAGACTCAATTAAGGAAGCCGAAGTGTTGAGGACTATTACCAGGAGTTGGAAACCCTCATGATCAGGGCAGACATTTCAGAAGATAGAGAAGCTACTATGGCAAGATTTTAAGGACTTAACCGTGACATTCAAGATAGAATGGAGCTGGAACATTATGTGGAGCTAGAGGAAATGTTGCACAAAGCTATACTGGTAGAACAGCAGCTAAAAAGAAAAAGTTATACTAGGCCAAGCTATGGAGCAGCTAACAATAAGCCTAGCTACCAAAGGGAAGGAAAACAGATTGCTAAAATTGATTCCAAACCTTCAACAACCACTCAAGACGCCAAGGGAAAATCTGAAGCTACTACATCTACTAGAACAAGAGATGTGAAGTGTTTCAAATGCCAAGGAAGAGGGCATTATGCGAATGAATGCACCAACAAGAAGATCATGATTCTGCTGGATAATGGTGAAATAGAATCCGAGGAAGAAGAAGTCTTTTCTGATTCTTCAGAAGAGCATCTTGAACCTCCTATGGCAGGAGAATTATTGGTAACAAGAAGAAACCTAAGTGTACAAAACAAAACCAAAGAACATGAGCAAAGAGAGAACCTGTTTCACTCAAGATGCCACGTCCAAGGAAAGGTTTGCAGCATCATTATTGATGGAGGCAGCTGCACTAATGTGGCTAGTGAAACTATGGTAAACTATGGTCTGGAAGTGTTCAAGCACCCAAAGCCGTATAAGCTGCAATGGCTTAATGAGTGTGGCAAAATGAAGGTAAGCAGCCAAGTCAAGGTACCTATAACCATTGGAAAGTACCAAGATGAGATCCTTTGTGATGTTTTACCAATGGAGGCTGGCCACATTCTGCTTGGAAGACCATGGCAATTTGATCGAAAGGTCATTCATGATGGTTACACCAACCAACACTCGTTTGAACACAAAGTTAAGAAGATCACACTTGTTCCTATGACACCACAGGAGGTGTACCAAGATCAGCTCGTGTTGGAGCAAAGGAAAACAGCTGGAACTTCAAAAGAAACCATAAGCACCAAAAGTGACAGAGGCTGTGAGAACAAGAACAAAAAGCACTCAAGTTTCTTTGTGAGAACTGGTGGAGTTAAGAAGGCTCTCTTATCACAGCAACCTGTTCTTTTGTTTATCTATAAGGAAGCTCTCATGAGCTTAACTAACATTGCACCGGTATTACCGAGTGAAGTGACTTCCATTTTGCAGGATTATGAAGATTTCTTTCCAGAAGACAATCCAAAGGGGCTACCACCCATCAGAGGCATTGAACATCAGATTGATTTTGTACCTGGAGCCTCACTACCAAATAGACCAGTTTATAGAACCAACCCCGTTGAGACTAAGGAGCTGCAAAGGCAAGTTAATGAGCTAATGGAGAAGGGCTACATCAGGGAGAGCATGAGTCCTTGTGTTGTGCCAGTTCTACTTGTGCCAAAGAAAGATGGCAGCTGGTGCATGTGTGTTGATTGTAGAGCAATCAACAACATTACGGTAAAGTATCGCCATCCAATCCCTAGGTTAGATGACATGCTTGATGAATTGCATGGTTCCAGAATCTTTTCTAAGATAGATCTTAAGAGTGGTTACCATCAAATACGCATGAAAGAAGGGGATGAATGGAAAACTGCATTTAAAACTAAGCATGGATTATATGAATGGTTAGTCATGCCATTTGGGTTAACAAATGCACCTAGTACTTTCATGAGGTTGATGAATCATGTTCTTAGAGCATTCATAGGAGTCTTTGTTGTAGTATACTTTGATGACATCTTAATCTACAGCAAGAATCTAGAAGAGCATGCTAGTCATTTGACATCGGTTCTAAGTGTTCTTAGAAAAGAAAAACTATATGCCAATCTTAAGAAATGCACTTTTGTACAGATAACATTGTGTTTCTAGGCTTTGTTATAAGTGCAGATGGTATTAAGGTTGATGAGGAGAAGGTCAAAGCTATTAAGGAATGGCCAAGTCCAAAAACAGTAGGAGAAGTGAGAAGTTTCCATGGGCTGGCTGGCTTCTATAGACGCTTTGTCAAGGATTTTAGCACTATTGCTACCCCACTTACTGAAGTAATCAAGAAAGACGTAGGATTCAAATGGGGACAAGCTCAAGAAAGCTCATTCCAAGCTTTGAAAGAAAAGCTTACACATGCACCTCTTCTATCTTTACCTGATTTTCTTAAAACCTTTGAGATAGAATGTGATGCTTCTGGTATAGGTATTGGAGCTGTTTTGATGCAGGATAAGAAACCTATAGCCTATTTCAGTGAGAAGCTTGGAGGAGCCACCCTAAACTATCCAACCTATGACAAGGAATTGTATGCCTTGGTCCGTGCTTTGCAAACTTGGCAACACTACTTGTGGCCTAAGGAGTTCGTGATTCACACTGATCATGAGTCACTTAAGCACTTAAAGGGCCAACAGAAGCTGAACAAAAGGCATGCACGGTGGGTTGAGTTCATAGAAACATTTCCGTATGTCATTAAATACAAACAAGGTAAAGAGAATATTGTGGCAGATGCATTGTCACGGAGGTATGCCTTAATCTCTACTCTTGATGCTAAGTTGTTAGGTTTTGAACAGCTTAAAGAGCTATATGAAACTGATCCTGAATTTAAAGATGTATACATTGCTAGCAAAAAGTTTGCTTCAGGAAAATACTATCGGCATGAAGGATTCCTATTTTATGATAATAGATTATGTGTGCCTAACTGTTCCATTCGAGACTTGCTAGTTAGGGAAGCTCATGGAGGAGGACTGATGGGGCATTTTGGAGTTGCCAAAACCCTTAAAGTAATGCAAGATCATTTCCATTGGCCACACATGAAGAGAGATGTAGAAAGAATCTGTGCAAGGTGTGCCACATGCAAACAGGCTAAGTCTAAGGTTCAACCCCACGGTTTGTACACTCCTTTACCCATTCCTACTCATCCATGGATTGACATATCAATGGACTTTGTGGTTGGTTTGCCTAGAACTAAGACAGGAAAGGATTCTATCTTTGTTGTGGTTGATAGATTCTCTAAGATGGCTCATTTTATAGCATGTCACAAGACTGATGATGCATTGCATATAGCCAATTTGTTCTTTAAAGAGGTAGTTCGCTTGCATGGAATGCCTAGGACCATAGTTTCTGATAGAGACACTAAGTTCTTGAGTTACTTTTGGAAAACTCTTTGGTCTAAGTTAGGAACTAAGTTGGTATTCTCTACAACATGTCACCCACAAACGGATGGTCAAACTGAAGTAGTTAATAGAACCTTGTCTACTTTATTGCGTGCATTAATCAAACGAAATCTTAGAACATGGGAAGAATGTTTACCACATGCTGAATTTGCATATAACCATTCTGTACATTCTGCTTCTAAGTATTCTCCTTTTCAAATTGTGTATGGTTTCAATCCTTTATCTCCTTTGGATCTAACCCCTTTGCCTTTAAGTGAAAGAGCTAGTATTGATGGAAAAAGAAAAGCTGAGATTGTTAAACAGATCCATGAGAATGCAAGGAAGAATATTGAGGCCAGAACCCAACAATATGCAAGAAAGGCCAACAAAGGAAGACGTGAAATGGTATTTGAGGTGGGAGACCTCGTGTGGATTCACTTGAGGAAAGAAAGATTTCCAGCTGAAAGGAAATCCAAACTTATGCCCAGAATAGATGGACTTTCAAGATAGTTCAGAAGATCAACAACAACGCCTACCAAATTGATCTTCAAGGTAAGTATAATGTGAGTTCAAGCTTCAATGTTTCTGATCTTGTGCCTTTCATTGCAGATGAACCAGATTTGAGGTCAAATCCTTTTCAAGAGGAGGGGGATGATACGAGCATGGAAAGCACACAAAAGGAGAAGCTCATGGCTAGGAATGAACCAGTGGAACATGAAGAAGCTCTTGCACTACCAGCTGGACCATTAACCCGAGCCAAGGCCAAGAAACTCAAAGAGGCAATCAGCTGCATGCTCAACAAGGAGAATGCACAACAAATTCACTTGAGCTTGATTGGAGAAGTGCCTAAAAGCACTCTGATTTTAGTACAAGCTCAAGACAACATACAAATGGGTATGTGATCCATTTGTACTCTTTTTCCCTTATCCAAGTTTTCTCCCATTGGGTTTTCTTGGTAAGGTTTTTAATGAGGCAAATGAATCACATTACAACCAGCCCAATTTGTGTTTAAAATCAAAAGGAGTTCAATTCAAAATGATCAAAATTGGCGTCATCAAAGGGGGGGAAAAGTGTCTACATTCATAGTCAAAATAAGAGTTAATGAAGTCAAGGTCTTTGGTCAAGGTCTTTGGTCAAGTCTTCCCTTGTAATTGTAACCAATTTAATGTTGTAGGCTCCTCATATTACGTCCCCTTATAGTATAAATAGGGGCTTTCAGTTGTAAACTTGATCATTCAACTTTTCAAATAAAAACAGCTTCTTTTCTTAAGTTTGAGAGTGATTCTCTTCTTAATCTGATTGTTGGTGTGTAATATCCTTCAGTCAACATTTAGTAGCCTTAGTGTGTAATATCTAAGCTACTATCTTAGGTAAATCAGTAGTCTTTCCGCAACTACTGTGTGACCCTTCAATCCACAACCTTTGAACAGATTGAATTTCGATTCATTCTGTTGCAAAGCCTATCTCAACCGTATCCAGAAGTGCATTCCTTGGGAGGTTCGCATCATATAGTGAAGACATATCAAGCTGATCGGTCAGTTACAATGATCATTGTAAACTGATCATTGATGCTCATTGAGACAATGGATGGCATGACGCAGTGTTGGATAGATTAGATTCCTTGGACGCTTTGTCGAATCTATTTCTGTCTCAAACATTGTCACAATATAGAATATTGAGCTAGCTTAACGTGGGCTTTGGATTTGTGTCATCTAAGGTCTAAATCAAAAGTTACGGATGATGTAGTGCGGACATGTCAAGTTGATCAGCCAGTTAAAATAATCATGTTTAATTGATCATGGGTGCTCATTGAGTAGATACTTATAAATGAAGCATAAAGCGTGGCATGACAAACTTTTGGATAGATTGGATAACATGGACGCTTTGTCGTATCTATTTCTGTCTCAAATTTTTTCACAATATAGAAAATTGAGGTAGCTTAACGTGTGATTTGTATTTGTGTCATTATAAGCTCTAAATCAAAAGTTATTGACGATTTAGTGCGGAGATGTCAAGTTGATTGGCCAGTTAAAATGATCATTTTAAACTGATCATTAATGTTCATTGAGTAACGGCTTATAAATGAAGAACAATGCAAGGCATGACACTGTTTTGGATAGATAGAATTACTTGGACACTTTGTCGAATCATTTCTGTCTCAAATTTTGTCACAATATTGAAAATTGAGCTAGCTTAACGTGGGTTTTGGAATTGTGTCATTCTTAGTTTTAAATCGAAATTTACGCACGATTTACACATGTAAAGTTGATCGGTCAGTTAACCAATCATTCTAAACTGATCAGTGATGCTCATCGAGTAAAGGCTTATTAATAAAATACAATACATGGCAAGACACAGTTTTGGATAGATTGGATTACGTGGATGCTTAGTCGAATCAATTTCTGTCTCAAATTTTTTCAGAATATAGAAAATTGAGCTTGTTTAACGTGGGCATTAGATTTGTGTCATTCTTAGCTAAAAATCAAAAGTTACGGATGATATAGTGAAGACAAGTCAACTTGATCGGCCAATTAAAATGATGATTGTAAAATGATCATTGATGCTCATTGAGTAGAGGCTTATAAATGAAGCCCAATGCATGGCATGACAAAGTTTTGGATAGATTGGATAACTTGGATGCTTTGTCGTATCATTTCTATCTCAAATTTTGTAACAATATAGAAAATTGAGCTAGCTTAATGTGGGTATTAGATTCGTGTCATTCTGAGCAATAAATCAAAAGTTACGGACAATATAGTGAAGACAATTGAAGTCTATCGGCCAGTTAAAATGATCATTCTAAACTGATCATTGATGCTCATTGAGTAAAGGCTTATAAATGAAGCACAATGCATGGCATGAGGAAGTTTTGTATTGATTGGATTACATGGACGCGTTATCGAATATATATCTATTTCAACTTTTGTCAAAATATAGAAAATTGAGCTAGCTTTACATGGGCTTTAACTTTGTGTCATCTGAGCTCTAAATCAAAAGTTACGGACGATTTAGTGAAGACATGTCAAGTTGATTGAGCAGTTGAAATGATCATTCTTAACTAATCATTGGTGCTCATTGAGTAGAGGCTTATAAATGAAGCACAATGCATAGCATGACGGAGTTTTGGATAGATTGGATAACTTGGACATTTTGTCGTACTATTTCATTCTTATATTTTGTCACAATATGGAAAATTGAGCTAGGTTAACATGGGCTTTGGATTTATGTAAGTCTAAGCTCTAAATCAAAAGTTATGGACGATTTAGTGCGGAAATTCCAAGTTGATCGGCCAGTTAAAATGATCATTGTAAACTGATCATTGTTGCTCATTGAGTAACGGCTTATAAATTAAGCACAATGCAAGGCATGACGCATTTTTGGGTAGATTGGATTACTTGGACGCTTTGTCGAATCATTTCTATCTCAAATTTTATCCCAATATAGAAAATTGAGCTAGGTTAACGTGGCTGTTGAATTTGTGTCATATGAGCTCTAGATAAAAAGTTACGTACGATTTATTGCAGATATGTCAAGTTGATCGACCAGTTAAAATGATCATTCTTAACTGATCATTGGTGCTCATTTAGTAGAGGCTTATAAATGAAGCACAATGCATGGCATGACAAAGTTTTGGATAGATTGGATAACTTCGACACTTTTTCTTATCTCTTTTTGTCTCAAATTTTGTCGCAATATAAAAAATTGAGCTAGCTTAACGTGGGATTTGGATTTGTATCAGTCTAAGCTCTAAATCAAAAGTTATGGACTATTTAGTGCAGACGTATCAAGTTGATCGTCCAGTTAAAATGATCATTCTAAACTGATCATTGATGCTCATTGAGTAACGGCTTTTAATTGAAGCACAATGCAAGGCATGACGCAATTTTCGATAGATTGGATTACTTGTTCACTTTGTCGAATCATTGCTATCGCAAATTTTGTCACTATATAAAAAATTGAGCTAGCTTAACGTGGGCTTTGGATTTGTGTCATTCTGAGTTCTAAATCCAAAGTTACAGACGGTTTAGTGCGGACATGTCAAGTTGATCGGCCAGTTAAAACAATTATTCTAAACCGATCATTGATGCTCATTGAGTAAAGGCTTATTAATAAAGCATAATGCATGGCAAGACACATTTTTGGATAGATGGGATTACTTGGATGCTTAGCCGAATCTATTTCTGTCTCAAATTTTGTTACAATATAAAAAATTGAGCTAGCTTAACGTGGGCTTTAAATTTGTGTCATCTGTGCTCTAAATTTGTGTCATCTGTGCTCTAAATCAAGCTTAACTGATCATTGTTGCTCATTGAGTAAAGGCTTATAAATGAAGCAATGTATGGCATGACGAAGTTTTGGATAGATTGGATAACTTGGACGCTTTGTCGTATCCATTTCTGTCTCAAATTTTGTCACAATATAGAAAATTGAGCTAGGTTAAGGTGGGCTTTAGATTTGTGTTATACTGAGCTCCAAATGTAAAGTTACAGATGATTTAGTGCAAACATGTCAAGTTGATCGGCCAGTTAAAATGATCTTTATAAACTGATCAGTGATACTCATTGAGTAAAGGCTTATAAATGAAGGACAATGCATGACATGACGCAGTTTTGGATTGATTGGATTACTTGAACTCTTTGTCAAATCTATTTCTGTCTCAAATTTTGTCACAATATAGAAAATTGAGCTAGCTTAACATGGGCTTTGGATTTTTGTCATTCTGAGCTCTAAATAAAAAGTTACATACGATTTAGTGCCGACATGTCAAATTGATCGGCCAGTTAAAATGATCATTCTAAACTGATCATTGATTCTCATTGAGTAAAGGCTTATAAATAAAAAACATTGCATGGCATGACAATGTTTTGGATAGATTGGATTACATGGATGCTTTGTCGAATCTATTTTTGTCTCAAATTTTGTCACAATATAAAAAATTGAGCTAGCTTAACGTGGGCTTTGGATTTGTGTCATTCTTAGTTCTAAATCCAAAGTTATGGATGATTTAGTGCAGACATGTCTAGTTGATCGGCCAGTTAAAATAATCATTTTAAACTGATGATTGATGCTCATTGAGTAAAGGCTTATTAATGAAGCACAAGGCATGGCAAGACACACTTTTGGGTAGATTATATTACATGGATTCTTTATCGAACCTGTTTTTGTCTCAAATTTTGTCACAATATAGAAAATTGGGATAGCTTAACGTGGGCTTTGGATTTGTTTCATTCTGAGCTCCAAATCCAAAGTAACGAACGATTTAGTGCAGAAATGTCAAGTGATCGGCAAGTTAAAATTCTCATTCTAAACTGATCATTGATGCTCATTGAGTAAAGGCTTATAAATAAAGCACTATGCATGGCATGACGCAGTTGTGGATAGATTGGATAACCTGGACGCTTTGTCGTATCCATTTCCGTCTCAAATTTTGTCACAATAAAGAAAATTGAGCTAGGTTAACGTGGACTTTGGATTTGTGTCATTCTAAGCTCTTAATCAAACGTTATGAACGATTTAGTGCGGACATGTCAAGTATAGCTCTGTTAAAATGATCATTCTAAACTGATCATTGATGCTCATTCAATAACGGCTTTTAAATGATGCAGTTTTGGATAGATTGGATTACCTGTACGCTTAGTCGAATCTATTTATGTCTCAAATTTTTTCATAATATAGAAAATTGACATAGCTTAAAGTGGGCATTAGATTCGTGATAAATCAAAAATTATGGACGATATAGTGAAGACATATCAAGTATATCGGCCAGTTAAAATGATCATTCTAAACTGATCATTGATCCTCACTGAGTAAAGGCTTATAAATGAAGCACAATGCATGGCATGACGAAGTTTTGCATATATTGGATTAGTTGGACGCTTTATCGAATCTATTTCTGTCTCAAATATTGTCAAAATATAGAAAATTGAGCTAGCTTAACGTAGGCTTTAAATTTGTGTCGAGCTATAAATCAAAAGTTACGCACGATTTAGTGCAGACATTGATCGGCCAGTTAAAATGATCATTGGTGCTCATTGAGTAGAGGCTTATAAATGAAGAACAATGCAAGGCATAACGAAATTTTGGATAGATTGGATTACTTGAATTGTTTCTGTCTCATATTTTGTCACAATATAGAAAATTGAGCTTACTTAGCGTGGGCTTTGGATTTGTGTTATTTTTAGTTCTATATCCAAAGTTACGGACGATTTATTGGAGATATGTCAAGTTGATCGGCCAGTAAAAACAATCATTTTAAACTGATCATTGATGCTCATTGAGTAAAGGCTTATAAATAAAGCATAATGCATGGCAAGACGCAGTTGTGGATAGATTGGATTATGTGGATGCTTATCCGAGTCTATTTCTGTCTCAAATTCTGTCACAATATAGAAAACTGAGCTAGCTTAACGTGGGTATTAGATTCGTGTCATTCTGAGCTATAAATCAAACGTTATGGACGATATAATGAAGACATGTCAAGGTTATGGGCCAGTTAAAATGATCATTCTAAACTGATCATTGATGCTGATTGAGTAAAGGCTTATAAATGAAGCATGATGCATGGCATGAAGCGGTTTTGGATAGATTGGATTACTTGGACGCTTTGTCGAATCTATTTCGGTCTCAAGTTTTGTCACAATATAGAATATTAAGCTAGCATAACGTGGGCTTTGGATTTGTGTCATCTAAGTTCTAAATCAAAACTTACGGACGATTGAGTGCGGACATGTCAAGTTGATCAGCCAGTTAAAATGATCGTTCTAAACTGATCATTGGTGCTCATTGAGTAGAGGCTTATAAATGAAGCACAATGCATGGCAAGACGCTGTTTTGGATAGATTCGAATACTTGGATGCTTTGTCGTATCTATTTTTGTCTCAAATTTTGTCACAGTATAGAAAATTGAGCTAGCTTAACGCGGGCTTTAGATTTATGTCATTCTAAGTTCTAAGTCAAAAGTTATGGACGATTTAGTGCGGATATGTCAAGTTGATAGGCCAGGTTAAATGATCATTCTAAACTGATCATTGATGCTCATTGAGTAACCACTTTTAAATGAAGCACAATGCAAGGCATTACACAGTTTTGGATAGATTGGATTACTTGCACGCTTTTCCGAATCTATTTCTGTCTCAAATTTTGTCAAAATATAGAAAATTGAGCTAGCTTAACGTGGGTTTTGGATTTGTATCAGTCTAAGCTCTAAATCAAAAGTTATGGACGATTTAGTGCGACATGTCAAGTTGATCGGACATTTAAAACAATCATTCTAAACTGATCATTGATGCTCATTGAGTAATGGCTTTGAAATGAAGCAGTATGCAAGGCATGACGCAATTTTTGATAGAATTGATTACTTAGACGCTTTTTGTGAATCTATTTCTGTCTCAAATTTTGTCACAATATTGAAAATTGAGCTAGCTTAACGTGGGCTTTGGCTTCGTGACATTCTTAGCTCTAAATCAAAGCTATGGACAATTTAGTGCGGAAATTTCAAGTCGATCGGCTAGTTAAAATGATGGTTCTAAACTGATCATTAATGCTCATTTAGTAACAGCTTATAAATGAAGTACAACGCAAGGCATGACGAAGTTTTGGATAGATTCGATTACTTGGACGCTTTGTCGAATCTATTTAATTCTCAAATTTTGTCACTATATAGAAAATTGAGCTAGCTTAACGTGGCCATTGGATTGGTGTCATTCTAAGTTATTAATTAAAAGTTATGGACGATATAGTGGAGACATGTCAAGTTGATTGGCCAGTTAAAATGATCATTCTAAACTAATCATTGATCCTCATTGAGTAAAGGATTATTAATGAAGCAAAATGCATGGCATGAAGCAAAATGCATGGCANTTGGATGCTTTGTCGTATCTATTTTTGTCTCAAATTTTGTCACAGTATAGAAAATTGAGCTAGCTTAACGCGGGCTTTAGATTTATGTCATTCTAAGTTCTAAGTCAAAAGTTATGGACGATTTAGTGCGGATATGTCAAGTTGATAGGCCAGGTTAAATGATCATTCTAAACTGATCATTGATGCTCATTGAGTAACCACTTTTAAATGAAGCACAATGCAAGGCATTACACAGTTTTGGATAGATTGGATTACTTGCACGCTTTTCCGAATCTATTTCTGTCTCAAATTTTGTCAAAATATAGAAAATTGAGCTAGCTTAACGTGGGTTTTGGATTTGTATCAGTCTAAGCTCTAAATCAAAAGTTATGGACGATTTAGTGCCGACATGTCAAGTTGATCGGACATTTAAAACAATCATTCTAAACTGGTCATTGATGCTCATTGGGTAATGGCTTTGAAATGAAGCACTATGCAAGGCATGACGCAATTTTTGATAGATTGGATTACTTAGACGCTTTTTGTGAATCTATTTCTGTCTCAAATTTTGTCACAATATAGAAAATTGAGCTAGCATAACGTGGGCTTTGGCTTCGTGACATTCTTAGCTCTAAATCAAAGCTATGGACGATTTAGTGCGGAAATTTCAAAGTTGATCGGCTAGTTAAAATGATGGTTCTAAACTGATCATTAATGCTCATTTAGTAACAGCTTATAAATGAAGTACAATGCAAGGCATAACGAAGTTTTGGATAGATTCGATTACTTGGACGCTTTGTGGAATCTATTTAATTCTAAAATTTTGTCACTATATAGAAACTTGAGCTAGCTTAACGTGGCCATTGGATTGGTGTCATTCTAAGCTATAAATCAAAAGTTATGGACAATATAGTGGAGACATGTCAAGTTGATCCGCCAGTTAAAATGATAATTCTAAACTAATCATTGATCCTCATTGAGTAAAGGCTTATAAATGAAGCAAAATGCATGGCATGAAGCAGTTTTGGATAGATTGGATTACTTGTACGCTTTGTCTAATATATTTTTGTCTCAAATTTTTTTAAAATATAGAAAATTGAGCTAGCTTAACGTGGGGTTTGGATTTGTGTCATCAGAGCTCTAAATAAAATGTTACGGACGATTTAATGCGGACATGTCAAGTTGATCGGCCAGTTAAAATGATTGTTATAAACTGATCATTGGTGCTCATTGAGTAGAGGCTTATAAACGAAGCACAATACATGGCAAGACCCAATTGTGGATAGATTGGATTAATTGGATGCTTTGTCGTATCTATTTCTCTCTCAAATTTTGTCACAATATAGAAAATTGAGCTAGCTTAACGTGGGCTTTAGATTTATGTCATTCTAAGTTCTAAATCAAAAGTGATGGATGATTTAGTGCGGACATGTCAAGTTGATAGGCCAGGTTAAATGATCATTCTAAACTGATCATTGATACTCACTGAGTAACGACTTTTAAATGAAGCACAATGCAAGGCATTATGCAGTTTTGGATAGATTGGATTACTTGCACGCTTTGCCGAATCATTGCTATCGCAAATTTTGTCACAATATAAAAAATTGAGGTAGCTTAACGTGGGCTTTGGATTTGTATCAATCTAAGCTCTAAATCAAAAGTTATGGACGATATAGTGCGGACATGTCAAGTTGATCGGCCATTTAAAACAATCATTCTAAACTGATCATTGATGCTCATTGAGTAACGGATTTGAAATGAAGCACAATGCAAGGCATGACACAATTTTCGATAGATTGGATTACTTAGACGCTTTTTCGAATCTATTTATGTCTCAAATTTTGTCACAATATAGAAAATTGAGCTAGCCTAACATGGCCATTAGATTCGTGTCATTCTGAGCTATAAATCAAAAGATACGGACGATATAGTGAAGACATTTTAAGTTGATCGGCCAGTTAAAATGATCATTCTAAACTGACCGTTGATGCTCATTAAGTAAAGGCTTATAAATGAAGCACAATGCAAGGCATGACGCAGTTTTAGATGGATTGGATTACTTGTACGCTTTGTCGAATCTATTTCTGTCTCAAATTTTGTCAAAAAAATAGAAAATTGAGCTAGCTTAACGTGGGTTTTAACTTTGTGTCATCTGAGCTCTAAATCAAAAGTTACGGACGATTTACTGTAGACATGTCAAGTTGATCGGCCAGTTAATACGATCAGTTTTAACTGATCATTGGTGCTCATTAAGTAGAGGCTTATAAATGAAGCACAATGCATGGCATGACGAAGTTTTGGATAGATTGGATAACTTGGACGCTTTGTCGTATCTATTTCGGTCTCAAATATTGTCACAATATAGAAAATTGAAATAGGCTTCGTGACATTCTTAGCTCTAAATCAGAGCTATGGATGATTTAGTGCGGAAATTTCAAGTTGATAGGCTAGTTAAAATGATGGTTCTAAACTGATCATTAATGCTCATTCAGTAACAGCTTATAAATGAAGTACAATGCAAGGCATGACGAAGTTTTGGATAGATTTGATTACTTGGACGCTTTGTCGAATCTATTTAATTCTCAAATTTTATCACTATATAGAAAATTGAGCTAGCTTAACGTGGCCATTGAATTGGTGTCATTCTAAAATATAAATCAAAAGTTATGGACGATATAGTGGAGACATGTCAAGTTGATCGGCCCGTTAAAATGATCATTCTAAACTAATCATTGATCCTCATTGAGTAAAGGCTTATAAATGAAGCACAGGCATGGCATGAAGCAGTTTTGGATAGATTGGATTACTTTTACGCTTTGTCGAATATATTTTTGTCTCAAATTTTTTTGAAATATAGAAAATTGAGCTAGCTTAACGTGGGCTTTGGATTTGTGTATTCAGAGCTCTAAATACAACGTTACGGACGATTTAATGTGGACATGTCAAGTTGATCGGCCAGTTAAAATGATTGTTATAAACTGATCATTGGTGCTCATTCAGTAGAGGCTTATAAACGAAGCAGAATGCATGGCAAGACGCAATTGTGGATAGATTGGTTTAATTGGATGCTCTGTCGTATCTATTTCTCTCTCAAATTTTGTCACAATATAGAAAATTGAGCTAGCTTAACGTGGGCTTTAGATTTATGTCATTCTAAGTTCTAAATCAAAAGTTATGGACGATTTAGTGCGGATATGTCAAGTTCATAGGCCAGGTTAAATGATCATTCTAAACTGATCATTGAAGCTCATTGAGTAACGACTTTTAAATGAAGCACAATGCAAGGCATTACGCAGTTTTGGATAGATTGGATTACTTGCACGCTTTGCCGAATCATTGCTATCGCAAATTTTGTCACAATATAAAAAATTGAGGTAGCTTAACGTGGGCTTTGGATTTGTATCAATCTAAGCACTAAAACAAAAGTTATGGACGAGTTAGTGCGGACATGTCAAGTTGATCGGCCATTTAAAACAATCATTCTAAACTGATCATTGATGCTCATTGAGTAACGGATTTGAAATGAAGCACAATGCAAGGCATGATGCAATTTTTGATAGATTGGATTACTTAGACGCTTTTTCGAATCTATTTATGTCTCAAATTTTATCACAATATAGAAATTTAAGCTAGCTTAACATGGGAATTAGATTTGTGTCATTCTGAGCTATAAATCAAAAGATACGGACGATATAGTGAAGACATTTTAAGTTGATCGGCCAGTTAAAATGATCATTCTAAACTAACCGTTGATGCTCATTAAGTAAAGGCTTATAAATGAAGCGCAATGCAAGGCATGACGCAATTTTAGATGGATTGGATTACTTGGACGCTTTGTCGAATCTATTTCTGTCTCAAATTTTGTCAAACATATAGAAAATTGAGCTAGCTTAATGTGGGTTTTAACTTTGTGTCATCTGAGCTCTAAATCAAAAGTTACGGACGATTTAGTGTAGACATGTCAAATTGATCGGCCAGTTAATACGATCAGTCTTAACTGATCATTGGTGCTCATTGAGTAGAGGCTTATAAATGAAGCACAATGCATGGCATGACGAAGTTTTGGATATATTGGATAACTTGGACGCTTTGTCGTATCTATTTCGGTCTCAAATATTGTCACAATATAGAAAATTGAAATAGGTTTCGTGACATTCTTAGCTCTAAATCAAAGCTATGGATGATTTAGTGCGGAAATTTCAAGTTGATCGGCTAGTTAAAATAACGGTTCTAAACTGATCATTAATGCTCATTCAGTAACAGCTTATAAATGAAGTACAATGCAAGGCATGACGAAGTTTTGGATAGATTCGATTACTTTGACGCTTTGTCGAATCTATTTAATTCTCAAATTTTGTCACTATATAGAAAATTGAGCTAGCTTAACGTGGCCATTGAATTGGTGTCATTCTAATCTATAAATCAAAAGTTATGGACGATATAGTGGAGACATGTCAAGTTGATCGGCCAGTTAAAATGATCATTCTAAACTAATCATTGATCCTCATTGAGTAAAGGCTTATAAATGAAGCACAAGCATGGCATGAAGCAGTTTGGGATAGATTGGATTACTTTTACGCTTTGTCGAATATATTTTTGTCTGAAATTTTTTCAAAATATAGAAAATTGAGCTAGCTTAACGTGGGCTTTGGATTTGTGTCATCAGAGCTCTAAATACAACGTTACGGACGATTTAATGTGGACATGTCAAGTTGATCGGCCAGTTAAAATGATTGTTATAAACTGATCATTGGTGCTCATTGAGTAGAGGCTTATAAACGAAGCACAATGCATGGCAAGACGCAATTGTGGATAGATTGGTTTAATTGGATGCTCTGTCATAACTATTTCTCTCTCAAATTTTGTCACAATATAGAAAATTGAGCTAGCTTAACGTGGGCTTTAGATTTATGTCATTCTAAGTTCTAAATCAAAAGTTATGGACGATTTAGTGCGGATATATCAAGTTGATAGGCCAGGTTAAATGATCATTCTAAACTGATCATTGATGCTGATTGAGTAACGACCTTTAAATGAATCACAATGCAAGGCATTACGCAGTTTTGGATAGATTGGATTTCTTGCACGCTTTGCTGAATTATTGCTATCGCAAATTTTGTCACAATATAAAAAATTGAGGTAGCTTAACGTGGGCTTTGTATTTGTATCAATCTAAGCTCTAAAACAAAAGTTATGGACGAGTTAGTGCGGACATGTCAAGTTGATCGGCCATTTAAAACAATCATTCTAAACTGATCATTGATGCTCATTGAGTAATGGATTTGAAATGAAGCACAATGCAAGGCATGACGCAATTTTTGATAGATTGGATTTCTTAGACGCTTTTTGGAATCTATTTATGTCTCAAATTTTGTCACAATATAAAAATTTGAGCTAGCTTAACATGGGCATTAGATTTGTGTCATTCTGAGCTATAAATCAAAAGATACGGACGATTAATTGAAGACATTTTAAGTTGATCGGCCAGTTAGAATGATCATTCTGAACTAACCGTTGATGCTCATTATGTAAAGGCTTATAAATGAAGCGCAATGCAAGGCATGACGCAATTTTAGATGGATTGGATTACTTGTACGCTTTGTCGAATCTATTTCTGTCTCAAATTTTTGTCAAAAATATAGAAAATTGAGCAAGCTTAACGTGGGTTTTAACTTTGTGTCATCTGAGCTCTAAATCAAAAGTTACGGAGGATTTAGTGTAGACATGTCAAGTTGATCGGCCAGTTAATACGATCATTCTTAACTGATCATTGGTGCTCATTGAGTAGAGGCTTATAAATGAAGCACAATGCATGGCATGACGAAGTTTTGGATAGATTGGATAACTTGGACGCTTTGTCGTATCTATTTCGGTCTCAAATATTGTCACAATATAGAAAATTGAGATAGGTTAACGTGGGCTTTGGATTTGTATCAGTCTAAGCTCTAGATCAAAAGTTATGGGTGATTTAGTGTGGACATGTCAAGTTGATCGGCCAGTTAAAATGATCACTATAAACTCATCATTGATGCTCATTGAGTAACGGCTTTTAAATGGAACATAATGCAAGGCATGACGCAATTTTCAATAGATTGGATTGCTTGGACGCTTTGTCGAATCATTTCTATCTCAAATTTTGTCACAAAATAGAAAATTGAGCTATCTTAACATGGGCTTTGGATTTGTGTCACTCTGAGTTCAAAGTCCAAAGTTACGGACGATTTAGTGCAGACATGTCAAGTTGATCAGCCAGTTAAAACAATCATTCTAAACTGATCATTGGTGCTCGTTGAGTAAAGGCTTATTAATAAAGCATAATGCATAGCAAGACGCAGTTTTGAACAGATTGGATTATGTGAATGCTTAGTCGGATCTATTTCTATCTCAAATTTTGTGAGAATATAGAAAATTGAGCTAGATTAACGTGGGATTTAAATTTGTGTGATCTGAGCTCTAAATCAAAAGTTACGGACGATTTAGTGCAGAAATGTCAAGTTGATCGGCTAGTTAAAATGATCATTCTTAACTGATCATTAGTGCTCATTGAGTAGAGGCTTATAAATAAAGCACAATGCATGGCATGACAATGTTTTGGATAGATTGGATAACTTGGATGCATTGTTCTATCTATTTTTGTCTCAAATTTTGTCCCAATATTGAAAATTGATCTAGCTTAACGTGGGCTTTGGATTTTTATCATTCAAAGATCTAAATCTAAAGTTATGGACGATTTAGTGCAAACATGTCAAGTTGATTGGCCAATTAAAATAATCATACTAAACTGATCATTGATGCTCATTTAGAAAAAGCTTAATAATGAAGCACAATGCATGCAAGACGCAGTTTTGGATTGGTTGGATAACTCGGACACTTTGTCGTATCTATTTCTGTCTCAAATTTTGTCACAATATAGAACATTGAGCTAGCTTAACGTGGCCATTGGATTCGTGTCATGTTGAGCTACAAATCTAGAGTTGTGGACGATTTAGTGCAAACATGTCAAGTTGATCGGCCAGTTAAAATGATTATTCTAAACTGATCATTGATGCTCATTGATTAACGACTTATAAATGAAACACAATGCAAGGAATGACAAAGTTTTGGATAGATAATATTACTTGGACGCTTTGTCAAATCTATTTTTGTCTCAAATTTTGTCACAATATAGAAAATTGTGCTAGCTTAACATGGGCTTTGGATTTGTGTCATTCTGAGCTCGAAATACAAAGTTACTGACGATTTAGTGTAAATATGTGAAGTTGATCGTCCAGTTAAAATGATCATTCTAAACTGATCATTGATGCTCATTGAGTAAAGGCTACTAAATGAAGAATAATGCATGGCATGGTGCATTTTTTGATAGATTGGATTACTCGAACGCTTTGTCGAATCTATTTTTGTATCAAATTTTGTCATAGTATAGAAAATTGTGCTAGCTTAACGTGGGTTTGGATTTGTTTCATTTTGAGCTCTAAATACAAAGTTACGAACTAACTACTGCCAACATGTCAAGTTGATCGGCTAGTTAAAATGATCATTCTAAACTGATCATTGATGCTCATTGAGTAACGGCTTATAAATGAAGCTCAATGCAAGGCATGATGAATTTTTTAATAGATTGCATTACTTGGACGCTTTGTCAAAACCATTTTTGTGTCAAATTTTGTCACGATATAGAAATTTGAGCTACCTTAACGTGGGTATTGGATTCGTGTCATTCTGAGCTATAAATCAAAAGTTACGCTGATATAGTGCAGACATGTCAAGTTGAATCGGCCAGGTAAAATGATCATTCTAAACTGATCATTAATGCTCATTGAGTAAAGGCTTATAAATGAAGCACAATGCATGGCATGACTCAGTTTTAGATAGTTTGGATTACTTGGATGCTTTGTCTAATATATTTCTGTCTTAAATTTTCTCTCAATATTAAAAATTGAGCTAGATTAACGTGGGCTTTGGATTTGTGTCATTTGGAGCTCCAAGTATAAAGTTATAGACGATTTAGTGCAAACATGTCAAGTTGATCGGCCGGTTAAAATGATCATTATAAACTGATCATTGATACTCATTGAGTAAAGGCTTATAAATGAAGAACAATGCATGGCATGATGCAGTTTTGGATTGATTGGATTACTTGGACTCTTTGTCGAATCTATTTCTGTCTCAAATTTTGTCACAATATAGAAAATTGAGCTAGTTTAACGTGGGCTTTGGATTTGTGTCATTCTGAGCTCTAAATAAAAAAGTTACATACGATTTTGGGTGGACATGTAAAATTGATCGGTCAGTTAAAATGATCATTCTAAACTGATCATTGATGCTCATTGAGTAAAGGCTTATAAATGAAGAAAATTGGGCTAGCTTAACGTGGGCTTTGGATTTGTTTCATTCTGAGCTGTAAATCCAAAGTAACGAACGATTTAGTGCAGAAATGTCAAGTTGATCGGCCAGTTAAAATTCTCATTCTGAACTGATCATTGATGCTCATTGAGTAAAGGTTTATAAATAAAGCACTATGCATGGCATGACGCAGTTGTGGATAGATTGGATTAGTTGGACGCTTTGTCGAATCTATTTTTGTCTCAAATTTTGTCACAATATAGAAAATTGAACTAGCTTAACGTGGCCTTTGGATTTTTGTCATTCTGAGCTCTAAATCAAAAGTTATAGATGATTTAGTGCTGACAATTCAAATTGATCGCCTAGTTAAAATGATCATTCTTAAGTGATCATTCGTGCTCATTGAGTAAAGGGCTATAAATGAAGCATAATGCAAGGCATGACGAAGTGTTGGATAGATTTGATAACTTGATGCTTTGTCGAATCTATTTCAGTCTCAAATTTTGTTACAATATAGAAAATTGAGCTAGTTTAATGTGGGCTTTGGATTTGTGTCATTCTAAGCTCTAAATCAAAAGTTTTGGTCAACTAGTGCGTACATGTCAAGTTGATCGGCCAGTTAAAATGGTCATTCTTAACTGATCATTCGTGCTCATTGAGTATAGGCCGATAAGTGAAGCACAATGCATGGCATGACATAGTTTTGGATAGATTGGATAACTTGACGCTATTTCGTATCTATTTCTGTCTCAAATTTTGTCACAATATAGAAAATTGAGTTACCTTAACGTGGGCCTTGGATTTATGTCATTATAAGAACTAAATCAAAAGTTATGGACAATTTAGTGCGTACATGTCAAGTTGATCCGCCAATTAAAATTATCATTATAAAATGATCAATGATGCTCATTGAGTAACGACTAATAAATGAATCACAATGCAAGGTATGATGCAGTTTTGAATAGATTGGATTACTTGTATGCTTTGTTGAATCTATTTCTGACTCAAATTTTTTCAAAATATATAAAATTGTGCTAGCTTAACATGGGAGTTGTATTTGTGTCATTTTGAGCAATACATCAGAAGTTATGGACGATATAGTGCAGACATGTCAAGTTGATTGGCGAGTTCTACTGATCAATGGTAAACTGATTATTTGTGCTCATTCTAAATTGATCATTGATGCTTATTTAGTAAAGGGTTATAAATGAAGCACAATGCATGGCAAGAAGCAGTTCTGGATAATTGGATTACTTGAATGATTTTTTGAATCTATTTCTGTCTCAAAATTTGTCACAATTTAGAAAAATGAGCTAGCTTAACGTGGGTTTTGGCTTTGCGTCATTCTTAGCTCTAAATCAAAAGTTATGGACGAATTAGTGCGGAAATTTCAAGTTGATCGGTCAGCTATAATGATCATTCTAAACTGATCATTGATGCTCATTGACTAAGGGCTTATAAATGAAGCACAATGCATGGCATGACGCTATTTGGGATAGATTGGATTAATTGGACGCTATATCGAATCTATTTATGTCTCAAATTTTCTCACAATATAGAAAATTGAGCTAGCCTAACGTTGGCGTTGGATTTGTGTCGTTTTGAGCTACACATCAAAAGTTATGGCCGATATAGTGCATACATGTCAAGTTGATCGGCCAGTTGAAATGATCATTTTAAAATGATCATTGATGTTTATTGAGTAAAGGCGTATAAATGAAGTACAATGCATGGCATGAATCAGTTCTGGATAGATTGGATTACTTGGATGATTTGTGGAATCTATTTCTGTCTCAAAATTTGTCACAATTTAGAAAATTGAGCTAGCTTAACGTGGGTTTTGGCTTTTTGTAATTCTTAGCTCTAAATCAAAACTTATGGATAATTTAGTGCAGAAATTCTAAGTTGATCATCCAGTTAAAATGACCATTCTAAACAGATCATTGATGCTCATTGAGTAACGGATTATAAATGAAGCACAATGCAAGGGATGACTCAGTTTTGGATATATTGGTTTAATTGGACGCTTTAACAAATCTATTTTGGTCTCAAATTTTGTCACCGTACAGAAAATTGAGCTTGCTTAACGTGGGCTTTGGAATTGTGTCATTTTGAGTTCTAAATCCAAAGTTACGGATGATATAGTGCAGACATGTCAGATTGATCGACCAGTTAAAATTATCATTCTAAACTGATCATTGATGCTCATTGAGTATAGACTTATTAATGAAGCACAATGCATGGCATGAAGCAGTTCTGGATATATTGGATTACTTGGATGCTTTGTCGAATCTTTTTCTGTCTCAAAATATGTAACGATATAGAAAATTGAGCTAGCTTAACGTGGGCTTTGGCTTCGTGACATTCTTAGCTCTAAATCAAAGCTATGGACGATTTAGTGTGGAAATTTCAAGTTGATCGGCAATGATGGTTTTAAACTGATCATTAATGCTCATTTAGTAACAGCTTATAGATGAAGTACAGTGCAAGGCATGACGAAGTTTTGGATAGATTCGATTACTTGGACGCTTTGTCGAATCTATTTAATTCTCAATTTTTGTCACTATATAGAAAATTGAGGTAGCATAACGTGGCCATTGGATTGGTGTCATTCTATGCTAAAAATCAAAAGTTATGGACGACATAGTGAAGACATGTTAAGTTGATCGGCCAGATAAAATGATAATTCTAAACTGATCATTGATGCTCATTGAGTAAAGGCTTATAAACAAAGCAAAATGCATGGCATGAATCAGTTCTGGATAGAATGGATTACTTGGATGCTTTGTCGAATCTATTTCTGTTTCAAAATTTGTCACAATATAGAAAATTCAACTAATCATTGATGCTGATTGAGTAAAGGCTTGTAAATGAAGCACAATGCATGGCATGAAGAAGTTCTGGATAGATTGGATTACTTGGATGCTTTGTCGAATTCAGTCTCAAATTTTATCACAATATAGAAAATTGAGCTAGCTTAACGTGGGATTTGGATTTGTGTCATTCTAAGTTCTAAATCAAAATTTATGGACGATTTTGTGCGGGCATGTCAAGTTGATCGGCCCATTAAAATGATCATTCTAAACTGATCACTGATGCTCATTGAGTAACGGCTTATAAATAAAGAAAAATGTAAGGCATGATGCAGTTTTGGATAGATTGGATTATTTGGACTCTTTGTCGAATATATTTTGGTCTCAAATTTACTCACGATATAGACAATTGAGCTAGCTTAACGTGGGATTTGGATTTGTGTCATTCTAAGCTCTAAATCAAAAACTATGGAAGATTTTGTGTGGACATGTCAAGTTGATCGTCCCGTTAAAATGATCATTATAAACTGATCATTGATGTTCATTGAGTAACGGCTTATAAATGAAGCACAATGCAAGGCATGACCCAGTTTTGGGTAGATTGGATTACTTAGATGCTTTGTCGAATCTATTTTGGTCTCAAATTTTGGCACCATACAAAAAATTGAGCTAGATTAATGTGGGCTTTGGATATGTGTCATTCTGAGTTCTAAACCAAAAGTTACGGACAATATAGTGCAAACATGTCAAGTTGATCGGTCAGTTAAAATGATCATTCTAAACTGATCATTGATGCTCACTGAGTAAAGGCTTGTGAATAAAGTACAATGCATGGCATGAAGCAGTTCTGGATAGATTAGATTACTTGGATGATTTGTCGAAACTATTTCGGTTTCAAAATTTGTCACAATATAAAAAATTCAAATAGTTTAACATGGGCTTTGGCATTGTGTCATTCTAAGCTATAAATCAGAAGTTATGGATGATTTAGTGCGAAAATGTAAAGTTGATCGTCCAGTTAAAATGATCATTCTAAATTGATAATTGATGCTCATTGAGTAACGGCTTATAAATGAAACACAATGCAAGACATGACGCAGTTTTAGATAGATTGTATTACTTGGACGCTTTGTCGAATCTATTTCATTCTCAAAATTTGTCACAATATAGAAAATTCAGCTAGCTTAACGTGGGCATTGTATTTGTCTCATTGTGAGCTATAAATCAAAAGTTATGCATGATCTACTGTAGACATGTCAAGTTGATGGGCAAGTTAAAATGATCATTCTAAACTAATCATTGATGCTAATTGAGTAAAGGGTTAGAAATGAAGCACAATGCATGGCATGAAGCAGTTCTGGATAGATTGGATTATTTGGATGCTTTGTCGATTTCTTTCTCAAATTTTGTCACAATATAGAAAATTGAGCTACCTTAACGTGGGCTTTGGATTTGTGTCATTCTAGGCTCTAAATCAAAAGTTATCTAAGATTTTGTGCGGACATGTCAAGTTGATCGGCCCGTTAAAATGATCATTCCAAACTGATCATTGTTGTTCACTGAGTAACAGTGAATAAGTGAAGCACAATGCAAGGCATGATGCAGTTTTGGATAGATTGGGTTTCTTGGACGTTTTGTTGAATCTACTTTGGTCTTTGGATAGATAGCTTAACGTGGGTTTTGGATAGATAGCTTAACATGGGCTTTGGATTTGTGTCATTCTGAGTTCTAAATCCAAAATTACGGATGATATAGTGCAGATATATCAAGTTGATTGGCCAATTAAACTAATTATTCTAAACTGATCATTGATGCTCATTGAGTAAATGCTTATAAATGAAGCGCAATGCATGGCATGAAGCAGTTCTGGATAGGTTCGATTACTTCGATGCTTTGTTGAATTCTGTCTCAAAGTTTCTCACAATATAGAAAATTGAGCTAGCTAAACGTGGGCTTTGTATTTGTGTCATTCTAAGCTCTAAATCAAAAGTTATGGAAGATTTTGTGCGGACATGTCAAGTTAATCGAACTGATCAGTGATGTTCATTGAGTAACAGCTTATAAATGAAGCATATTGCAAGGCATGATGCAGTTTTCGATAGATTGGATTACTTGGGCGCTTTGTCAAATATATTGGTTTCAAATTTTGTAACCGTACAGAAAATTGAGATAGCTTAACGTGGGCTTTGAATTTGTGTCATTCTGAGTTTTAAATCCAAAGATACGGACGATATAGTGCAGACATGTCAAATTGATCATCCAGTTAAAATGATCATTCTAAACTGAGCATTGATGGTCATTGAGTAAAGGCTTATAAACGAAGCAGAATGCATGGCATGAAGCAGTGCTGGATAGATTGGATTACTTGGATGCATTGTCGAATCTATTTCTGTTTCAAAATTTGACACAATATAGAAACTTAAACTAGTTTAACGTGGGCTTTGGCTTTGTGTGATTCTATGTTCTAAATCAGAAGTTATGGACGATTTAGTGAGAAAATGTAAAGTTGATCCGCCAGTTCAAATGATCCTTCTAAACTGATCGTTGATGCTCATTAAGTAACGGCTTATAAATGAAGCACAATGCAAGGCATGACGCAGTTTTGGATTGATTGCATTACTTGGACGCTTTGTTGAATCTATTTCGTTCTCCAATTTTGTAACAATATAGAAAATTGAGCTAGGTTAACGTGGGAATTGGATTCATGTCATTCTCAGCTATAAATCAAAAGTTAAGGATGATATCGTGTAGAAATGTCAAGTTGATCGGCCAGTTAAAATGATCATTCTAAAATAATCATTGATGCTCATTGAGTAAAGGCTTGTAAATGAAGCACAATGCATGAAGCAGTTCTGGATAGATTGGATTACTTGGATGCTTTGTCGAATTTTGACTCAAATTTTGTCAAATATAGAAAATTGAGCTAGCTTAACGTAGGCTTTTGATTTGTGTCCTTCTAACCTCTAAATCAAAAGTTATGGACGATTTTTTTACGGGAATGTCAAGTTGATCGGCCCGTTAAAATGATTATTCTAAACTGATCATTGATGCTCATTGAGTTACGGCTTATAAATGAAGCACAATGCAAGGTATGACGCAATTTTGGATAGATTGGATTACTTGGACTCTTTATCGAATCTATTTTGGTGTCAAATTTTGTCACCATATAGAAAATTGAGCTAGCTTAACGTGGGCTTTGGATTTGTGTCATTCCAAGCTCTAAATCAAAAGTTATGGAAGAGTTTGTGCGGACATGTCAAGTTGATCGTCCCGTTAAAATGATCATTCTAAACTGATCATTGATCTTCATTGAGTAACGGCTTATAAATGAAGCACAATGCAAGGCATGACAAAGTTTTGGATAGATTTGATTACTTGGATGCTTTGTCGAATTTATTTTGGTCTCAAATTTTGTCACCATATAGAAAATTGAGCTAGCTATCGTGGGCGTTGGATTTGTGTCATTCAGAGTTCTAAACCCAATGTTACGGATAATATAATGCAGACATGTCAAGTAGTCGGTCAGTTAAAATGATCATTCTAAACTGATCATTGATGCTCACTGAGTAAAGGATTATAAATAAATCACAATGCATGGCATGAAGCACTTCTGGATAGATTGGATTACTTGGATGCTTTGTCGAGTCTATTTCTGTTTCAAAATTAATAACAATATAGAAAATTGAAATAGTTAACGTGGGCTTTGGCTTTGTGTCATTCTAAGCTCTACGTCTGAATTATGGACGATTTAGTGCGAAAATGTAAAGTTGATCGGCCGGTTAAAATGATCATTCTAAATGGATCATTGATGCTCATTGAGTAACTGCTTATAAATGAATCACAATGCAAGCCATGACGCACTTTTAGATAGATTGGATTATTTGGATGGTTTTTCGAATCTATTTCATTCTCAAATTTTGTCACAATATAGAAAATTAATCTAGCTTAACGTGGGCATTGTATTCATCTCATTCTGAGGTATAAATTAAAAGTTATGCATGATATAGTGCAGACATGTCAAGTTGATCGGCCAGTTAAAATGATCATTCTAAACTAATCATTGATGCTCATTGAGTAAAGGGTTATAAATGAAGCACAATGCATGGCATGAAGCAGTTCTGGATAGATTGGATTATTAGGATGCTTTGTCGATTTCTGTCTCAAATTTTGTCACAATATAGAAAATTGAGCTACCTTAACGTGGGCTTTGGATTTGTGTCATTCTAGGCTCTAAATCAAAAGTTATACAAGATTTTGTGCGGACATGTCAAGTTGATCGGCCCGTTAAAATGATCATTTCAAACTGATCATTGATGTTCACTGAGTAACAGCGAATAAGTGAAGCACAATGCAAGGCATGATGCAGTTTTGGATAGATTGGGTTTCTTGGACGTTTTGTTGAATCTACTTTGGTCTTTGGATAGATAGCTTAACGTGGGTTTTGGATAGATAGCTTAACATGGGCTTTGGATTTGTGTCATTCTGAGTTCTAAATCCAAAATTACGGATGATATAGTGCAGATATATCAAGTTGATTGGCCAGTTAAAGTAATTATTCTAAACTGATCATTGATGCTCATTGAGTAAATGCTTATAAATGAAGCACAATGCATGGCATGAAGCAGTTCTGGATAGGTTGGATTACTTGGATGCTTTGTTGAATTCTGTCTCAAATTTTCTCACAATATAGAAAATTGAGCTAGCTAAACGTGGGCTTTGTATTTGTGTCATTCTAAGCTCTAAATCAAAAGTTATGGAAGATTTTGTGCGGACATGTCAACTTGATCGAACTGATCAGTGATGTTCATTGAGTAACAGCTTATAAACGAAGCATATTGCAAGGCATGATGCAGTTTTCGATAGATTGGATTACTTGGGCGCTATGTCAAATATATTGGTTTCAAATTTTGTAACCGTATAGAAAATTGAGATAGCTTAACGTGGGCTTTGAATTTGTGTCATTTTGAGTTTTAAATCCAAAGATACGAACGATATAGTGCAGACATGTCAAATTGATCATCCAGTTAAAATGATCATTCTAAACTGAGCATTGATGGTCATTGAGTAAAGGCTTATAAACGAAGCAGAATGCATGGCATGAAGCAGTTCTGGATAGATTGGATTACTTGGATGCTTTGTCGAATCTATTTCTGTTTCAAAATTTGTCACTATATAGAAAATTAAACTAGTTTAACGTGGGCTTTGGCTTTGTGTGATTCTATGTTCTAAATCCGAAGTTATGGACGATTTAGTGCGAAAATGTAAAGTTGATCCGCCAGTTCAAATGATCCTTCTAAACTGATCGTTGATGCTCATTAAGTAACGGCTTATAAATGAAGCACAATGCAAGGCATGACGCAGTTTTGGATTGATTGCATTACTTGGACGCTTTGTTGAATCTATTTCGTTCTCCAATTTTGTAACAATATAAAAAATTGAGCTAGGTTAACGTGGGAATTGGATTCATGTCATTCTCAGCTATAAATCAAAAGTTAAGGACGATATAGTGTAGAAATGTCAAGTTGATCGGCCAGTTAAAATGATCATTCTAAACTAATCATTGATGCTCTTTGAGTAATGGCTTGTAAATGAAGCATAATGCATGAAGCAGTTCTGGATAGATTGGATTACTTGGATGCTTTGTCGAATTTTGACTCAAATTTTGTCAAATATAGAAAATTGAGCTAGCTTAACGTAGGCTTTTGATTTGTGTCCTTCTAACCTCTAAATCAAAAGTTATGGACGATTTTTTGCGGGAATGTCAAGTTGATCAGCCCGTTAAAATGATTATTCTAAACTGATCATTGATGCTCATTGAGTTACGGCTTATAAATGAAGCACAATGCAAGGTATGACGCAATTTTGGATAGATTGGATTACTTGGACTCTTTATCGAATCTATTTTGGTCTCAAAGTTTGTCACCATATAGAAAATTGAGCTAGCTTAACGTGGGCTTTGGATTTGTGTCATTCTAAGCTCTAAATCAAAAGTTATGGAAGAGTTTGTGCGGACATGTCATGTTGATCGTCCCGTTAAAATAATCATTCTAAACTGATCATTGATCTTCATTGAGTAATGGCTTATAAATGAAGCACAATGCAAGGCATGACAAAGTTTTGGATAGATTTGATTACTTGGATGCTTTGTCGAATCTATTTTGGTCTCAAATTTTGTCACCATATAGAAAATTGAGGTAGCTATCGTGGGCGTTGGATTTGTGTCATTCAGAGTTCTAAACCCAATGTTACGGATAATATAGTGCAGACATGTTAAGTAGTCGGTCAGTTAAAATGATCATTCTAAACTGATCATTGATGCTCACTGAGTAAAGGATTATAAATAAATCACAATGCATGGCATGAAGCACTTCTGGATAGATTGGATTACTTGGATGCTTTGTCGAGTCTATTTCTGTTTCAAAATTAATCACAATATAGAAAATTGAAATAGTTAACGTGGGCTTTGGCTTTGTGTCATTCTAAGCTCTAAATCCGAATTATGGACGATTTAGTGCGAAAATGTAAACTTGATCGGCCGGTTAAAATGATCATTCTAAATGGATCATTGATGCTCATTGAGTAACTGCTTATAAATGAATCACAATGCAAGCCATGACGCACTTTTAGATAGATTGGATTATTTGAATTGTTTTTCGAATCTATTTCATTCTCAAATTTTGTCACAATATAGAAAATTAATCTAGCTTAACGTGGGCATTGTATTCATCTCATTCTGAGCTATAAATTAAAAGTTATGCATGATATAGTGCAGACATGTCAAGTTGATCGGCCAGTTAAAATGATCATTCTAAACTAATCATTGATGCTCATTGAGTAAAGGCTTATAAATGAAGCACAATGCATGGCATGAAGCAGTTCTGGATAGATTGTATTATTCTGATGCTTTTTCGAATTTTGTCTCAAATTTTGGCACAATATAGAAAATTGAGCTAGCTTAAGGTGGGATTTGGATTTGTATCATTCTAATCTCTAGATCAAAAGTTATGTATGATTTTGTGCGGACATGTCAAGTTGTGTCATTCTGATTTCTAAACCCAAAGTTACGGATGATATAGTGCAGACATGTCAAGTTGTCGGTCAGTTAAAATGATCATTCTAAACTGATCATTGATGCTCATTGATTAAAGGCTTATAAATAAAGTACAATGCATCGCATGAAGCAGTTCTTGATAGACTGGATTACTTGGATGCTTTGTCGAATCTATTTCTATTTCAAATTTTGTCAAAATCTAGAAAATTAAACTAGCTTAACGTGTGCTTTTGCTTTGTGTCAGTCTAAGCTCGAAATCAGAAGTTATGGACGATTTAGTGCGAAAATGTAAAGTTGATCGGCCAGTCATAATGATCATTCTAAACTGATCATTGATGCTCAATGAGTAACGGCTTATAAATGAAGCACAATGCAAGGCATGAGGCAGTTTTGGATAGTTTCAATTACTTGGATGCTTTGTCGAATCTATTTCATTCTCAAATTTTGTAACAATATAGAAAACTGAGCTAGCTTAACGTGGGCATTAGATTCGTGTTATTCAGGGTTATAAATCAAAAGTTATGGACAATATAGTGGAGACATGTCAAGTTGATCGGCCAGTTAAAATGATCATTCTAAACTAATCATTGATACTCATTGATTAGAGGCTTATAAATGAAGCACAATGTATGACATGAAGCAGTTCTGGATAGATTGCATTACTTGTATGCTTTGTCAAATTCTGTCTCAAATTTCGTCACAGTATAGAAAATTGAGCTAGCTTAACGTGGGCTTTGGATTTTTGTCATTCTAACCTATAAATCAAAAGTTATGGACGATTTTGTGCAGGCATGTCAAGTTGATCGGCCCGTTAAAATGATCATTCTAAACTGATCTTGATGCTCATTGAGTAAAGGCTTATAAATGAAGCACAATGCAAGGCATGACAGAGTTTTGGATAGATTGGATTACTTGGGCTCTTTGTCGAATCTATTTTGGTCTCAAATTTTGTCACGATATAGAAAATTGAGCTAGTTTAACGTGGGCTTTGGACTTGTGTCATTCTAAGCTCTAAATCAAAAGTTATGGAAGATTTTGTGCGGACATGTCAAGTTGATCGGCCTGTTATCATTGATGTTCATTGAGTAATGGCTTATAAATGAAGCACAATGCAAGGCATGACACATTTTTGGATAGATTGGATTACTTGGACGCTTTGTCGAATCTATTTTGGTCTCAAATTTTGTCACCATATAGAAAATTGAGCAAGCTTAGCATGGGCGTTGGATTTGTGTCATTCTTAGTTCTAAACCCAAAGTTACGGATGATATGGTGCAGACATGTCAAGGTCTCGGTTAGTTAAAATGATCATTCTAAACTGATCATTGATGCTCACTGAGTAAAGTCTTATAAATAAAGCACAATGCATGGCATGAAGCAGTTCTAGATAGATTGGATTACTTCGATGCTTTGTCGAATCTATTTCCGTTTCAATATTTATCACAATATAGAAAATTGAAATAGTTAACGTGGGCTTTGGCTTTGTGTCATGCTAAACTCTAAATCAGAATTATAGACGATTTAGTGTGAAAATGTAAAGTTGATCGGCCAGTTAAAATGATCATTCTAAACTGATCATTGATGCTCATTGGCTAAACTCTTATAAATGAATCACAATGCATGGCATGACGCAATTTTGGATAGATTGGATTACTTGGACGCTTTGTCGAATCTATTTCATTCTCAAATTTTGTCACAATATAGAAAATTGAGTAAAGGCTTATGATTGAAACACAATGCATGGCACGAAGCAGTTCTGGATAGATTTGATTATTTGGATGCTTTGTCGAATTTTGTCTCAAATTTTGTCACAATATAGAAATTTGAGCTAGCTTAACGTGGGCTTTGGATTTGTGTCATTCTAAGCTCTATCTCAAAAGTTATGTAAGATTTTATGGGGACATGTCAAGTTGATCGGCCTGTTAAAATGATCATTCTAAACTGATCATTGATGTTTATTTAGTAACAGTGAATAAATGAAGCACAATGCAAGGCATGACGCAGTTTTGGATAGATTGGATTTCTTGGACGCTTTGTTGAATCTACTATGGTCTCAAATTTTGTCACCATATAGAAAATTGAGATAGCATAATGTGGGCTCTGGATTTGTGTCATTCTAAGTTCTAAATCCAATGTTACAGACGATATAGTATAGATATGTCAAGTTGATCGGCATGTTAAACTGATCATTGTAAACTGATCATTGATGTTCATTGAATAACGGCTTATAAATGAAGCATAATGCAAGGCATGACACAGTTTTGGATAGATTGGATTACCCTGACGCTTTGTCGAATCTATTGGTTTCAAATTTTGTAATGGGGGGGGGGCAGATGAATCATATAGAAAATTGACATAGCTTAACGTGGGCTTTGATTTGTGTCATTCTGAGTTTTAAATTCAAAGTTACGGACGATATAATGCAGACATGTCAAATTGATCATCCAGTTAAAATGATCATTCTAAACTGATCATTGATGGTCATTGAGGAAAGGCTTATAAACAAAGCACAATGCATGGAATGAAGTAGTTCTGGATAGATTGGATTACTTGGATGCTTTGTCGAATCTATTTCTGTTTGAAATTTTGTCAAAATCTAGAAAATTGAACTAGTTTAACGTGGGCTTTGCCTTTGTGTCATTCTAAGCTCTAAATATGAAGTTATGGACGATTTAGTACAAAAATATAAAGTTCATCGGCCCGATAAAATGATCATTCAAAACTGATCATTGATGCTCATTGAGTAACTACTTATAAATGAAACACAATGCAAGGCATGACACAGTTTTGGATAGATTGGATTACCTGGACGCTTTGTTGAATCTAATTCATTCTCAAATTTGGTCACAATATAAAAAATTGATCTAGCTTAACGTGGGTATCGGATTTGTGTAATTCGGAGTTATAGATCAAAAGTTATGGATGATATAGTGCAGACATGTCAAGTTGATCGGTCAATTAAAATGATCATTCTAAATTGATCATTGCTGCTCATTGAGTAAAAGCTTATAAATAAAGTACAATGCATGGCATGAAGCAGTTCTGGATAGATTGGATTACTTGGATGCTTTGTCGAACCTATTTCTGTTTCAAAATTTGTCACAATCTAGAAAATTGAACTAGCTTAACGTGGGCTTTGGCTTTGTGTCATTCTAAGCTTTAAATTAGAAGTTATGGACTATTCAGTGCGAAAATGTAAAGATGATCGGCCAGTTATAATGATCATTCTAAACTGATCATTGATGCTCATTGAGTAACGGCTTATAAATAAAGCACAATGCAAGGCATGCCGCAGATGAATCATATAGAAAATTGAGATAGCTTAACGTGGGCTTTGGATTTGTGCCATTCTGAGTTTTAAATCCAAAGTTACGGACGATATAATGTAGACATGTCAAATTGATCATCCAGTTAAAATGATCATTCTAAACTGATCATTGATGGTCATTGAGGAAAGGCTTATAAACAAAGCACAATGCATGGCATGAAGTAGTTCTGGATAGATTGGATTACTTGGATGCTTTGTCGAATCTATTTCTGTTTGAAATTTTGTCAAAATCTAGAAAATTGAACAAGTTTAACGTGGGCTTTGCCTTTGTGTCATTCTAAGCTCTAAATCAGAAGTTATGGACGATTTAGTGCGAAAATATAAAGTTCATCGGCCCAATAAAATGATCATTCAAAACTGATCATTGATGCTCATTGAGTAACTGCTTATAAATGAAGCACAATGCAAGGCATGACACAGTTTTGGATAGATTGGATTACCTGGACGCTTTGTTGAATCAAATTCATTCTCAAATTTGGTCACAATATAAAAAATTGATCTAGCTTAACGTGGGTATTAGATTTGTGTCATTCGGAGTTATAAATCAAAAGTTATGGACGATATAGTGCAGACATGTCAAGTTGATCGGCCAATTAAAATGATCATTCTAAATTGATCATTGATGCTCATTGACTAAAGGCTTATAAATAAAGTATAATGCATGGCATGAAGCAGATCTGGATAGATTGGATTACTTGGATGCTTTGTCGAATCTATTTCTGTTTCAAAATTTGTCACAATCTAGAAAATTTAACTAGCTTAACGTGTGCTTTGGCTTTGTGTCATTCTAAGCTCTAAATTAGAAGTTATGGACTATTTAGTGCAAAAATGTAAAGATGATCGGCCAGTTATAATGATCATTCTAAACTGATCATTGATGCTCATTGAGTAACGGCTTATAAATGAAGCACAATGCAAGGCATGACGCATATGAATCATATAGAAAATTGAGATAGCTTAACGTGGGCTTTGGATTTGTGTCATTCTGAGTTTTAAATCCAAAGTAACGGACGATATAATGCAGACATGTCAAATTGATCATCCAGTTAAAATGATCATTCTAAACTGATCATTGATGGTCATTGAGGAAAGGCTTATAAACAAAGCACAATGCATGGCATGAAGTAGTTCTGGATAGATTGGATTACTTGGATGCTTTGTCGAATCTATTTCTGTTTGAAATTGTGTCAAAATCGAGAAAATTCAACTAGTTTAACGTGGGCTTTGCCTTTGTGTCATTCTAAGCTCTAAATCAGAAGTTATGGACAATTTAGTGCGAAAATATAAATTTCATCGGCCCGATAAAATGATCATTCAAAACTGATCATTGATGCTCATTTAGTAACTGCTTATAAATGAAGCACAATGCAAGGCATGACACAGTTTTGGATAGATTGGATTACCTGGACCCTTTGCTGAATCTAATTCATTCTCAAATTTGGTCACAATATAAAACATTGATCTAGCTTAACGTGGGTATTGGATTTGTGTGATTCGGAGTTATAAATCAAAAGTTATGGACGATATAGTGCAGAACTGTCAAGTTGATCGGCCAATTAAAATGATCATTCTAAATTGATCATTGATGCTCATTGAGTAAAGGCTTATAAATAAAGTACAATGCATGGCATGAAGCAGATCTGGATAGATTGTATTACTTGGATGCTTTGTCGAATCTATTTCTGTTTCAAAATTTGTCACAATCTTGAAAATTGAACTAGCTTAACGTGGGCTTTGGCTTTGTGTCATTCTAAGCTCTAAATTAGAAGTTATGGACTATTTAGTGCAAAAAATGTAAAGATGATCGGCCACTTAAAATGATCATTCTAAACTGATCATTGGTGCTCATTGAGTAATGGCTTATAAATGAAGCACACTTCAAGGCATAACGCAGTTTTGGATAGATTGGATTACTTGGACGCTTTGTCGAATCTATTTCTATCTCTAATTTTATCACAATATAGGAATTTGGGCTAATTGAATGTGGGCTTTGGATTTTTATCATCCTGAGTTCTAAATCCAAAGTTACTGACGATTTAGTGCAGACATGTCAAGTTGATCGGCTTGTTAAAATGATCATTCTAAACTGATCATTGATGCTCATCGAGTAAAGGCTTATATATGAAGCACAATGCATGGCATAACGTAGTTTTAGATAGATTGGATTACTTGGACGCTTTGTCGAGTCTATTTCAGTAACAAATTTTGTCGCAATATAAAATATTGAGCTAGCTTAACATGGGCATTGGATTCGTGTCATTCTAAGCTTTAAATCAAAAGTTATGGATGATTGGCGGACATTTCAAGTTTATCTGCCAGTTAAAACGATGATTCTAAACTGATCATTGATGCTCATTGAGTAACGGCTTATAAATGAAGCAATATGCATGTCATGACGTAGTTTTGGATAGATTGGATTACTTGGACGCTTTGTCATCTATTTCTGTCTCAAATTTTGTCACAATATAGAAAATTAAGCTAGCTTAATGTAGGTTCTGGATTTGTTTCATTCTGAGTTCACAATACAATCTTACGGACGATTTAGTGCAGATATATTAAGTTGATCGGCCAGTTAAAATAATCATTCTAAACTGATCATTAATGCTCATCGAGTAAAGGCTTATAAATGAAGGACAATGCATGGCATGACACAGTTTTGGATAGATTGGATTACTTGGATGCTTTGTCGAATATATTTCAGTCACAAAATTTGTAACGGTATAAAAAAATTTAGCTAGCTTATTGTGGGCATTGGGTACGTGTCATTTTGAGCTATAAATCAAACGTTATGGACGATATAGTGCAGACATGTCAAGGTTATCGGCCAGTTAAATTGATCATTCTAAACTGATCATTGATGCTCATTGAGTAAAGGCTTATAAATGAAGCACAATGCATAGCATGAAGTAGTTCTGGATAGATTGGATTACTTGGATACTTTGTGGAATCTATTTCTTTCTAAAATTTTGTCACAATATAAAATATTTGGCTAGATTAACGTGGGCTTTGGATTTGTGTAATTCTAAGCTTTAAATCAAAAGTTAAGGACGATTTAGTGCGGACATGTCAAGTTTTATCGGACAGTTAAAATGATCATTCTAAACTGATCATTGATGCTCATTGAGTAATGGCTTATAAATGAAGCACAATGCAAGTCATGACGCAGTTCTGGATTGATTGGATTGCTTGAATGTTTTGTCGAATCTATTTCTGTCTCAAATTATGTCACAATATAGAAAATTGAGCTAGCTTAACGTGGGCTTTGAATTTGTGTCATTCTGAGTTCTCAATCCAAAGTTACGGACGATTTAGTGCATACATGTCAACTTGATCGGCCAGTTAAAATAATCATTCTAAACTGATAATTGATGCTCATCGAGTAAAGCCTTATAAATGAAGCACAATGCATGGCATGACGCAGTTTTAGATAGATTGGATTACATGGATGCTTTGTCGAATATATGTTTGTCTAAAATTTTGTCACGATATAGAAAATTGAGCTAGCTTAACGTGGGCATTGGATTCATGTCATTCTGAGCTATAAAAAAAATATGGATGATATAGTGCAAACATGTCAAGGTTAACGACCAGTTAAAATAATCATTCTAAACTGATCATTGAGTAGAGGCTTATAAATGAAGCACAATGCAAGGCATGACGCAATTTTGGATAGATTGGATTACTTGGATACTTTGTTGAATATATATTTGTCTCAAATTTTGTCACAATATAGAAAATTCGACTTGCTTAACGTGGTCGTTGGATTCGTGTCATTCGGAGCTATAAATTAAAAGTTATGGACGATAGAGTGCAGACATGTCATATTGATCGGCCAGGTAAAATTATCATTCTAAACAGATCATTGAAGCTCATTGAGTAAAGGCTTAGTAATGAACACAATGCATGGCAAGATACAGTTTTGGATAGATTAGATTACTTGGACGCTTTTTCGAATCTATTTCAGTCTTAAATTTGTCACAATATAGAAAATTAAGCTAGCTTAACGTGGGCATTGGATTCGTGTCATTCTGAGCTATAAATCAAAAGTTATGCACAATATAGTGCCGAGATGTCAAGTTGATCGGCCAGTTAAAATGATCATTTTAAACTGATCATTGAAGTTCATTGAGTAAAGGCCTATAAATGAAGCAAAATGCATGGCATGATGCAATTTAGGATAGATTGGATTACTTGGACGCTTTGTCGAATCTATTTCTGTCAAAAATTTTGTCACAATATAGAAAGTTGAGCTAGCTTAATGTGTATTGGATTCCTGTCATTCTGAGCTATAAATCAAAAGTTATGGATGATATAGTGCAGATTTGTCAAGTTGATCGGCCAGTGAAAATGATCATACTAAACTGCTCATTGATGCTTATTGAGTAAAGGCTTATAAATGAAACACAATGTATGGCATGAAGTAGTTATGGATAGAGTGGATTTCTTGACGCTTTTTCGTATCCATTTTTGCCTCAAATTTTGTCACAATATAGAAAATTGAGATTGCTTAACGTGGGCCTTGGATGTGTGTCATTCTAATCTCTAAATCAAAAGTTAGAGACGATATAGTGTGGACATGTCAAGTTGATTGTCCAGTTGCAATGATCATTCTAAACTCATCATTGATGCTCATTGAGTAACTGCTTATAAATGAAGCACAATGCATGGCATGATGCAATTTTGGATAAATTGTATTACTTGAATGCTTTGTTGAATCTATTTCGGTCTCAAATTTTGTCACAATATAGAAAATTGAGCGAGATTAACGTGAGTGTTGGATTCGTGTCATTCGGAGCTATAAATCAAAAGTTAAGGACGATATAGTGCAGACATGTCAAGTTGATCGGCTAGTTAAAATTATCATTCTAAACTCATCATTAATGCTCATTGACTAAAGGCTTATTAATGAAGCACAATGCATGGCAAAATGCAGTTTTGGATAGATTAGATTACCTGGACTCTTTGTCGAATCTATTTCTATCTCAAATTTTGTCACAATATTGAAAATTGAGCTAGCATAATGTGGGCTTTGGATTTGTGTCATTCTGAGTTCTAAATCCAAAGTTACGAACGATTTAGTGCAGACATGTCAAATTGATCGGCAGTTAAAATGATCATTATAAACTGATCATTGATGCTCATCGAGTAAAGGCTTATAAATGAATCACAATACAAGGCATGACGCAGTTTTAGATATATTGGATTACTTGACCACTATGTCGAATATATTTCTGTCACAAATTTTGTCATGATATAGAAAATTGAGCTAGCGTAATTTGGGCATAAATCAAAGTTATGAACGATATGATGCAGATATGTCAAGGTTATTGACCAGTTAAAATGATCATTCTAAACTGATCATTGATGCTCATTGACTAAACTCTTATAAATGAATCACAATACATGGCATGACACAATTTTGGATAGATTGGGTTACTTGGACGCTTTGTCGAATCTTTTTCCGTCTCAAATTTTGTCACAGTATAGAAAATTGAGCTATCTTAATGTGTGCATTGGGTTCCTGTAGTTCTGAGATATAAATCAAAAGTTATGGACGATATAGTGCAAATATGTCAAGTTCATCGGCCAGTGAAAATGGTCATCCTAAACTGATCATTGATGCTTATTGAGTAAAGGCTTATAAATGAAGCACAATATATGGCATGAAGCAGTTTTAGATAGATTGGATTACTTGACTGTTTTTCGTATCTATTTCTGTCTGAAATTTTGTCACAATATAGAAAATTGAGCTAGCTTAACGTGGGTCTTGGATTTGGGTCATTCTAAACTCTAAGCCAAAAGTTATGAACGATATAGTTCGGACATGTCAAGTTGATCGGCCAGTTAAAATGATCATTCTAAACTGATCATTGATGCTCATTGAGTAACGACTTATAAATGAAGCACAATGCATGGCACTAAGCAGTTATGTATCAATTGGATTACTTGAATGCTTGGTTGAATCTATTTCTGTCTCAAATTTTGTCACAGTATAGAAAATTGAGCTAGCTTAATTGGGCTTTGGATTTGTGTCATTCTGAGTTCTAAATCTAAAGTTACGGACGATTAAGTGCATACATGTCAAGTTGATCAGCCAGTTAAAATGATCATTCTAAACTGATCATTGATGCACATTGAGTAAAGACATATTAATGAAGCATAATGCATGGCAAAACGCAGTTTTGGATAGATTGGATTACTTGCATGCTTTGTCAAATCTATTTCTGTCTCAAATTTTGTCACAATATAGAAAATTGAGCTAGCTTAACGTGGACATTGGATTCGCGTCATTCTTAGCTATAAATCAAAACTTATGGATGATATAGTGCAAACATGTCAAGTTGATCGGCTAGTTAAAATGATCATTCTAAACTTATCATTGATGCTCATTGAGTAGAGGCTTATAAATGAAACACAATGCAACGCAAGATGCAGTTTTGGATTACTTGACGCTTTTTCTTATATATTTCTATCTAAAGTTTTGTGACAATATAGAAAGTTGAGCTCGCTTAACGTGAGTTTTATTTTGTTGTGTCATTCTGAGCTCTAAATCAAAAGTTACGGATGATATAGTGCGGAAATGTCAAGTTGATCGGCCATTTAAAATGATCATTCTAAACTGATCATTGGTGCTCATTGAGTAGAGGCTTATAAGTGAAGCACAATGCATGGCAAGATGCAGTTTTGGATAGATTGGATTACTTGACGGTTTTTCTTATATATTTCTATCTAAAATTTTGTAACAATACAGAAAATTGAACTAGCTTAACGTGGGCATTGGATTCGTGTCATTCTGAAGTATAAATCAAAAGTTATGGATGATATACAAGTTGATCGGCTTGTTAAAATGATCATTCTAAACAGATCAGTGATGCTCATTGAGTAAAGGCTTATTAAGGAAGCACAATGCAGTGCAAGACGCAGTTTTGGATAGATTAGATTATTTGGACGCTTTGTCGAATCTAATTCTATCTCAAATTTTGTCACAATATAGAAAATTGAGCTAGCTTAATGTGGGCATTGGATTCGGGTCATTGTGAGCTATAAATCACAAGTTACGGACAATATAGTGCAGAGATGTCAAGTTGATCGGCTAGTTAAAATGATCATTCTAAACTGATCATTGATGCTCCTTGAGTAACGGCTTATAAATGAAACACAATGCATGGCATGAAGCAGTTCTGGATAGATTGGATTAATTGGATGCTTTGTCGAATCTATTTCCGTCTCAAATTTTGTCGCAATATAGAAAATTGAGCTAACTTAACGTGGGCTTTGTATTTGTGTCATTCTGAGCTCTAAATCAAAAGTTATGGACGACTTAGTGCGAAAATGTCAAGTTGATCGGCCATTTAAAATGATCATTTTAAACTGATCATTGGTGCTCATTGAGTAGAGGCTTATAACTGAAGCACAATGCATGGCAAGACGCAGTTTTGGATATATTGGATTACCTGACGCTTTTTCTTATATATTTCTATCCAAAATTTTGTGACAATATAGAAAATTGAGCTAGCTTAACATGGTCATTGGATTCGTGTCATTATGAGCTATAAATCAAAAGTTAAGGACGATATAATGCCGACATGTTAAGTTGATCGGCTAGTTAAAATGACCATTCTAAACTGATCATTGGTGCTCATGGAGTAACGGCTTATAAATGAAGCACAATGTGTGACATGAAGCAGTTATGGATAGATTGGAATAATTCGATGCTCTGTCGAATCTATTTCTCTCTCAAATTTTGTCGCAATATAGAAAATTGAGCAAGCTTAATGTGTGTTTGGATTTGTGTCATTTTGAGCTCTAAATCCAAAGTTACGGACGATTTAGTGAGGAAATGTCAAGTTGATCGGCCATTTAAAATGATCATTTAAAATGGTCATTGGTGCTCATTGAGTAAAGGCTTATAAATGAAGCACAATGCATGGCAAGACGCAGTTTTGGATAGTTTGGATTATTTGACACTTTTTCTTATATATTTCTATCAAAAATTTTGTGACAACATAGAAAATTGAACTAGCTTAACGTGGGCTTTGGATTCGTGTCATTTTGAGCTATAAATCAAAAGTTATGGACAATATAGTGCATACATGTCAAGTTGATCGGCCAGTTAAAATGATCATTCTAAACTGATCATTGAAGCTCATCGAGTAACGGCTTATAAATGAAGCACAATGCAAGGAGTGAAGCAGTTCTGGATAGATTGGATTACTTGGACGATTTATCAAATCTATTTTTGTCTCAAACTTTATCACAATATAGAAAATTGAGCTAGCTTAACTTGGGCTTTGGATTTGTTCCACTCTAAGTTCTTAATCCAAAGTTACGGACGATTTAGTGCGTACATGTCAAGTTGATTGGCCAGTTAAAATGATCATTGTAAACGTATCATTGATGCTCATTGATTAAAGGCTTATTAATGAAGCACAATGCATGGCAAGACGCAGTTTTGGATAGATTGGATTACTTGGAAGCTTTGTCGTTCTACTTCTATCTCAAATTTTGTCAGAATATAGAAAATTGAGATAGCTTAACGTGGGGATTGGATTTGTGTCATTATGAACTATAAATCAAAAGTTACTGACTATATAGTGCAGATATGTAGAGTTGATCGGCCAGTTAAAATGATCATTTTTTACTGATCATTGATGCTCATTGAGTAACGGCTTATAAATGAGGCACAATGCATGGCATGAAGCAGTTCTGGATAGATTTGATTACTTGTATGCTTTGTCGAATCTATTTCTGTCTCAAATTTTGTAACAATATAGAAAATTGAGCTAGCTTAACGTGGGCTTTGGATTTGTGTCATTCTGAGGTTTAAATCAAAAATAATGGACAGTATAGTGTGGACATGTCAAGATGATCGGCCAGTTAAAATGATCAGTCTAAACTGATAATTGATGCTCATTGAGCAATGGCTTATAAATGAAGCACAATGCATGGCATGAAGCAGTTATTGATAGATTGGATTACACGGATACTTTGTCGAATCTATTTCTGGCTCAAATTTTGTCACAATATAGAAAATTGAGCTAACTTAACGTGTGCTTTGGATATGTGTCATTCTGAGCACTAAATGAAAAGTTATGGACAATTTAATGAGGAAATGTCAAGTTGATCGGCCATTTAAAATGATCATTCCAAATTGATCATTGGTGCTCAATGAGTAGAGACTTATAAATGAAGCACAATGGATGGCAAGACTCAGTGTTTTGACATTACTTGACGCTTTTTCTAATAAGTTTCTGTATCTAATTTGGTCACAATATAGAAAACTTAGCTAGCTTACTGTGGGCATTGGATTCGTGTCATTATGATCTATAAATCAAAAGTTACGGACGATATAGTGCATACATCTCAAGTTGATCGGCAAGTTAAAATGATCATTCTAAAGTGATCATTGATGCTCATTGAATAAAGGGTTATTAATGAAGCACAATGGATGGCAAGATGCATTTTTTCATAGATTGGATTATTTTGATGCTTAGTCAAATGTACTTCGATCTCAAATTTTGTCACAATATTGATAATTGAGCTAGCTTAACGTGGGCATTGGATTCATGTCATTATGAGCTATAAATCAAAAGTTATGGACGATATAGTGCTTCAAGTTGATCGGCCAGTTAAAATGATCATTCTTATCTGATCATTGATGCTCATTGAGTAACGCCTTATAAGTGACGCACATTGCATTGCATGAAGCAGTTCTGGATAGATTGGATTACTTTGATGCTTTGTCGAATATATTTCTATCTCAAATTTTGTCACAATATAGAAAATTGAGCTACCTTAACGTGGGCTTTAGATTTGTGTCATTCTGAGCTCTAAATCAAATGTTACGGACGATTTATAGCGGAAATGGGAAGTTGATCAGCCAGTTAAAATGATCATTCTAAACTGATGATTGGTGCTCATTGAGTAGAGGCTTATAAATGAAGCACAATGCATGGCAAGACTCAGTTTTGGATAGATTGGATTAGTTGACGCTTTTTCTTTCTATCTCAAATTTGGTCACAATATAGAAAATTGAGCTAGCTTAACGTGGGCATTGCATTTGTGTCATTATGATCTATAAATCAAAATTTATGGACGATATAGTGCATAGATGTCCAGTTGATCGGCCAGTTAAAATGATCATCCTAAACTGATCATTGATGCTCATCGAGTAACGGCCTATAAATGATGCACAATGCAAGGCATGACGATATTCTGGATAGATTGTATTACTTGGATGCTTGGTCGAATATATTTCTGCCTCAAATTTTGTCACAATATAGAAAATTGAGCTAGCTTAACGTGGGCTTTGGATTTGTGTCATTCTGAGTTCCAAGTCCCAAGTTACGGACAATTTGGTGCGTACATGTCAAGTTGATCGGCACGTTAAAATGATTATTCTGAACTGATCATTGATCCTCATTGAGTAAAGGCTTATTAATGAAGCGCAACGCATGTCAAGACGTAGTTTTGGATAGATTATATTACTTGGATGCTTTGTCGAATCTACTTCTATCTCAAATTTTGTCACAATATAGAAAATTGAGCTACCTTAACATGGGCATTGGATTCGTGTCATTATGAGCTATAAATGAAATGTGACGGACGATATAGTGCATACATGTCAAGTTGATCGGCCAGTTAAAATGATCATTCTAAACTGATCATTTATGCTCATTGAGTAATGGCTTATAAATGAAGCACAATGCATAGCATGAAGCTGTTCTGGATAGATTGGATTACTTTGATTCTTTGTCGAATATATTTTGGTCTCAAATTTTACCACAATATAGAAAATTGAGCTAGATTAATGTGGGCTTTGGATTTGTTTCATTCTGAGCTCTCAATCAAAAGTTACCGACGATTTAGTGCGGAAATCTCATGCTGATCGGCTATTTAAATGATCATTCTAAACTGATCATTGGAGCTCATTGAGTAGAGGCTTGTAAATGAAGCACAATGCATGGCAAGATGCAGTTTTGGATAGATTAGATTACTTGACGCTTTTTCTTATATATTTCTATCTAAAATTTTGTGACGATATAGAAAATTGAGCTAGCTTAACTTGGGCATTGGATTCGTGTCATTATAAGCTATAAATCCAAAGTTATGAACGATATAGTGCATACTTGTCAAGTTGATCGGCCAGTTAAAATGATCATTTTAAACTGATCATTGATGTTCATCGATTTACGGCTTATAAATGAAGCACAATGCAAGGCATGACACAGTTCTAGATAGATTTTATTACTTAGATGCTTTGTCGAATCTATTTCTGTCTCAAACTTTATCACAATATAGAAAATTGAGCTAGCTTAACTTGGGCTTTGGATTTGTGTCATTCTGAGTTCTCAATCCAAAGTTACGGATGATTTCGTGCATAAATGTCAAGTTGATCGGCCAGTTAAAATGATCATTCTAAACTGATCATTGATTCTCATTGAGTAAAGTCTTATTAATGAAGCATAATGCATAGCAAGACGCAGTTTTGGATAGATTGGATTATTTGAATGCTTTGTTGAATCTACTTCTATCTCAAATTTTTTCACAATATAGAATATTGAGCTAGCTTAACGTGGGCATTGGATTCGTGTCATTATCAGCTATAAATCAAAAGTTACAGACAATATAGTGCAGACCTGTCAAGTTGATCGGCTAGTTAAAATGATCATTCTAAACTGATCATTGATGCTCATTGAGTAACAGCTTATAAATGAAGCACAATGCATGGCATGAAGCAGTTCTGGATATATTGGATTACTTGGATATTTTGTCGAATCTATTTCGGCGTCAAATTTTGTCACAATATAGAAAATTGAGCTAGCTTAACGTTAGGTTTGGATTTGTGTCATTCTGAGCTCTAAATTAAAAGGTATGTACGATTTAGTGCGGAAATGTCAAGTTGATCGGCTATTTAAAATGATCATTGCAAACTGATTATTGGTGCTCATTGAGTAGAGGCTTATAAATGAAGTACAATGCATGGCGAGACGCATTTTTGGATAGATTGGATTACTTGACGCTTTTTCTTATATATTTCTATGTAAAATTTTGTGACAATATAGACAATTGACCTAGCTTAAGGTGGGCATTGGATTCATGTCATTATGAGCTATAAATCAAAAGTTACAAACGATATAGTGCATACATGTCAAATTTATCGGTCTGTTGAAATGATCATTTTAAACTGATCATTGATGCTCATCGAGTAACGGCTTATAAACGAAACACAATGCAAGGCATGACGCAGTTCTGGATAGATTGGATTACTTGGACGCTTTGTCGAATCTATTTCTGTCCTAAACTTTGTCACAAGATAAAAAATTGAGCTAGCTTAACTTGTGCTTTGGATTTGTGTCATTCTGATTTTTAAATCAAAAATTACGGACGTTTAGTGCGCACATGTCAAGTTGATCGGCCAGTTAAAATGATTATTTTAATCTGATCATTGATGCTCATTGAGTAAAGGCTTATTAATCAAGCACAATGCATGGCAAGACTCAGTTTTGGATAGATTGGATTACTTGGATGCTTTGTTGAATCTACTTCTATCTCAAATTTTGTCACAATATAGAAAATTGAGCTAGCTTAACACGTGGGCATTGGATTCGTGTCATAACGAGCTATAAATCAAAAGTTACATACGATTTAGTGCGGAAATGTGAAGTTGATCGGCCAGTTAAAATGATCATTATAAACTGATCATTGACGCTCATTTAGTAACAGCTTATTAATGAACCACAATGTATGGTATGAAGCAGTTCTGGATACACTGGATTACTTGGATGCTTTGTCGAATCTATTTTTGTCTCAAATTTTATCACAATATAGAAAATTGAGGTATCATAACGTTAGCTTTGGATTTGTGTCCTCTTGAGCTCTAAATCAAAAATTACGGATGATATAATGTGGACATGTCAAGTTGATCAGCCAGTGAAAATGATCATTATAAACTGATCGTTGATGCTCATTGAGTAACGGCTTATAATTGAAGCACAATGCATGGCATGAAGCAGTTCTTGATAGATTGGATTACTTGGATGCTTTGCGAATCTATTCTGTCTCAAATTTTGTCAAAATATAGAAAATTGAGCTAACTTAACGTGGGCTTTGGATTTGTGTCATTCTGAGCTCTAAATATAAAGGTACGGACGATTTAGTGCAGAAATGTCAAGTTGATCGGCCATTTAAAATGATCATTCTAAACTGATCAATGGTGCTCATTGAGTAGAGGCATATAATGAAGCACAATGGATGGCAAGACTCAGTTTTGGATAGGTTGGGTTACATGACGCTTTTTCTTATATATTTCTACTCAAATTAGGTCAGAAAATAGAAAATTGAACTAGCTTAACGTGGGCATTGGATTTGTGTCATTATGATGTATAAATCAAAAATTACGGACGATATAGTGCATAAATTTCAAGTTGATCGGCCAGTTAAAATGATAATTCTAAGCCGATCATTGATGCTCATCGAGTAATGGCTTATAAATGAAGCACAATGCAAGGCATGACGTAGTTCTGGATAGATTGTATTACTTGGATGCTTGGTCGAATCTATTTCTGTCTCAAATTTTGTAACTATATAGAAAATTGAGCTAGCTTAACGTGGGCTTTGGATTTGTCATTCTGAGTTCTAAATCCAAAGTTACGGACGATTTAGTGCATACATGTCAAGTTGATCGGTCAGTTAAAATGATCAATCTAAACTGACCTTGATGCTCATTGAGTAAAGGCTTATTAATGAAGCACAATGCATGGCAAGACGCAGATTTGGATAGATTGCATTACTTGGACTCTTTGTCGAATCTATTTCTATCTCAAATTTTTCCACAATATAGAAAATTGATCGAGCTTAACGTAGGCATTGGATTCGTGTCATGCTGAGCTACAAATCAAAAGTTAGGGATGATATAGTGTAGATATGTCAAGTTGATCAGCTAGTTAAAATGATCATTCTAAACAGATAAGTGATGCTCATTGAGTAAAGGATTATTAAGGAAGCACAATGCAATGCAAGACGCAGTTCAGGATAGATTGGATTACTTTGATGCTTTGTCGAATATATTTCTATCTGAAATTTTGTCACAATATAGAAAATTGAGCTACCTTAACGTGGGCTTTAGATTTATGTCATTCTGAGCTCTAAATCAAATGTTATGGACGATTTATAGCGGAAATGGGAAGTTGATCAGCCAGTTAAAATGATCATTCTAAACTGATGATTGGTGCTCATTGAGTAGAGGCTTATAAATGAAGCACAATGCATGGCAAGACTCAGTTTTGGATAGATTGGATTAGTTGACGCTTTTTCTTTCTATCTCAAATTTGGTCACAATATAGAAAATTGAGCTAGCTTAACGTGGGCATTGCATTTGTGTCATTATGATCTATAAATCAAAATTTATGGACGATATAGTGCATACATGTCCAGTTGATCGGCCAGTTAAAATGATCATCCTAAACTGATCATTGATGCTCATCGAGTAACGGCCTATAAATGATGCACAATGCAAGGCATGACGATATTCTGGATAGATTGTATTACTTGGATGCTTGGTCGAATATATTTCTGCCTCAAATTTTGTCACAATATAGAAAATTGAGCTAGCTTAACGTGGGCTTTGGATTTGTGTCATTCTGAGTTCCAAGTCCAAAGTTACGGACGATTTGGTGCGTACATGTCAAGTTGATCGGCACGTTAAAATGATTATTCTGAACTGATCATTGATCCTCATTGAGTAAAGGCTTATTAATGAAGCGCAACGCATGTCAAGACGTAGTTTTGGATAGATTAGATTACTTGGATGCTTTGTCGAATCTACTTCTATCTCAAATTTTGTCACAATATAGAAAATTGAGCTACCTTAACATGGGCATTGGATTCGTGTCATTATGAGCTATAAATGAAATGTGACAGACGAAATAGTGCATACATGTCAAGTTGATCGGCCAGTTAAAATGATCATTCTAAACTGATCATTTATGCTCATTGAGTAATGGCTTATAAATGAAGCACAATGCATAGCATGAAGCTGTTCTGGATACATTGGATTACTTTGATTCTTTGTCGAATATATTTTGGTCTCAAATTTTACCACAATATAGAAAATTGAGCTAGATTAATGTGGGCTTTGGATTTGTTTCATTCTGAGCTCTCAATCAAAAGTTACCGACGATTTAGTGCGGAAATCTCATGCTGATCGGCTATTTAAATGATCATTCTAAACTGATCATTGGAGCTCATTGAGTAGAGGCTTGTAAATGAAGCACAACGCATGGCAAGATGCAGTTTTGGATAGATTAGATTACTTGACGCTTTTTCTTATATATTTCTATCTAAAATTTTGTGACGATATAGAAAATTGAGCTAGCTTAACTTGGGCATTGGATTCGTGTCATTATAACCTATAAATCCAAAGTTATGGACGATATAGTGCATACTTGTCAAGTTGATCGGCCAGTTAAAATGATCATTTTAAACTGATCATTGATGTTCATCGATTTACGGCTTATAAATGAAGCACAATGCAAGGCATGACACAGTTCTAGATAGATTTTATTACTTAGATGCTTTGTCGAATCTATTTCTGTCTCAAACTTTATCACAATATAGAAAATTGAGCTAGCTTAACTTGGGCTTTGGATTTGTGTCATTCTGAGTTCTCAATCCAAAGTTACGGATGATTTAGTGCATAAATGTCAAGTTGATCGGCCAGTTAAAATGATCATTCTAAACTGATCATTGATTCTCATTGAGTAAAGTCTTATTAATGAAGCATAATGCATGGCAAGACGCAGTTTTGGATAGATTGGATTATTTGAATGCTTTGTTGAATCTACTTCTATCTCAAATTTTTTCACAATATAGAAAATTGAGCTAGCTTAACATGGGCATTGGATTCGTGTCATTATCAGCTATAAATCAAAAGTTACAGACAATATAGTGCAGACCTGTCAAGTTGAGCGGCTAGTTAAAATGATCATTCTAAACTGATCATTGATGCTCATTGAGTAACAGCTTATAAATGAAGCACAATGCATGGCATGAAGCAGTTCTGGATAGATTGGATTACTTGTATATTTTGTCGAATCTATTTCGGCGTCAAATTTTGTCACAATATAGAAAATTGAGCTAGCTTAACGTTAGCTTTGGATTTGTGTCATTCTGAGCTCTAAATTAAAAGGTATGTATGATTTAGTGCGGAAATGTCAAGTTGATCGGCTATTTAAAATGATCATTGCAAACTGATTATTGGTGCTCATTGAGTAGAGGCTTATAAATGAAGTACAATGCATGGCGAGACGCATTTTTGGATAGATTGGATTACTTGACGCTTTTTCTTATATATTTCTATGTAAAATTTTGTGACAATATAGACAATTGACCTAGCTTAAGGTGGGCATTGGATTCATGTCATTATGAGCTATAAATCAAAAGTTACAAACGATATAGTGCATACATGTCAAGTTTATCGGTCTGTTGAAATGATCATTTTAAACTGATCATTAATGCTCATCGAGTAACGGCTTATAAACGAAACACAATGCAAGGCATGACGCAGTTCTGGATAGATTGGATTACTTGGACGCTTTGTCGAATCTATTTCTGTCCTAAACTTTGTCACAAGATAAAAAATTGAGCTAGCTTAACTTGTGCTTTGGATTTGTGTCATTCTGATTTTTAAATCAAAAATTACGGACGTTTAGTGCGCACATGTCAAGTTGATCGGCCAGTTAAAATGATTATTTTAATCTGATCATTGATGCTCATTGAGTAAAGGCTTATTAATCAAGCACAATGCATGGCAAGACGCAGTTTTGGATAGATTGGATTACTTGGATGCTTTGTTGAATCTACTTCTATCTCAAATTTTGTCACAATATAGAAAATTGAGCTAGCTTAACACGTGGGCATTGGATTCGTGTCATAACGAGCTATAAATCAAAAGTTACATACGATTTAGTGCGGAAATGTGAAGTTGATCGGCCAGTTAAAATGATCATTATAAGCTGATCATTGACGCTCATTTAGTAAAAGCTTATTAATGAACCACAATGTATGGTATGAAGCAGTTCTGGATACACTGGATTACTTGGATGCTTTGTCGAATCTATTTTTGTCTCAAATTTTATCACAATATAGAAAATTGAGGTATCATAACGTTAGCTTTGGATTTGTGTCCTCTTGAGCTCTAAATCAAAAATTACGGACGATATAATGTGGACATGTCAAGTTGATCAGCCAGTGAAAATGATCATTATAAACAGATCGTTGATGCTCATTGAGTAACGGCTTATAATTGAAGCACAATGCATGGCATGAAGCAGTTCTTGATAGATTGGATTACTTGGATGCTTTGCGAATCTATTCTGTCTCAAATTTTGTCAAAATATAGAAAATTGAGCTAACTTAACGTGGGCTTTGGATTTGTGTCATTCTGAGCTCTAAATATAAAGGTACGGACGATTTAGTGCAGAAATGTCAAGTTGATCGGCCATTTAAAATGATCATTCTAAACTGATCAATGGTGCTCATTGAGTAGAGGCATATAATGAAGCACAATGGATGGCAAGACTCAGTTTTGGATAGGTTGGGTTACATGACGCTTTTTCTTATATATTTCTACTCAAATTAGGTCAGAAAATAGAAAATTGAACTAGCTTAACGTGGGCATTGGATTTGTGTCATTATGATGTATAAATCAAAAATTACGGACGATATAGTGCATAAATTTCAAGTTGATCGGCCAGTTAAAATGATAATTCTAAGCCGATCATTGATGCTCATCGAGTAATGGCTTATAAATGAAGCACAATGCAAGGCATGACGTAGTTCTGGATAGATTGTATTACTTGGATGCTTGGTCGAATCTATTTCTGTCTCAAATTTTGTAACTATATAGAAAATTGAGCTAGCTTAACGTGGGCTTTGGATTTGTCATTCTGAGTTCTAAATCCAAAGTTACGGACGATTTAGTGCATACATGTCAAGTTGATCGGTCAGTTAAAATGATCAATCTAAACTGACCTTGATGCTCATTGAGTAAAGGCTTATTAATGAAGCACAATGCATGGCAAGACGCAGATTTGGATAGATTGCATTACTTGGACTCTTTGTCGAATCTATTTCTATCTCAAATTTTTCCACAATATAGAAAATTGATCGAGCTTAACGTAGGCATTGGATTCGTGTCATGCTGAGCTATAAATCAAAAGTTAGGGATGATATAGTGTAGATATGTCAAGTTGATCAGCTAGTTAAAATGATCATTCTAAACAGATAAGTGATGCTCATTGAGTAAAGGATTATTAAGGAAGCACAATGCAATGCAAGACGCAGTTTTGGATAGATTGGATTACTTGGAAGCTTTGTTGAATCTACTTCTATCTAAAATTTTGTCACAATATAGAAAATTGAGCTAGCTTAAAGTGGGCATTGGATTCGGATCATTGTGAGCTATAAATAATAAGTTACGGACGATATAGTGCAGACATGTCAAGTTGATCGGCTAGTTAAAATGATCATTCTAAACTAATCATTGATGCTCATTGAGTAACGGCTTATAAATGAAACGAAATGCATGGCATGAAGCAGTTCTGGATAGATTGGATTAATTGGATGCTTTGTCCAATCTATTTCTGTGTCAAATTTTGTCGCAATATAGAAAATTGAGCTAACTTAACGTGGGCTTTGGATTTGTGTCATTTTGAGCTCTAAATCAAAAGTTATGAACGATTTAGTGCGAAAATGTCAAGTGTATCGGCCATTTAAAATGATCATTCTAAGCTAATCATTGGTGCTCATTGATTAGAGGCTTATAACTGAAGCACAATGCATGGCAAGATGCAGTTTTGGATAGATTGGATTACTTGACGCTTTTTCTTATATATTTCTATCTAAAACTTTGTGGCAATATAGAAAATTGAGCTAGGTTAACATGGTCATTGGATTCTTGTCATTATGAGCTATAAATAAAAAGTTACGGACAATATAGTGCAAACATGTCAAGTTGATTGGCCAGTTAAAATGATCATTCTAAATAGATCATTGATGCTCATTGAGTAAAGGCTTATTAAGGAAGCAGAATGCAATGCAAGACACAGTTTTGGATAGATTGGATTACTTGGACGCTTTGTCGAATCTACTTCTATCTCAAATTTTGTCACAATATATAAAATTTAGCTAGCTTATCGTGGGTAATGGATTCGGCTCATTATGAGCTATAAATCAAACGTTAAGGATGATATAGTACAGACATGTCAAGTTGATCGGCCAGTTAAAATGATCATTCTAAACTGATAATTGGTGCTCATTGAGTAACGGCTTATAAATGAAGCACAATGCATGGCATGAAGCATTTCTGGATGGATTGGATTAATTGGATGCTTTGTCGAACCTATTTCTCTCTCAAATTTTTTCGCAATATAGAAAATTGAGCTAGCTTAACATGTGCTTTGGATTTGTGTCATTCTGAGCTCTAAATCAAAAGTTACAGACAACTTAATGCGGAAATGTCAAGTTGATCGGCCATTTAAAATGATCATTTAAATGGTCATTGGTGCTCATTGAGTATAGGCTTATAAATGAAGCACAATGCATGGCAAGACACAGTTTTGGATAGATTGGATTACTTGATGCTTTTTCTTATATATTTCTATCTAAGATTTTGTGACAATATAGAAAATTGAACTACCCTAACGTGTGCATTGGATTCGTGTCATTTTGAGCTATAAATCAAAAGTTATGGACGATATAGTGCATACATGTCAAGTTGATCGGCCAGTTAAAATGATCATGCTAAACTAATCGTTGATGCTCATCGAGTAACTGCTTATAAATGAAGCACAATGCAAGGAGTGATGCAGTTCTGTATAGATTGGATTACTTGGACGCTTTATCAAATCTATTTCTGTCTCAAACTTTGTCACAACATAGAAAATTGAGCTAGCTTAACTTGGGCTTTGAATTTGTGCTATTCTAAGTTCTAAATCCAAAGTTATGGACGATTTAGTGCGCAAAATGTCAAGTTAAATGTCCAGTTAAAATTATCATTCTAAGCATATCATTGATGCTCATTGAGTAAAGGCTTATTAATGAAGCACAATGCATGGCAAGACGCAGTTTTGGATAGATTGGGTTACTTGGAAGCTTTTTCGTTCCTACTTCTATCTAAAATTTTGTCAGAATATAGAAATTTGAGGTAGCTTAACGTGGGCATTGGATTCGTGTCATTATTTGCTATAAATCAAAAGTTACTAACTATATAGTGCAGACATGTAGAGTTGATCGGCCAGTTAAAATGATCATTCTATACTGATCATTGGTGCTCATTGAGTAACGGCATATAAATGATGCACAATGCATGGCATGAAGCAGTTCTGGATAGATTTGATTACTTGGATGCTTTGCGAATCTATTCTGTCTCAAATTTTGTCACAATATAGAAAATTGAGCTAACTTAACGTGGGCTTTGGATTTGTGTCATTCTGAGCTCTAAATATAAAGGTACGGACGATTTAGTGCAGAAATGTCAAGTTGATCGGCCATTTAACGTGATCATTCTAAACTGATCAATGGTGCTCATTGAGTAGAGGCATATAATGAAGCACAATGGATGGCAAGACTCAGTTTTGGATAGGTTGGGTTACATGACGCTTTTTCTTATATATTTCTATTCAAATTAGGTCAGAAAATAAAAAAATTGAACTAGCTTAACGTGGGCATTGGATTTGTGTCATTATGATGTATAAATCAAAAATTACGGACGATATAGTGCATAAATTTCAAGTTGATCGGCCAGTTAAAATGATAATTCTAAGCTGATCATTGATGCTCATCGAGTAATGGCTTATAAATGAAGCACAATGCAAGGCATGACGTAGTTCTGGATAGATTGTATTACTTGGATGCTTGGTCGAATCTATTTCTGTCTCAAATTTTGTAACTATATACAAAATTGAGCTAGCTTAACGTGGGCTTTGGATTTGTGTCATTCTGAGTTCTAAATCCAAAGTTACGGACGATTTAGTGCGTACATGTCAAGTTGATCGGTCAGTTAAAATGATCAATCTAAACCGACCTTGATGCTCATTGAGTAAAGGCTTATTAATGAAGCACAATGCATGGCAAGACGCAGATTTGGATCGATTGCATTACTTGGACTCTTTGTCAAATCTATTTCTATCTCAAATTTTTCCACAATATAGAAAATTGATCGAGCTTAACGTGGGCATTGGATTCGTGTCATGCTGAGCTATAAATCAAAAGTTAGTGATGATATAGTGTAGATATGTCAAGTTGATCGGCTAGTTAAAATGATCATTCTAAACAGATAAGTGATGCTCATTGAGTAAAGGATTATTAAGGAAGCACAATGCAATGCAAGACGCAGTTTTGGATAGATTGGATTACTTGGAAGCTTTGTTGAATCTACTTCTATCTAAAATTTTGTCACAATATAGAAAATTGAGCTAGCTTAAAGTGGGCATTGGATTCGGATCATTGTGAGCTATAAATAAAAAGTTACGGACGATATAGTGCAGACATGTCAAGTTGATCGGCTAGTTAAAATGATCATTCTAAACTAATCATTGATGCTCATTGAGTAACGGCTTATAAATGAAACAAAATGCATGGCATGAAGCAGTTCTGGATAGATTGGATTAATTGGATGCTTTGTCCAATCTATTTCTGTGTCAAATTTTGTCGCAATATAGAAAATTGAGCGAACTTAACGTGGGCTTTGGATTTGTGTCATTTTGAGCTCTAAATCAAAAGTTATGAACGATTTAGTGCGAAAATGTCAAGTGTATCGGCCATTTAAAATGATCATTCTAAGCTAATCATTGGTGCTCATTGATTAGAGGCTTATAACTGAAGCACAATGCATGGCAAGATGCAGTTTTGGATAGATTGGATTACTTGACGCTTTTTCTTATATATTTCTATCTAAAACTTTGTGGCAATATAGAAAATTGAGCTAGGTTAACATGGTCATTGGATTCTTGTCATTATGAGCTATAAATAAAAAGTTACGGACAATATAGTGCATATATGTCAAGTTGATTGGCCAGTTAAAATGATCATTCTAAATAGATCATTGATGCTCATTGAGTAAAGGCTTATTAAGGAAGCAGAATGCAATGCAAGACACAGTTTTGGATAGATTGGATTACTTGGACGCTTTGTAGAATCTACTTCTATCTCAAATTTTGTCACAATATATAAAATTTAGCTAGCTTATCGTGGGTAATGGATTCGGCTCATTATGAGCTATAAATCAAACGTTAAGGATGATATAGTACAGACATGTCAAGTTCATCGGCCAGTTAAAATGATCATTCTAAACTGATAATTAGTGCTCATTGGGTAACGGCTTATAAATGAAGCACAATGCATGGCATGAAGCATTTCTGGATGGATTGGATTAATTGGATGCTTTGTCGAACTTATTTCTCTCTCAAATTTTTTCGCAATATAGAAAATTGAGCTAGCTTAACATGTGCTTTGGATTTGTGTCATTCTGAGCTCTAAATCAAAAGTTACAGACAATTTAATGCGGAAATGTCAGGTTGATCGGCCATTTAAAATGATCATTTAAATGGTCATTGGTGCTCATTGAGTATAGGCTTACAAATGAAGCACAATGCATGGCGAGACGCAGTTTTGGATAGATTGAATTACTTGACGCTTTTTCTTATATATTTCTATCTAAGATTTTGTGACAATATAGAAAATTGATCTACCCTAACGTGTGCATTGGATTCGTGTCATTTTGAGCTATAAATCAAAAGTTATGGACGATATAGTGCATACATGTCAAGTTGATCGGCCAGTTAAAATGATCATGCTAAACTAATCGTTGATGCTCATCAAGTAACTGCTTATAAATGAAGCACAATGCAAGGAGTGACGCAGTTCTGTATAGATTGGATTACTTGGACGCTTTGTCGAATCTATTTCTGTCTCAAACTTTGTCACAACATAGAAAATTTAGCTAGCTTAACTTGGGCTTTGAATTTGTGCTATTCCAAGTTCTAAATCCAAAGTTATGGACGATTTAGTGCGCAAAATGTCAAGTTGAATGTCCAGTTAAAATTATCATTCTAAACATATCATTGATGCTCATTGAGTAAAGGCTTATTAATGAAGCACAATGCATGGCAAGACGCAGTTTTGGATAGATTGGATTACTTGGAAGCTTTTTCGTTCTTACTTCTATCTAAAATTTTGTCAGAATATAGAAATTTGAGGTAGCTTAACGTGGGCATTGGATTCGTGTCATTATTTGCTATAAATCAAAAGTTACTAACTATATAGTGCAGACATGTAGATTTGATCGGCCAGTTAAAATGATCATTCTATACTGATCATTGATGCTCATTGAGTAACGGCATATAAATGATGCACAATGCATGGCATGAAGCAGTTCTGGATAGATTTGATTACTTGGATGCTGTGTCGAATCTATTTTTGTCTCAAATTTTGTACCAATATAGAAAATTGAGCTAGCTTAACGTGGGCTTTGGATTTGTGTCATTCTGAGCTCCAAATCAATAATTACGGACGATATATTGTGGACATGTCAAGATGATCGGCCAGTTAAAATGATCATTTTAAATTGATAATTGATGCTCATTGAGTAACTGCTTATAAATGAATCACAATCCATGGCATGAAGCAGTTATGGATAGATTGGATTACTTGGATACTTTGTCGAATCTATTTCTGTCTCAAATTCTGTCACAATACACAAAATTGAGCTAACTTAACGTGTGCTATGGATCTGTGTCATTCTAAGCTCTAAATGAAAACTTACGGACGATTTACTGCGGAAATGTCAAGTTGATCAGCCATTTAAAATGATCATTCCAAACTGATCATTGGTGCTCATTGAGTAGAGGCTTATAAATAAAGCACAATGCATGGCAAGACTCAGTTTTGGATAAATTGGATTACTTGACGCTCTTTCTTATATATTTCTACCTCATATCTGGCCACAGTATAGAAAACTTAGGTAGCTTACCGTGGGCATTGGATTCGTGTCATTATGATCTATAAATCAAAAGTTACGGACGATATAGTGCATACTTCTCAAGTTTATCGGCCAGTTAAAATAATCATTTTAAACTGATCATTGATGCTCATTGAGTAAAGGGTTATTAATGAAGCACAATGCATGGCAAGACGCATTTTTGGATAGATTGGATTACTTGGATGCTTTGTCGAATTACTTCTATCTCAAATTTTGTCACAATATTGATAATTGAGCTAGCTTAACGTGGGCATTGGATTCGTGTCATTATGAGCTATAAATCAAAAGTTATGGACGATATAGTGCAGACATGTCAAGTTGATCGGCCAGTTAAAATGATCATTCTAAACTGATCATTGATGCTCATTGAGTAATGGCTTATAAATGACGCACATTGCATCGCATGAAGCAGTTCTGCATGGATTGGATTACTTTGATGCTTTGTCAAATATATTTCTGTCTCTTATTTTGTCACAATATAGTAAATTGAGCTAGATTAACGTGGGCTTTTGAGTTGTGTCATTCTAAGCTTTAAATCAAATGTAACGGACGATTTAAAGCAGAAATGTGAATTTGAGCGGCCATTTAAAATGATCATTCTAAACTGATCATTGGTGCTCATTGAGTAGAGGCTTATAAATGAAGCACAATGCATGGCAGGACTCAGTTTTGGATAGATTGGATTACTTGACCCTTTTTCTTATATATTTCTATCTCAAATTTGGTCACAATATAGAAAATTGAGCTAGCTTGGCGTGGGCATTGGATTTGTGTCATTATGATCTATAATTCAAAATTTATGGACGATATAGTGCATACATGTCAAGTTGATCGGCCAGTTAAAATGATCATTCTAAACATATCATTGATGCTCATCGAGTAATGGCTTATAAATGATGCACAATGCAAGGCATGACGATGTTCTGGATAGATTGTATTACTTGGATGCTTGGTCGAATCTATTTCTGTCTCAAATTTTGTCGCAACATAGAAAATTGAGCTTTCTTAACATGGGCTTTGGATTTGTGTCATTCTGAGCTATAAATCCAAAGTTTCAGACGATTTGGTGCGTACATGTCAAGTTGATCGGCACATTAAAATGATCATTCTAAACTGATCATTGATGCTCATTGAGTAAAGGCTTATTCATGAAGCACAACGCATGTAAAGACTCAGTTTTGGATAGATTGGATTACTTGAACGCTTTGTCGAATCTACTTCTATCTCAAATTTTGTCACAATATAGAAAATTGAGCTAGCTTAAGGTGGGCATTGGATTCGTGTCATTATGAGCTATAAATCAAATGTGATGGACGATATAGTGCAGACATGTCAAGTTGATCGGCCAGTTAAAATGATCATTCTAAACTGATCATTGATGCTCATTGAGTAATGACTTATAAATGAAGGACAATGCATGGCATGAAGCAGTTCTGGATAGATTGGATTACTTTGATGTTTTGTCGAATCTATTTTGGTCCCAAATTTTACAACAATATATAAAATTGAGCTAGCTTAATGTGGGCTTTGGATTTGTTTCATTCTGAGCTCTAAATCAAAAGTTATAGACGATTTAGTGCGGAAATATCATGTTGATCGGCCATTTAGAATGATCATTCTAGACTGATCTTTGGAGCTAATTGAGTAGAGGCTTATAAATGAAGCACAATGCATGGCAAGATGCAGTTTTGGATAGATTGGATTACTTGACACTTTTTCTTATATATTTCTATCTAAATTTTGTGACGATATAGAAAATTGAGCTACCTTAACATGGGCATTGGATCCGTGTCATTATGAGCTATCAATCAAAAGTTACAGACGATATAGTGCATACATGTCAAGGTTATCGGCCAGTCAAAATGATCATTTTAAACAGATCATTGATGCTCATCGAGTAAAAGCTTATAAATGAAACACAATACAAGGCATGACGCAGTTCTAGATAGATTTTATTACTTTAATGCTTTGTCAAATCTATTTCTGTCTCAAACTTTGTGACAGTATAGAAAATTGAGTTAGCTTAACTTGGGCTTTGGATTTATGTCGTTCTGAGTTCTCAATCCAAAGTTACGGATGATTTAGTGCATACATGTCAAGTTGATCGGCCAGTTAAAATGATCATTCTAAATTGATCATTGATGCTCATTGAGTAAAGGCTTATTAATGAAGCACAATGCATGGCAAGACGCAGTTTTGGATAGATTGGATTACTTTAATGTTTTCACGAATCTACTTCTATCTCAAATTTTTTCACAATATAGAAAATTGCGCTAGCTTAATGTAGGCATTGGATTCGTGTGATTATGAGCTACAAATCAAAAGTTACAGATGATATAGTGCAGATATGTCAAGTTGATCGGCCAGTTAAAATGATCATTCTAAACTGATCATTGATGCTCATTGAGTAACAGCTTATAAATGAACCACAATGCATGGCATGAAGCATTTCTAGATAGATTGGATTACTTGGATGCTTTGCCGAATCTATTTCTGCGTCAAAGTTTGTCACAATATAGAAAATTGAGATAGCTTAACGTGGGCTTTGGATTTGTGTCACTCTGAGCTCTAAATCAAAAGTTAAGGAAGATTTAGTGCGAAAACGTCAAGTTGATCGGCCATTTAAAATGATCATTCTAAACTGATGATTGGTGCTCATTGAGTTGAGGCTTATAAATGAAGTACATTGCATGGCGAGACGCAGTTTTGAATAGATTGGATTAATAGATGCTTTTTCTTATATATTTCTATCTACACTTTTGTGACAATATAGAAAATTGAGCTAGCTTAACGTGGGCATTGGATTCGTGTCAGTATGAGCTATAAATCAAAAGTTACAGACGATATAGTGCATACATGTCAAGTTGATCGGCCAGTAAATGATCATTCTAAACTGATCATTGATGCTCATTGAGTAACAGCTTATAAATGAAGCACAATGCATGGTATGAAACAGTTCTGGATAGATTGGATTACTTAGATGCTTTGCCGAAACTATTTTTGCATCAAATTTTGTCACAATATAGAAAATTGAGCTAGCTTAACGTGGGCTTTGGATTTGTGTCATTATGAGCTATAAATAAAAAGTTACGGATGATTTAATGCGGAAATTTCAAGTTGATAGGCCATTTAAAATGATCATTCTAAACAGATCATGGTTGGTCATTGAGTTGAGGCAAGCATAAATGAAGTACAATGCATGGCAAGATGCAGTTTTGGATAGATTGAATTACTTGACGCTTTCTCTTATATATTTCTATCTAAAATTTTGTGACAAAATAGAAAATTGTGCTAGCTTAACGTGGGCCTTGGATTCATGTCATTATGAGCTATAAATCAAAAGTTACAGACGATATAGTGCATACATGTCAAGTTGATCGGCCAGTTAAAATGATCATTCTAAACTGATCATTGATGCTCATCGAGTAACGGCTTATAAATGAAACACAATGCAAGGCATGACGCAGTTCTGGATAGATTGAACTACTTGGACGCTTTGACGAATCTATTTCTGTCCTAAACTTTGTCACAACATAAAAAATTAAGCTAGCTTAACTTGGGATTTGTATTTGTGTCATTCTGATTTTTAAATCAAAAGTTACGGACGATTTAGTGCGTACATGTCAAGTTGATCTGCCAGTTAAAATGACTATTCTAAACTGATAATTGATGCTCATTGAGTAAAGGCTTATTAATCAAACACAATGCATGACAAGAAACAGATTTGGATAGATTGGATTACTTGGACGCTTTGTCGAATCTACTTCTATCTCAAATTTTGTCACAATATAGAAAATTGAGCTAGCTTAACGTGGGCATTGGATTCGTGTCATTATGAGCTATAAATCAAAAGTTATGGACGATTTAGTGTGGAAATGAGAATTTGATCGGCCCGTTAAAATGATCATTCTAAGCTGATCATTGATGCTCATTGAGTAAAGGCTTATAAATGAACCATAATGCATGGTATGAAGCAGTTCTAGATATACTGGATTACTTGGATGCTTTTCGAATCTATTTTTTGTCTGAAATTTTATCACAATATAGAAAATTGAGCTACCTTAACGTGGCCTTTGGATTTGTGTCATTTTGAGCTCTAAATCAAAAATTACGGACGATATAATGTGGATATGCCAAGTTGATCGGCCAATGAAAATGATCATTCTAAACTGATCATTGATGATCATTGAGTAACGGCTTATAAGTGAAGCACAATGCATTGCATGAAGTAGTTTTGGATAGATTGGATTACTTGGATGCTTTGCGAATCTATTTCTGTCTCAAATGTTTTGTCACAATATAGAAAATGGAGCTAACTTAAAGTGGGCTTTGGATTTGTGTCATTCTGTACTCTAAATAAAAAGGTACGGACGATTTAGTGCAGAAATGTCAAGTTGATCGGCCATTTAAAATGGTCATTCTAAACTGATCAATGGTGCTCATTGAGTAGAGGCATATAATGAAGCACAATGCATGGCAAGACTCAGTTTTGGATAGATTGGATTACTTGACGCTTTTTCTTATATATTTCTATCTCAAATTAGGTTAGAATATAGAAAATTGAGCTAGCTTAACGTGGGCATTGGATTTGTGTCATTGTGATCTATAAATCAAAATTTATGGACGATATAGTGCATACATGTCAAGTTGATCGGCCAGTTAAAATGATCATTCTAAACATATCATTGATGCTCATCGAGTAATGGCTTATAAATGATGCACAATGCAAGGCATGACGATGTTCTGGATAGATTGTATTACTTGGATGCCTGGTCGAATCTATTTCTGTCTCAAATTTTGTCGCAACATAGAAAATTGAGCTTTCTTAACATGGGCTTTGGATTTGTGTCATTCTGAGCTCTAAATCCAAAGTTTCAGACGATTTGGTGCGTACATGTCAAGTTGATCGGCACGTTAAAATGATCATTCTAAACTGATCATTGATGCTCATTGAGTAAAGGCTTATTAATGAAGCACAATGCGTGGCAAGACGCAGTTTTGGATAGATTGGATTACTTCGACCCTTTTTCGAATCTACTTCTGTCTCAAATTTTGTCACAATATAGAAAATTGAGCTAGCTTAACATGGGCATTGGATTCGTGTCATTATGAGCTATAAATCAAAAGTTACAGACAATATAGTGCACACATGTCAGGTTGATCGCCCAGTTAAAATGATCATTCTAAACTGATCATTGATGCTCATCGAGTAACGGCTTATAAATGAAGCACAATGAGAGGCATGATGCAGTTCTGGATAGATTGGATTACTTGGACGCTTTGTCGAATCTATTTCTCTCTTAAACTTCGTCACTATATAAAACATTGAGCTAGCTTAACTTGGGCGTTGGATTTGTGTCATTCGGATTTTTAAATCCAAAGTTACAGACGATTTAGTGCGTACATGTCAAGTTGATAGACCATGTAAAACGATCATTGATGCTCATTGAGTAAAGGCTTATTGATGAAGCAAAATGCATGGCAAGACGCAGTTTTGGATAGATTCGATTACTTGGACGTTTTTTTTGAATCTACCTCTATCTCAAATTTTGTCACGATATAGAAAATTGAGCTATCTTAATGTGGGCATTGGATTCGTGTCATTATGAGCTATAAATCAAAAGTTGTGGATGATATAGTGCAAACATGTCAAGTTGATCGGCCAGTTAAAATGATCATTTTAAACTGATCATCGATGCTCATTGAGTAACGGCTTATCAATGAAGCACAATGCAAGGATGACGCAGTTTTGGATAGATTGGATTATTTGGTTGCTTTTTTGAATCTATTTTTGTCTCAAATTTTTTCACAATATAAAAAATTGAGCTAGCTTAACATGCGCAATTGATTCGTCTCATTCGAAGCTATAAATCAAAAGTTATGGACGATATAATGCAGATATGTCAAGTTGATCGGATAGCTAAAATGATCATTCTAAAGTGATCATTGATGCTCATTGAGTAAAGGCTTATAAATAAAGCACAATGCATGGCGTGAAAAAGTTATGGATAGATTGGATTAGTTGGTTGCTTTGTCGAATCTATTTCTGTCTCAAATTTTCTCACAAAATAAAAAATTGAGCTAGCTTAACGTTGGCTTTGGATTTGTACCATTCTGAGCTCTAAATCAAAAGTTACCGGTGATTTTGTGCAGACATGTCAAGTTGATCGGCCAGTTAAAATGATCATTCTAAATTGATCATTGGTTCTCATTGAGTAAAGGCTTACAAATGAAGCAGAATGCGTGGCATGACGCAATTTTGGATATAATTGATTAATTGGTGGCTTTGTCGATCTATTTTTGCCTCAAATTTTGTCATGATATAGAAAATTGAGCTTACTTAACGTGGGATTTGGATTTGTGGCATTCTGAGTTCTAAATCAAAAGGTAAGGACGATTTAGTGCAGACATGTAAAGTGGATCGGCCAGTTAAAATGATCAATATAAACTGATCATTGATGTTCATTGAGTAAGGTCTTATTAATGGAGCGCAATGCATGGCATGACACATATTCGGATAGGTTGGATTATTTGGATGCTTTGTCGAACCTATTTCTGTCTTAAATTATGTCACAGTATAGAAAATTGACCTAGCTTAACGTGGGCATTGGATTAGTGTCATTCAGAACTATAAATCAAAAGTTACGGACGATATAGTGCAGACATGTCAAGTTGATCGCCCAGTTAAAATGATCATTCTAAACAGATCATTGATGCTAATTGATTAAAGGCTTATAAATGAAGCACAATCCATTGCATTACGCAGTTTTGGATAGATTAGATTACTTGGACGCTTGGCCAAATATATTTTTGCCTCAAATTTTGTCACAGTATCGAAAATTGAGCTAGATTAACGTGGGCATTGGATTCGTGTCATTATGAGTTATAAATCAAAAGTTACGGACGATTTAGTGCGTAAATGTTAAGTTGATTGGCCAGTTAAAATGATCATTCTAAGCTGATCATTGATTCTCATTGACTAACGGCTTATAAATGAACCAGAATGCATGGTATGAAGCAGTTCTGGATAGACTGGATTACTTGGATGCTTTGCGAATTTATTTCTGTCTCAAATTTAGTCACAATATAGAAAATTGAGCTAACTTAACATGGGATTTGGATTTGTGTCATTATGAGCTCTAAATATAAAGGTACGGACAATTTAGAGCGGAAATGTCAAGTTGATCGGCATTTAAAATGATCATTCTAAACTGATCAATGGTGTGCATTGAGTAGAGGCATATAATGAAGCACAATGCATGGCAAGATTCAGTTTTGGATAGATTGGATTACATGACGCTTTTTCTTATATATATCTATCTCAAATTAGGTCTGAATATTGAAAATTGAGCTAGCTTAACGTGGGCATTGGATTTATGTCATTATGATCTATAAATCAAAAATTACGGACGATATAGTGCATACATGTCAAGTTGATCGGCCAGTTAAAATGATCATTCTAACTGATGATTGATGCTCATCGAGTAACGGCTTAAAAATGAAGCAAAATGCAAGGCATGACATAGTTCTCGGTAGATTGTATTACTTGGATGCTTGGTCGAATCTATTTCTGTCTCAAACTTTGTAACAATATAGAAAATTGAGCTAGCTTAACGTGGGCTTTGGATTTGTGTCATTCTAAGTTCTAAATCCAAAGTTACAGACGATTTAGTGCGTACATGTCAAGTTGATCGGCCAATTAAAATGATCATTCTAAACTCACCATTGATGCTCATTGAGTAAAGTCTTATTATAGAAGCACAATGCATGGCAAGATGCAGTTTTGGATATATTGGATTTCTTGGACTCTTTGTCGAATCTATTTCTATCTCAAATTCTGCCACAATATAGAAAATTGAGCTAGGTTAACGTGGGCATTGGATTCGTGTCATTATGAGCTACAAATCAAATGTTATAGACAATATAGTGCTCACATGTCAAGTTGATCGCCAAGTTAAAATGATCATTTTAAACTGATCATTGATGCTCATCGAGTAACGGCTTATAAATGAAGCACAATGCAAGGCATGATGCAGTTCTGGATAGATTGGATTACTTGGATGCTTTGTCGAACCTATTTCTCTCTTAAACTTTGTCACAATATAAAAAAACTGAGCTAGCTTAACTTGGGCTTTGGATTTGTGTCATTCGGATTTTTAAATCCAAAGTTACGGACGATTTAGTGCGTACATGTCAAGTTGATCGACCAATTAAAATGATCATTGGTGCTCATTGAGTAAAGGCTTATTAATGAAGCACAATGCATGGCAAGACATAGTTTTGGATAGATTGGATTACTTTGACGTTTTTTTCGAATCTACGTCTATCTCAAATTTTGTCATGATATAGAAAATTGAGCTAGCTTAACGTGGGCATTGGATTCGTGTCATTGTGAGCTATAAATCAAAAGTTGCGGACAATATTGTGCAAACATGTCAAGTTGATCGGCCAGTTAAAATGATCATTCTAAACTGATCATTGATGCTCATTGAGTAACGGCTTATCAATGAAGCACAATGCAAGGCATGACGCAGTTTTGGATAGGTTGGATTATTTGGTTGCTTTTTCGAATATAATTTTGTCTCAAATTTTGTCACGATATAAAAAATTGAGCTACCTTAACATGGCCTTTGGATTTGTGTCATTCGGAGCTATAAATCGAAAGTTATGGACGATATAATGCAGACATGTCAAGTTGATCGGATAGTTAAAATGATCATTCTAAAGTGATCATTGATGCTCATTGAGTAAAGGCTTATAAATAAAGCACAATGCATGGTGTGAAGAAGTTTTGGATAGATTGGATTACTTGGTTGCTTTGTCGAATCTATTTATGTCTCGAATTTTCTCACAAAATAAAAAATTGAGCTAGCTTAACGTTGGCTTTGGATTTGTATCATTCTAATCTCTAAATCAAAAGTTACGGACAATTTTGTGCAGACATGTCAAGTTTATCACCAGTTAAAATGATCATTCTAAATTGATCATTGGTGCTCATTGAGTAAAGGCGTATAAATGAAGCACAATGTATGGCACGACGCAGTTTTGGATATAATTGATTACTTGGTGGCTTTGCGGAATTTATTTTTTTCTCAAATTTTGTCACGATATATTAAATTGAGCTTACTTAACGTGGGATTTGGATTTGTGGCATTCTGAGTTCTAAATAAAAAGGTAAGGACGATTTAGTGCAGACATGTAAAGTGGATCGGCCAGTTAAAATGATCATTATAAACTGATCATCGATGTTCATTGAGTAAATGCTTATTAATGAAGCGAAATGCATGGCATGACACAGATTTGGATAGATTTGATTTTTTGGATGCCTTGTCAAACCTATTTCTGTCTTAAATTATGCCACAATATAGAAAATTGAGCTAGCTTAACGTGGGGATTGGATTCGTATCATTCGGAGCTATAAATGAAAAGTTACGTATGATATAATGCAGACATGTCAAGTTGATCGCCCAGTTAAAATGATCATTCTAAACTGATCATTGATGCTCATTGATTAAAGGCTTATAAATGAAGCACATTCCATTGCATGACGCAGTTTCGGATAGATTGGATAACTTGGTGGGTTTGTCGAATCTATTTTTGCCTCAAATTTTGTCATAGTATAGAAAATTGAGCTAGCTTAACGTGGGTTTGCATTTGTGTCATTCTGAGCTCTAAATCAAAAGTTACGGACGACATTGTGCAGATATGTCAAGTTGATTGGCCAGTTAAAATGATCATTCTAAACTTATCATTGGTGCTCATTGAGTAAAGGCTGATAAATGAAGCATAATGCATGGTATGATGTAATTTTGGATAGATTGGATTACTTGGACGATGTGTCATATCTATTTCTGCCTCAAATTTTGTCACAATATAGAAAATTGAGCTAGCTTAACATGGTCTTTGGATATGTTTCATTCTAAGCTCTAAATCAAAAGTTACGGACAATTTAGTGTGGATATACCAAGTTGATCAGCCAGTTAAAATGATAAATCTTAGCTGATAATTGGTGCTCATTGAGTAGAGGCTTATAAATGAAGCACAATGCATGGCATGACTCAGTTTTGGATAGATTGTATTACTTGGACGCCCTATTGAATCTATTTTTGTCTCAAATTTTGTCACCATAAAGAAAATTGAGCTAGCTTAACATAGGCATTGGATTCATGTCGTTCGGAAATATAAATCGAAAGTTATGGACGATATAATGCATACATGTCAAGTCGATCAGATAGTTAAAATGATCATTCTAAAGTGATCATTGATGCTCATTGAGTAAAGGCTTATAAATAAAGCACAAAGCATGGCATGAAGAAGTTTTGGATAGATTGGATTACTTGGTGGCTTTGTCGAATCTATTTCTGTCTCAAATATTGTCACAATATAAAAAATTGAGCTAGCTTAACGTTGGGATTGGATTTGTTTCATTCTGAACTCTAAATCAAAAGTTACGAACGATTTTGTACAGACATGTCAAGTTGATCGCTAGTTAAAATGATCATTCTAAATTCATCATTGGTGCTCATTGAGTAAAGGCTTATAAATGAAGCACATTGCATGGCATGACACAGTTTTGTATATAAAAGATTACATGGTGGGTTTGTAGAGTCTATTTTTGTCTCAAATTTTGTCACGATGTAGAAAATTGAGCTTACTTAACGTGGGATTTGGATTTGTGGCATTCTGAGTTCTAAATCAAAAGGTAAGGACAATTTAGTGCAGACATGTAAAGTGGATCGGCCAGTTAAAATGATCATTATAAACTGATCATTGATGTTCATTGAGTAAAGTCTTATTAATGAAGCGCAATGCATGGCATGACACAGATTTGGATAGATTGGATTATTTGGATGCTTTGTCGAACCTATTTCTGTCTTAAATTATGTCACAATATAAAAAATTGATCTAGCTTAACGTGGGCATTGGATTCGTGTCATTCGGAGCTATAAATCAAAAGTTACATACGATATATTGTAGACATGTCAAGTTGATCGCCCCGTTAAAATGATCATTCTAAACTGATCATTGATGCTCATTGATTAAATGCTCATTGATGCTCATTCTAAAGTTAATATGATCATTCTAAACAGATAATTGGTGTTCTTTGAGTAGAGGCTTATAAATGAAGCATAATGCATGGCATCATGCATTTTGGGATAGATTGGATTACTTGGAGGCTTTGTGGTATCTACTTCTGTCTCAAAACTTGTCATAATATAAAAAATTGAGCTTGCTTAATGTGGGCATTGGATTCGTGTCATTCAGAGCTATAAATCAAAAGTTACGCATAATCTAGTGCATACATGTCAAGTTGATTGGCTAGTTTAAATGATTATTCTGGACGAATCATTGATGCTCATTGAGTAAGGGCGTATAAATGCAACACAATGCATGGCATCATATAGTTTTGGATAGATTGGATTACTTAGATGATTTTTCTTATCTATTTGTGTCTCAAATTTTATCACAATAAAGAAACTTGAGCAAGCTTAACCTGGGGATTGGATTTCTACCATTTTGAGCTCTAAACAAAAATTGATGGACGATTTAGTGCAGACATGTCAAGGTTATCGGCCAGTTAATTTGATCATTCTCAACTGATCAGTGTTGCTGATTGAGTAAAGGCTTATAAATGAAACATAATGCATGGCATCACACATTTTGGGATAGATTGGATTAATTGGAGGTTTTTTCGTATGTATTTCTGTCTCAAAATTTGTCACAATATAGAAACTTGAGCAAGCTTAATGTGGGCATTGGATTCATGTCATTTTGAGCTATAAATCAAAAGTTACGGGCGATTTAGTGCACACATGTCAAGTTGAACGGCCAGTTAAAATGATTATACTAAACTGATCAGTGACACTCATTAAGTAAAGGCTTATAAATGAAGCATAATGCATGACATAATGCATTTTGGATAGATTGGATTATAGACACTTTGTCGTATCTATTTATGTCTGATATTTTGTCAAAATATAGAAAATTGAACTAGATTAACGTAGGCTTTGGATTTATGTCATTCTGAACTATAAAACAAAAATTACGGACGATTTAGTGCGGACATGTCAAGTTGATCGGCGAGTTAAACTAATCATTTTTAACTGATCATTGGTGCTTAATGAGTTGACGCTTATAAATAAAGCATAATCCATGGCATCACGTAGTTCAGCATAGATTGGATAACTTGGTTACTTTTTCGTATCTATTTTGGTCTCAAAATTTGTCACAATATAGAAACTTAAGATAGCTTAACGTGGGCATTGGATTCGTGTCATTCTGAGCACTAAATCAAAAGTTAGGAACGATTTAACTCAAACATGTCAAGGTTATCGGCTAGTTAATCTGATCATTCTAAACTGATCATTGGCGCTCATTGAGTAAAGGCTTATAAATGAAGCATAATGCATGCCATCACGTATTTTGGTATAGATTTGATTACTTTGATGCTTTGTCGTTTTTATTTCTGTATCAAAGTTTGTCACAATATAGTAAATTGAGATAGGTTAACGTGGGCATTCGATTCGTGTCATTCAGAGCTATAAATCAAAAGTTACGGACGATTTAGTCCGGACATGTGAAGATGATCGACGAGTTAAAATGATCGTTCCGAACTTATCATTGATGCTCAATGAGTAAGGGCTTATAAATGAAGCACAATGCATGACATCACTCTGTTTTGGATAGATTGGATTACTTGGACGCTTTATCTTATCTATTTTTTATTCAAATTTTGTCACAATATATAAAATTTTGCTACCTTAACGTGGGCTTTGAATTTGTGTCATTCAGAGCTCAAAATCAAAAGTTACGGACGAATTAGTGCGGACATTTCATGTTGATCGGTCAGTTAAAATGATCATTCTTAACTGATCATTGGTACTCATTGAGTTGAGGCTTATAAATGAAGCATAATGCATGGCATCAAGCATTTCAAGATAGATTGGATAACTTGGACGCTTTGTCGTATCTTTTTCTGTCTCAAATTTTGTAGAAATATTGAATCTTGAGCTAGCTTAACATGGGCATTGGACTCATGTCATTGTGTGCTCTAAATAAAAAGTTATGGACGATTTACTGCAGACATGTCAAGGTTATTGATCAGTTAATTTGATCATTCTAAACTAATCATTGATGCTCATTGAGAAAGGGCATATAAATGAAGCACAATGCATGACATAACGAAGTTTTGGATAGATTGGATTACTTGGACGCTTTGTCGTATCATTTTGTTTTTCAAATTTTGTCACAATATTGAAAATTGAGCTACCTTATTGTGGGCTTTGTATTTGTGTCATTCTGAGGTCTAAATAAAAAATTATGGACGATTTAGTGCAGGTATGTCAAGATTATCGGCCAGTTAATATGATCATTCTAAACAGATAATTGGTGTTCATTGAGTAGAGGCTTATATATGAAGCATAATACATGACATCATGCATTTTGGTATAGATTGAATTACTTGGAGGCTTTGTCGTATCGATATATGTCTCACAACTTGTCACAATATTAAAAATTGAGCTTGCTTAATGTGGGCATTGGATTCGTGTCATTTAAATCAAAAGATACGGACAATCTAGTGCATATATGTCAAGTTGATTGACAAGTTCAAATTGTAACATCCTGGGCATAAATTTAAACCATGAAGTCCACATAAATAGAGGTGAGGGTATAACGGATAATTTTTCTGAAACCCTAATTAACCATAATAGCTATATAGGATGTCGTCAAAGGGGATTAGAGGAAGCCGTTCATCAGAAACAAAAGCAAGAAGAGAGGGAGAGGGAGATATTTTAACAGAGTAGAAGGGTAGAAAGTTCAGCGTTAGAGAGCCCAGGTGTTCGTGTCTACCATAGCCGGAGGAAGAGAAATTTATGCACGACCGAGGATTCCAACGTTCCATTAACCCAAGTTTCGCAGTGAGGTGAGACAGTATCTATGATTTTCATTATACAATTATGTATATATATTTTGATGAGTACTTCGTTTAGGGAGAAAATTAGAGGTTAAAATCATTTGTGGTGTTAGGGTTTTAATTAGTTGTTGCAAAAATAAATGGTTTTTTTATCAGGAAGAAAGAGTTAAACCTATTAGAGATTTATTAGATAATAAATAAATAAATATTAAAAAGATAAATAAGAATGTGGTGGTGTACTCGTCTAGTGTGGTGGGAGAAAAAGAAGAAATATTAGGTTAATGTATTATTTTAAGGGAGATTAGTATGTTGACTTAATTATTAAGAAAGATAAATTTTTATGTGTTAGTTTATTGGTTAAGGATACTAAATTATTTATGGTGGATTATGGTATAGTAAAATGAAGTATAATCAATTAATTAACTAAAATAAAATTAATATAGTTATTAGATAAATGAAGTACGGTTTAGGGATGTCGTACTGAATCATTAAACCAACATGGTTAGGGATGAGGAGGAATGGTTGTGACTTAAGCAGTACGGTTTAAATACGTATATCTTGGTAGTATTTGTGTCGACTTTTTGTGGAATCAATCGTGCTAGTTTTTATTTCTAAATAAAGTAATTATCAGGATTATATAAATACTTGTATAATGGGAATATGTGCGTAGGCGTGATCGTTTCACTGAGTAATTATGTTAGTCATGCCTCCTTTTGGATGCAAGTGAGCTCGAGCAGTAGTGATGCAGTGACTCGGGGTGGTGTTACGATTTGGGAATTTTAAACATTATATATTTATTTTATTTTGAATCTTGAGTATCGTTGAATTTTTATAAAGTTATTCTCTTATGTTTTTTAATTATTTTATATTTGGTATTGACAAAAATTCTTTTAATGAAAAGAATAATTACTTATACTATATATATTAAATGAGATTTCAAATGAATTATAAGTTAAGTACGAGGCGATGACACGTGTCATGTATTTTGGAGACAGGTGTTACAATTTTGGTATCAGAGCGAGGTTGCTACTCCAGTTCTGATCCGGAGAGCGTTATTCTGAGGTTTTAGAAAAAAAATGTTATATATATATATATATATTTATGTGTATTTTCATTGGGGGAGCACAATTTAGAGTAATTGTCGTGAAGTCAATTAAGTTTCGTTGATTTATAATACTATTGGACTGATGTGTGAATTTGGTGTTTTTTTGGACATTATGCCGCCAAGGAGAGTTAATTGTTGGGCTGGTCTGCGTAGTGGAGATCGGGAGCGCAACCATAGTGACCAATCGCTGGAGCAGGAAGGTGTTGCCCCAGTTCAGCAACCAGTTGTTGTTGCTCCCGTGGTGGATTATGCGGCACTCAGTGCAGCTATGATCAAAGTTTGCGTGAGGTGTTAGCGCCTTTGTTGCAGCAAATCAGATACCACATGTTGCAGTGCTTGAGCAGGCAGCTCCGGAGTTCGCTGCACCCGAACCTCCTGTTCAAGAGTTGGTTACACCTCAATACCCACCGCCGTATCCTCTAATGCAAAGGGTACCCGTACGGGACCAGGGGCCCACATATTGGGATGCTTTGAAGATGTTAAGGAATTTGAACATGGAGATGTTTAGTGGAGGGATCAATCCAATTGCAGCAGACAACTGGATGAAGATGTTAGAGAGGAACTACGAGACAATCATGTGTCCGATATAGTTTAGGAAGCAGTTGGCGATTCAGTACCTAAGGGACGAAGTGCAGGTTTGGTGGGATAGTGTGGTCGCTAGCACTCATGCAAACCACTTGGTGAGCTGGCATGACTTTAAGGAGGAATTTGCACGGAAGTACTTTCCACATGGGGTTTTAGACCAAATGGTCGGATTGTTTGCCGACCATCGGTCGGATTGTTTGCCGACCATCGGCAAGGGGCTAAGTCAGTTCGAGAGTATGATCTAGAGTTTCGTCGACTTAGAAGGTTCCCAGGAAGAGGAACAAGCGAATATGACATGATTCTCAAGTTTCAAGGAGGTTTGAGGTTAGAGGTGAAAAATCGTTGCATGGTGTGGAAATACAATAACATGGTCGATTTAGTGGAAACAGCGTCTTTAGTGGAACAATGCATTCAGGCAGAAACCAAGTGAGCAAAAGCGGCCCAAGCAAAGATGGAAAAATTGGTTGAGCCACAGAGACATACCACAAATAATCGGAATATGGGCCCGATGCAGGTTAAAGGAGTGCTCACTTGTTTCAGGTGCGATCAGAGCGGACAAAGCAAGATGCATTGTCCAAGTGGAGATGATCTTTGTTACAATTGTAAGCTACCAGGACACATCTCAAGGAACTGTCCTACGAGGCAGCTAGGGGACAGAGATAGGGTGAGGGAGCGTATGCCACCACCACCCCCAAAGAGGCAAGCTGTGGAACCACGGGTGTTTGAAGTAGATGTCGAGGAGGGCACCGAACCGATCGCAGGTATGTTTAGAATCTTTGCCTGTCATTTTTACTTAAATGCACGTTGATTATTTGGTCTTCTATACTTCCTTGGTACTGTTTCTTAGAAAAATAAACCGTGTAGGCTCAATTTTGGTCGGAGAAGCGATCGTGTCATTCTGAGCTATAAATCAAAAGATACGGACAATCTAGTGCATACATGTCAAGTTGATTGGCAAGTTCAAATTGTAACATCCTGGGCATAAATTTAAACCATGAAGTCCACATAAATAGAAGTGAGGGTATAACGGACAATTTTTCTGAAACCCTAATTAACCCTAATGGCTATATAAGATGTCGTCAAAGGGGATTAGAGGAAGCCGTTCATCAGAAACAAAAGCAAGAAGAGAGGGAGAGGGAGATATTTTTACAGAGCGGAAGGGTAGAAAGTTCAGCGTTAGAGAGCCTAGGTGTTCGTGTGTACCATCGCCGGAGGAAGAGAAATTTATGCACGACCGACGATTCCAACGTTCCATTAACTCAAGTTTCGCCGTGAGGTGAGACAGTATCTATGATTTTCATTATACAATTATGTATATGTATTTTGATGAATACCTCGTTTAGGGAGAAAATTAGAGGTTAAAATCATTTGTGGTGTTAGGGTTTTAATTAATTATTGCAAAAATAAATGGTGTTTTTATCAGGAAGAAAGAGTTAAACCTATTAAAGATTTATTAGATAATAAATAAATAAATATTAAAAAGATAAATAAGAATGTGGTGGTGTACTCGTCTAGTGTGGTGGGAGAAAAGAGTAGAAATATTAGGTTAATGTATTATTTTAAGGGAGATTAGTATGTTGACTTAATTATTAAGAAAGATAAATTTTTATGTGTTAGTTTATTGGTTAAGGAAACTAATTTATTTATGGTGGATTATAGTATAGTAAAATGAAGGATAATCAATTAATTAACTAAAGTAAATTAATATAGTTATTAGATAAATATTAAAAATTTAGTCTAAGCAAGTATAATGGTTGATTCATTAATGTGGGAATAAATTTATAGTGAATGTGATATTCACGTAACGCGGGTATGATGGATTTGAGCAACGTTAGTTGGTTCAACTGCTTTGATGGGTGTTGGGCTACGACAATGGCGGTGTTGAGACGTAGTTCATTAACAGTTGGCAGGCCTTAAACAACCGTCGACGTGATGGGAGCTCGGCATGAGCAAATAGGCCAACGTGGCCGTGGTGTTAAGCCAATGTGGCTTTGGGGGTTCCGAATCCTTAAACCGACGTGGTTACGGATGAGGAGTGGTTGTGACTTAGGCAAACACGGTTTACATACATATATCTTGGTAGTATTTGTGTCGACTTTTTGTGGAATCAATCGTGCTAGTTTTTATTTCTAAATAAAGTAATTATCAAGATTATATAAATACTTATATAATGGGAATATGTGGGTAGGCGTGATCGTTTCACTGAGTAATTATGTTAGTCATGCCTCCTTTTGGATGCAGGTGAGCTCGAGCAGTTGTGATGCAGTGACTCGGGGTGGTGTTACGTTTTGGGAATTTGAAACAATATTTTTTTTAATTATTTTATATTTGATTTTGACAAAAATTCTTTTAATAAAAAGAATTATTACTTATACTATATATATTAAATGAGATTTCAAATGAATTATAAGTTAAGTACGAGGCGATGACACGTGTCATGTATTTTAGAGACCGGTGTTACAATTTTGGTATCAGAGCGAGGTTGCTACTCCAGTTCTGATCCGGAGAGCGTTATTCTGAGGTTTTAGAAAAAAAATGTTTTAAAATATATATATATATATATGTGTATTTTCAATGGGGGAGCACAATTTAGAGTAATTGTCGTGAAGTCAATTAAGTTTCGTTGATTTATAATACTATTGGACTGATGTGTGAATTTGGTGTTTATTTGGACATTATGCCGCCAAGGAGAGTTAATCATTGGGCTGGTCTGCGTAGTGGAGATTGGGAGCGCAACCATAGTGACCAATCGCTGGAGCAGGAAGGTGTTGCACCTGTTTAGCAACCAGTTGTTGTTGCTCCCATGGTGGATTATGCGGCAGTCAGTGCAGCTATGATGCAAAGTTTGCGTGAGGTGTTAGCGCCTTTGTTGCAGCAAATCAGATACCACACGTTGCAGTGCTTGAGCAGGCAGCTCCGGAGTTCGCTGCACCCGAACCTCTTGTTCAAGAGTTGGTTGCACCTCAATACCCACCGCCGTCTCCTCTAATGGGAAGGGTACCCGTATGGGACTAGGGGCCCACATATTGGGATGCTTTGAAGATGTTAAGGAATTTGAACATGGAGATGTTTAGTGGAGGGATCGATCCAATTGCAGCAGACAACTGGATGAAGATGTTAGAGAGGAACTGCGAGACAATCATGTGTCCGATAGTTTAGGAAGCAGTTGGCGATTCAGTACCTAAGGGACGAAGCGCAGGTTCAAGGATGTATGCGCGTGGGCTGTTTGTAGAAGATTAGGTGAGAAACTCAACCTTAGGCTTCTGGATAGGGGTTTTCTGGTTGGTAAACGATGGAAGGGTGAAGTGAAACACACGAGGGGTGATGAACCTCGTGATAAATCACAAACTTAGAGCTAGGAGGGCTGGTCTCAACTAGGTTCTAAGCGCACAAGATTCTTAGAGAGGAAACTTGTAGGGAAAAAGTTCTACTTTATTAATAATCAAAAAGGTTGTCGAACTACAATGCTGGAAGGAGCCTTATTAATATGCTCGACAGCTTGATCTTCTAGGGTCGACACAAATAAAGAAAAAGGAAAGTTTACAAAAGTGCACAAAGGAAAAGATACAAAGTGCATAACCGAAAAAGGACCTATTCCTAAAATGTTCTTGACTCAAAAATGTAAAGCATCTAGATCCTACCCTGCAAAACAGAAAGAGGCATATATTCAAATGTAAACTTACCTTAACTCACCTCACGGCCAAGAAATGGAAGGTGGCCGTCCTTGTGGCATGCACGCGCCTTGTTCCTAGTCTTCGACTTGGAGTAGGGTTAAAAATCTTTGGGCCCTAACCTCTCTTGCCACTAAAGCCCAAGTCTCTGATGTTCCTTGTGTTGTTGAGAAGCCTTTGGACTCTAATTTGCTCTTCTGGCCCATTGTCCTTAGCTGCTCTTCTTCTAGAAGCTTGTCGACCCATAAGCTGAATTTGTTGAAGAGTGCTCTTGATCTGCTTCTTGTCATTGCTCCTGGAGGTNTCATTGATGCTTATTGAGTAACGGATTATAAATGAAGCATAATGCAAGGCATGAAGTAGTTCTGGATAGATTGGATAACTTGGTGGCTTTATCGAATCTATTTTTGTCTCAAATTTTGTCACGATATAGAAAATTGAGCTAGCTTAACGTGGACTTTTGATTCGGTTCATTCTTAGCACTAAATCAAAAGTTACAGATGATATTGTGCACAAATGTCAAGTTGATTGGCCAGTGAAAATGATCATTCTATACTAATCATTGGTTCTCATTGAGTAAAGGCTTATAAATGAAGCACAATACATGGTATGACGCTATTTTGGATAGATTGGATTACTTGGATGCTTTGTCGTATCTTTTTCTGTCTCAGTTTTTGTCAGAATATAGAAATTTGAGCTGGCTTAACATGGGCTTTGGATTTGTGTCATTCTAAGCTATAAATCAATAGTTACGGACGATTTAGTGCAGATATGTCAAGTTGATCGGCCAGTTAAAATGATCATTCTAAACTGATCATTGATGGTCATTAAGTAAAGACTTATAAATGAAGCACAATGCATATATGCTGTAGTATTGGATAGATTGGATTAGTTGGACGCTTTGTCGTATATATTTCTATCCCAAATTTTGTAACAATATAGAAAATTGAGCTTACTTAACGTGGGCTTGGGATTTGTGTCATTCTAAGCTCTAAATCAAAAGTTATGGGCAATTTAGTGCATACATGTCAAGTTTATCGGTCCGTTAAAATTATCATTCAAAACTAATCATTAATGCTTATTGAGTAACGGCTTATAAATGATGCACAATGTATGGCATGAAGCAGTTCTGGATAGATTGGATAGGTTGGTGGCTTTATCGAATCATTATGAGCTCTATATCAAAAGTTACGGACGATTTGTGAAGTAATGTCAAGTTGATTGACGAGTTAAAATGATCATTCTAAACTGATCATTGGTGCTCATTGAGTAAAGGCTTATAAATGAGGCAAAATGCATGGCAAGATGCAGTTTTGGATAGATTAGATTTCTTGGACGCTTTTCGTATCTATTTTTGTCTCAAATTTTGTTACAATATACAAAATTGAGCTAGCTAAACGTGGGCTTTGAATTTGTGTCATTCTAAGCTTTAAATCAAAAGTTACAGACGAATTAGTGCGGACATCTCAAGTTGATCGGCCAGTTAAATGATCATTCTAAACTAATCATTGATGCTCATTGAGTAAAGGCTTATTAATGAAGCGCAATGCATGGCATGACACAGTTTTGTATAGGATAAATTACTGGGATGCTTTGTCAAATCTATTTTTGTCTCAAATTTTTTCACAATATAGAAAATTGAGCTAGCTTAACGTGGGTATTGGATTCATGTCATTCTAAGCTCTAAATCAAAATTTACGGACGATATAGTTCAAACATGTCAAGTTGATGGGCTAGTTAAAATGATCATTCTAAACTGTTCATTGCTGCTCATTGAGTAATGGCTTATAAATGAAACACAATCCATGGCATGAAGCAGTTTCGGATAGATTGGATTACTTGGACGCTTTTTCGAATCTATTTTCGTCTCAAATTTCGTAAAAATATAGAAAATTAATCTAGCTTAACCAGGGCTTTGGATTTATGTAATTTTGAGCTCTAAATCAAAAGTTATTGACGATATACCACAGACATGTCAAGTTGATCGGCCAGTTAAAATGATCATTCTAAACTGATCATTGATACTCATTGAGTAAAGGCTTATAAATGAAGCACAATGCATGGCATGAAATAGTTCTGGATAGATTGGATAACTTGGATGCTTTGTCGAATCTATTTTTGTCTCAAATTTTTCTACGATATAGTAAATTGAGCTAGCTTAACGTGGGCTTTGGATTGTTGTCATTATGAGCTCTAAATCAAAAGTTATGGACGATATCATAAAGAAATGTCAAGTTGATTTGCCAGTTAAAATGATTATTCTAAACTGATAATTGATGCTCATTGCATAAAGACTTATAAATGAAGCACAATGCATGGCATGCCGTAGTATTGGATAGATTGGATTAGTTGGACGCTTTGTCGTATCTATTTCTGTCTCAAATTTTATCACAATATAGAAAATTGAGCTTGCTTCACGTGGGCTTTGGATTTGTGTCATTCTAAGCTCTAAATCAAAAGCTATGGACGATTTAGTGCATACATGTCAAGTTTATCGGCCAGTTAAAATGATCATTCTAAAGTAATCATTGATGCTTATTGAGTAACGGCTTATAAATGATGCACAAGACAAGGCACGAACCAGTTCTGGATAGATTGGATAGCTTGGTGGCTTTATCGAATCTATTTTTGTCTCAAATTTTGTCATGATATAGAAAGTTGAGCTAGCTTAACGTGGGCTTTGGATTCGTGTCATTCGGAGCTCTAAATCAAAAGTTATGAACGATATAGTGCAGTCATGTCAAGTTGATTGGCGAGTTAAAATGATCATTCTAAACTGATCATTGGTGCTCATTGAGTAAAGGCTAATAAATGAAGCAAAATGCATGGCAAGATGCAGTTTTGGATAGATTAGATTTCTTGGACGCTTTTTCGTATCTATTTTTGTCTTAAATTTTGTCATAATATACAAAATTGAGCTAGCTTAACGTGGGCTTTAGATTTTTGTCATTCTGAGCTTTAATTCAAAAGTTATGGACGATTTAGTGCAGACATGTCAAGTTGATCGGCCAGTTAAAATGAGCATTCTAAACTGATCTTTGATGCTCATTGAGTAAAGGCTTATTAATGAAGCACAATGCATGGCAAGACGCAGTTTTGGATATATTGGATTACTTGGACCCTTTGTCGAATCTATTTGTGACTCAAATTTTCTCACAATATAGAAAATTGAGCTAGCTTAACGTGGGCATTTGATTTGTGTCATTCTAAGCTCTAAATCAAAAAGTAACGGATGATTTAGTGCGGACATGTCAAGTTGATCGGCAAGTTAAAATGATCATTCTTAACTGATCATTGGTGCTCATTAAGTAGTGGCTTATAAACGAAGCACAATGCATGGTGTGAAGCAGTTTTGGATATATTGGATTACTTGGATGCTTTAACATATCTATTTTTGTTTCAAATGTTGTCACAATATAGAAAATTAAGCTAACTTAACGTGGGCTTTGAATTGCTGTCATTCTGTGAGCTCTAAAACAAAAGTTACGGACGAATTAGTGCGGACATGTCAAGTTGATTGGCCAGTTAAAATGATCATTCTTAACTATTGATTGGTTCTCATTGACTTGAGGCTTAGAGATGAAGCATAATGCATTGCATCACACCGTTCGGGATATATTGGATAACTTGGACGATTTGCCGTACCTTTTTCTATCTCAAATTTTGTCACAATATAGAAACTTGAGCTAGCTTAACATGGGTATTGGATTCGTGACATTGTTAGCTCTAAATAAAAAGTTATGGACTATTTAGTGCAGATATGTCAAGGTTATCAGCCAATTATTTTGATCATTCTAAACTGATCATTGGTGCTCATCGAGTAAAGACTTATAAATGAAGCACAATGCATGATATCACGTAGCTTTGGATAGATTGGATGACTTGGAGGCTTTGTCGTATCTTTTTTGTTTCAAATTTTGTCACAATATAGAAAATTGTACTAGCTTAATGTGGGCTTTGAATTTTTGTCATTCTGAGGTCTAAATAAAACGTTACGGACGATTTAGTGCAGATATGTCAAGGTTATCGGCAAGTTAATATGATCATTCTAAACAGATAATTGGTGTTCATTGAGTAGAGGGTTATAAATGAAGCATAATGCATGGCATCATGCATTTTGGGATAGATTGGATTACTTGGAGGCTTTGTGGTATCTACTTCTGTCTCAAAACTTGTCACAATATAAAAAAATTGCGCTTGCTTAATGTGGGCATTGGATTCGTGTCATTCTGAGCTATAAATCAAAAGTTACGCATAATTTAGTGCATACATGTCAAGTTGATTGGCTAGTTCAAATGATTATTCTAAACGATCATTGATGCTCATTGAGTAAGGGCGTATAAATGCAACATAATGCATGAAATCATGTAGTTTTGGATAGATTGGATTACTTGTACGATTTTTCTTATCTGTTTGTGTCTCAAATTTTATCACAATATAGAAACTTGAGCAAGCTTAACTTGGGGATTGGATTTCTGCCATTCTGAGCTCTAAATAAAAAGTTATGGACGATTTAGTGCAGACATGTCAAGGTTATCGACCACTTAATTTGATCATTCTCAACTGATCAGTGTTGCTGATTGAGTAAAGGCTTATAAATGAAACATAATGCATGACATCACGCATTTTGGGATAGATTGGATTAATTGGAGGTTTTTTTCATATGTATTTCTGTCTTAAAATTTGTCACAATATATAAAATTGAGCAAGCTTAATGTGGGCATTGGATTCATGTCATTCTGAGCTATAAATCAAAAGTTACGGGCGATTTAGTGCAGACATGTCAAGTTGAACGGCCAGTTAAAATGATTATTCTAAACTGATAAGTGATACTCATTAAGTAAAGACTTATAAATGAAGCATAATGCATGCCATCACGTATTTTGGTATAGATTTGATTACTTTGATGCTTTGTCGTTTTTATTTCTGTATCAAAGTTTGTCACAATATAGTAAATTGAGATAGGTTAACGTGGGCATTCGATTCGTGTCATTCAGAGCAATAAATCAAAAGTTACTGACGATTTAGTCCAGACATGTGAAGATGATCGACGAGTTAAAATGATCGTTCCGAACTTATCATTGATGCTCAATGAGTAAGGGCTTATAAATGAAGCACAATGCATGACATCACTCTGTTTTGGATAGATTGGATTACTTAGACGCTTTATCTTATCTATTTTTTATTCAAATTTTGTCACAATATAGAAAATTTTGCTACCTTAACGTGGGCTTTGAATTTGTGTCATTCAGAGCTCAAAATTAAAAGTTACGGACGAATTAGTGCGGACATATCATGTTGATCGGTCAGTTAAAATGATCATTCTTAACTGATCATTCGTACTCATTGAGTTGAGGATTATAAATGAATCATAATGCATGGCATCAAGCATTTCGAGATAGATTGGATAACTTGGACGCTTTGTCGTATCTTTTTCTGTCTAAAAGTTTGTAGAAATATTGAATCTTGAGCTAGCTTAACATGGGCATTGGCCTCGTGTCATTGTGCGCTCTAAATAAAAAGTTATGGACGATTTAGTGCAGACATGTCAAGGTTATCAACCAGTCAATTTGATCATTCTATACTAATCATTGATGCTCATTGAGAAAGGGCATATAAATGAAGCACAATTGATGACATAACGTAGTTTTGGATAGATTGGATTACTTGGATGCTTTGTCGTATCAATTTTTGTTCCAAATTTTGTCACAATATTGAAAATTGAGCTACCTTATTGTGGGCTTTGAATTTGTGTCATTCTAAGGTCTAAATAAAAAATTATGGACGATTTAGTGCAGATATGTCAAGGTTATCGGCCAGTTAATATGATCATTCTAAACAGATAATTGGTGTTCATTGAGTAGAGGCTTATATATGAAGCATAATACATGACATCATGCATTTTTGTATAGATTGAAGTACTTGGAGGCTTTGTCGTATTGATATATGTCTCACAACTTGTCACAATATAAAAAATTGAGCTTGCTTAATGTGGGCATTGGATTCGTGTCATTCTGAGCTATAAATCAAAAGATACGGACAATCTAGTGCATACATGTCAAGTTGATTGGCAAGTTCAAATTGTAACATCCTGGGCATAAATTTAAACCATGAAGTCCACATAAATAAAACTGAGGGTATAACAGACAATTTTTCTGAAACCCTAATTAACCCTAATTGCTATATAAGATGTCGTCAAAGGGGATTAGAGGAAGCCGTTCATAAGAAACAAAAGCAAGAAGAGAGTGAGATGGAGATATTTTAACAGAGTAGAAGGGTAGAAAGTTCAGCATTAGAGTGCCCAGGTGTTCATGTCTACCATCGCCGGAGGAAGAGAAATTTATGCACGACCGACGATTCCAACGTTCCAATAACCCAAGTTTCGCCGTGAGGTGAGACAGTATCTATGATTTTCATTATACAATTATGTATATGTATTTTGATGAGTACTTCGTTTAGGGAGAAAATTAGAGGTTAAAATCATTTGTGGTGTTAGGGTTTTAATTAATTGTTGCAAAAATAAATGGTGTTTTTATCAGAAAGAAAGAGTTAAACCTATTAGAGATGTATTAGATAATAAATAAATAAATTTAAAAAGATAAATAAGAATGTGGTGGTGTACTCGTCTAGTGTGGTGGGAGAAAAAGCAGAAATATTAGGTTAATGTATTATTTTAAGGGAGATTAGTATGTTGACTTAATTATTAAGAAAGATAAATTTTTATGTGTTATTTATTGGTTAAGGATACTAAATTATTTATGGTGGATTATGGTATAGTAAAATGAAGCATAATCAATTAATTAACTAAAATAAATTAATATAGTTATTAGATAGATATTAAAAATTTAGTCTAAGCAAGTATAATGGTTGATTCATTAATGTGGGAATAAATTTCTGGTGAATGTGATATTCACGTAACGCGGGTATGATGGATTTGAGCAACGTTAGTTGGTTCAACTGCTTTGATGGGTGTTGGGCTACGACAACGGCGGTGTTGAGACGTAATTCATTAACGGTTGGCAGGCCAGAAACAACCGTCAACGTGACGGGAGCTCGGCATGAGAAAATAGGCCGACATGGCCGTGGTGTTAAGCCAACGTGGCTTTGGGGGTTCCGAATCCTTAAACCGACGTGGTTACGGATGAGGAGGAGTGGTTGTGACTTAGGCAAACACGGTTTAAATACATATATCTTGGTAGTATTTGTGTCGACTTTTTGTGGAATCAATCGTGCGAGTTTTTATTTCTAAATAAAGTAATTATCAAGATTATATAAATACTTGTATAATGGGAATATGTGGGTAGGCATGATCGTTTCACTAAGTAATTATGTTAGTCATGCCTCCTTTTGGATGCAAGTGAGCTCGAGCAGTAGTGATGCAGTGACTCCGGGTGGTGTTACGTTTTGAGAATTTTAAACATTATTTATTTATTTTATTTTGAATCTTTAGTATCGTTGAATTTTTATAAAGTTATTCTCTTATGTTTTTTTAATTATTTTATATTTGGTTTTGACAAAAATTCTTTTAATAAAAAGAATTATTACTTATACTATATATATTAAATGAGATTTCAAATGAATTATAAGTTAAGTACGAGGCGATGACATGTGTCATGTATTTTGGAGACGGGTGTTACAATTTTGGTATCAGAGCGAGGTTGCTACTCCAGTTCTGATCCGGAGAGCGTTATTCAAAGGTTTTCGAAAAAAAATTATGTTTAAAATATATATATATATTTATGTGTATTTTCAATGGGCGAGCACAATTTAGAGTAATTGTCGTGAAGTCAATTAAGTTTCGTTGATTTATAATACTATTGGACTGATGTGTGAATTTAGCGTTTATTTGGACATTATGCCGCCAAGGAGAGTTAATCGTTGGGCTGGTCTGCGTAGTGGAGATCGGGAGCGCAACAATAGTGACCAATCGCTGGAGCAGGAAGGTGTTGCCCCCGTTCAGAAACCAGTTGTTGTTGCTCCCGTGGTGGATTATGCGGCACTCAGTGCAGCTATGATGCAAAGTTTGCGTGAGGTCTTAGCGCCTTTGTTGTAGCAAATCAGATACCACACGTTGCAGTGCTTGAGCAGGTAGCTCCGGAGTTCGCTGCACCCGAACCTCCTGTTCAAGAGTTGGTTGCACCTCAATACCTACCGCCGTCTCCTCTAATGCGAAGGGTACCCGTACGGGACCAGGGGCCCACATATTGGGATGCTTTGAAGATGTTAAGGAATTTGAACATGGAGATGTTTAGTGGAGGGATCGATCCAATTGCAGCAGACAACTGGATGAAGATGTTAGAGATGAACTACGAGACAATCATGCGTCCGATATAGTTTAGGAAGCAGTTGGTGATTCAGTACCTAAGGGACGAAGCGCAGGTTTGGTGGGATAGTGTGGTCGCTAGCACTCATGCAAACCACTTGGTGAGCTGGCATGACTTTAAGGAGGAATTTGCACGGAAGTACTTTTCACATGAGGTTTTAGACCAAATGGTCGGATTGTTTGCCGACCATCAGCAAGGGGCTAAGTCAGTTCGAGAGTATGATCTAGAGTTTCGTCGACTTACGAGGTTCCCAGGAAGAGGAACAAGCGAATATGACATGATTCTCAAGTTTCAAGGAGGTTTGAGGTTAGAGGTAAAAAATCGTTGCATGGTGTGGAAATACAATAACAAGGTCGATTTAGTGGAAACAACGTCTTTAGTGGAACAATGCATTGAGGCAGAAACCAAGCAAGCAAAAGCGGCCCAAGCAAAGGTGGGAAAATTGGTTGAGCCACAGAGACATACCACAAATAATCGGAATATGGGCCCGATGCAGGTTAGAGGAGTACTTACTTGTTTCAGGTGCGATCAGACCGGACATAGCAAGATGCATTGTCCAAGTGGAGATGATCTTTGTTACAATTGTAAGCTACAAGGACACATCTCAAGGAACTGTCCTACGTGGCAGCTAGGGGACAGAGATAGGGTGAGGGAGCGTATGCCACCACCACCCCCAAAGAGGCAAGCTGCGGAACCTCGGGTGTTTGCAATAAATGTCGACGATGGCACCGAACCGATCGCAGGTATGTTTAGAATCTTTGCCTGTCATTTTTACTTAAATGCACGGGATTAATTGGTCTTCTATACTTCCTTGGTATTGTTTCTTAGAAAAATAAACCATGTAGGCTCAATTTTGGTCGGAGAAGCGATTGCTCATATCTTGTTTGACTCCGGAGCCACACATAGTTTTGTTAGTTCTGAATTCGCAAAGTGCTGAGCTTTTAAAAGAGAGTTTTCCAGGAAGGCAAGAAGGTTTGAAACAGCGGGGGCAGAAGTGGTAGAATCACTAGGGACTTACAAGGAGGTTCCTGTAATCTTGGAAGGAGTGAAATTAGTTGGAGACATTGTACAGATGAAGTTAAAACGTTATAAAGTAATATTGGGTATGGATTGGCTTACACGCCATCAAGCTATGTTGGATTGCCGATGTGCACGCGTTACCGTTGCTAGTGCTGAAGGAAGATTGACGTTTCAAGGGGTTCGAGTGCAATGTGGAATTACCATAGTTTCTATGATTCATGCAGAAGGGCTTATCAATAGAGGGAATGAGGCTTACTTGGCAACAATCGCGATTGAAAGAAAATCAGAAGAATTTGAGCTAAGTAGTATCCCATTAGCAGCAACATACGAGGATGTATTTGAAACGTTAAAGGGGGTTCCACCATCACGAGGTGACGATTTTACCATCGATATGGAGCCTGGAACCACTCCCGTGTCAAAGCCACCATACTGGTTAGCCACTGCAGAAATGGCTGAGCTAAAAAAACAATTACAAGACTTAACCAGTAAAGGATTTATAAGACATAGTAGTTCCCCGTGGGGGGCACCTATGTTGTTTGTGAAAAAGAAAGATCGAAGTTTTAGACTTTGCATTGACTATCGTGGATTGAATAAAGTGACCATCAAAATACGTACCCATTACCACGAATTGACGAGCTATTGGACCAATTAGAAGGACCTTCATGGTTCTCTTTGATCGATCTAATGTTAGGGTACCACCAGATTATGATTGCTGAAAAGGATATAAGGAAGACAGCTTTCAGGACACGCTATGGTCATTACGAATTTGGGGTAGTGCCATTCGGTTTGACTAATGCACCAGCCGCTTTTATGAAGCTCATAAACAACGTGTTTCAGGAGTATTTAGACAAATTGGTTATTGTGTTCATTGATGACATCCTAATTTATTCTAAGAGTCAGGATGAACATATGGAGCACTTAAGGGTAGTACTACAAAAGTTGCGAGAATACAAGTTATATGCTAAGTTGAGCAAATGTAGTTTCTGGCAGAGGAAGATTGGCTTTCTAGGTCACGTTGTGTCTGAAGCTGGAGTATCAGTGGATCCGGAAAAAATTGCAATGATTATGGGATGGCCGACACCCAGAAACGCAACAGAGGTCCGTAGTTTTCTTGGCCTAGCGAGTTACTATCGAAAATTCGTTGAAGGATTTGCTAGTATAGCCAAGCCTATGACCCAACTTATGGGAGAGGATGTGAAATTTAATTAGACCAAAGAGTGTGAAGAGAGCTTTCAAATGTTGAAAGGGCGTTTGACTAAGACTCCAATATTAGTTTTACCAAGGACTGGGGTACCATATTTGGTATACACTGATGCATCAAGGTCAGGATTAGGTTGTGTGCTGATGCAAGAACAACGAGTACTTGCCTATGCATCTAGACAGTTGAGGAAACATGAGATAAATTATCCCATCCATGATTTAGAATTGGCAGCAATTGTTTTTGCTTTAAACATTTGGCGTGCGTATTTGTATGGGGAAAAAGTCCAAGTTTTTACTGATCACAAGAGTTAAAATATATATTTACGCAACCAGATCTTAATCTGAGACAGAGGCGATGGATGGAGCTACTAGCAGATTATGACTTGTAAATCGCATACCACCCTGGAAAGGCTAACATGGTAGCAGATGCGTTAAGTAGAAGGAGAAATGACATATCAAGAGAACGGGAAGAAGAGGAGTTAGTGGCTTTCTTGGGAAAATTAAGCTTGTGTGCTACTACGGTTACCAAAGATGCCATAGGATTGGAAGCCATAAACCGGGCAGACTTACTTTGGAAAATATGTGAGGCTCAAAAGGTAGACGATGCACTCAAAAAAGCCGTGGATAATAATGTGGAAGGATACCATACCGCAGACAACGGAACCTACTTGTATAGGAATCGGATATGAATTCCCAATGTTAAGGAATTAAAGGATGAGATCTTATCCCATGCACACCACTCATGTTTTGCAATCCATCCGGGGGCTACAAAGCATTAAGATCTAAAACGCTATTATCATTTGAACGGTATTAAACGGGATAGTGCAGAATGGGTAGCGAGGTGCCCTACGTGCAAACTAGTAAAGGCAGAACGTAGAGTACCTGGTGGTTTATTGCAAAGTCTACCGTTGCCTGAATGGAAATGGGATATGCTCACTATGGATTTTGTGACAGGGCTCCCAAGGACAGTTAGTAAACTGGATACAGTTTGGGTAATTGTTGATCGACTTACGAAGTCAGCTCATTTCTTGGCAATTAAGAAGACAAACAATGTGGACCACTTAGCAAGAGTATATTTGGAAGTGATTGTTAGGATGCATGGGGTTCCAGTGAGCATTTTTTTGGACCGATACCCAAAATTTACCTCAATATTTTGGCAGGCATTCCAAAAGGCACTTGGGATGAAAGTGCATCTGAGTACCGCATATCACCCACAGACAGATGGACAGTTGGAAAAAACAATTCAAACCCTTGAGGATATGTTGCGAGCGTGTATGTTGGATTGGGGAGGTCGTTGGGAGAGATATTTACCGTTAGCAGAGTTTGTGTATAACAATAGCTGTCATAGTAGCATAAAGATGTCACCATATGAGGCTTTGTATGGGCGACCTTGTACTTTTCTGGACAGAAGTGGGAGAGCGTAGAGACTTGGAACCTGAGTTGGTTCAAGAGACAGTGGATCAAGTGGAAACTCTTCGTGCTAGATTAAAGTAGGCTCACGATCATCGGAAGAGTTACGCTGATAAAGGGAGAAGAGAATTAGAGTTTAGAGTGGGAGAAGAGGTGTATTTGAAAATGTGGGTATTCAGAGGAGCAAATAGGAATAAGAAGTTGGGAAAACTCAAACCATGTTTTATGGGGCCTTATCCAATTACTGAAAGGATTGGTACAATTGCATATAGATTGAGATTACCAAAGTAGTTAGCAGCGTTTCATGATGTGTTTCATGTATCAACCCTCCGAAAAGTTGTCAAAGAACCCCAACTCATTATGCAGGAACCCCCAAAGGATTTGGAAGAAAACTTGACAATTCTTAGTAAACCGGTAAAAATCACTGGACAACGAAAAATTGATATGCAAGGGAAGCATGTTAAATCAGTGCGTGTTCGTTGGGAAAGAGATGAAATTGAAGAAGAGACGTGGGAGTTTGAACATCATATGAGAATTGATTATCCTGGTCTTTTTAAGGACCACGACAAGAGTGAGGTGGAACCATCAATTTTGGGGACGAATAATTCTATGGTGGGGGAGAATTGTAACATCCCGTGCCTAAATTTAAACCATGAAACCCACATAAATAGAAGTGAGGGTATAACGGAAAATTCTTCTGAAACCCTAATTAACCCTAATGGCTATATAAGACGTCGTCAAAGGGGATTAGAGGAAGCCGTTCATCAGAAACAAAAGCAAGAAGAGAGGGAGAGAATTCGACAGAGCAGAGGGGTAGAAAGTTCAGCGTTGGAGAGCCCAGGTGTTGTTGTGTACCATCGCCGGAGGAAGAGAAATTTACGTACGACCGATGATTCCAACGTTCCATTAACCCAAGTTTCGGCGTGAGGTGAGACCGGATATATGATTTTCATTATACAATTATGTATATGTATTTTGATGAGTGCTTTGTTTAGGGAGAAAATTAGAGGTTGAAATCATGTGTGGTGTTATGGTGTCAATTCATTTTTGCAAAAATTAATAGTGTTTTTATAAGGAAAAAGAGTTAAACCTATTAGGGATTCATTAGATAATAAATAAATAAATATTAAAAAATGAAAAGGAATGTGGTGGTGTAGTCGTGTGGTGTGGTGGGAGAAAAGAGTATAAATATTAGGTTAATTTATTATTTTAAGGGAGATTAGTATGTTGACTGAATTTTTAAGAAAAATAAATTGTTATATGTTGGTTTATTGGTTAAGGATATTAAATTATTTATGGTGGATTATGCTATAGTAAAATGAACCATAATCAATTAATTAACTGAAATAAATTAAAATATTTATTAGATAAATATTAAACATTTAGTATAAGCAAGTATAATGGTTGATTCATTAATGTGAGAATAATTTTCTAGTGAATGTGATATTCACGTAATGCAGGTATGATGGATATGAGCAATGTTAGTTGGTTCAACTGCATTGATGGGTGTTGGGTTATCACAACAACGGTGTTGAGTTGTCATTCATTAACAGCTGGCAGGCCGGAAACAACCGTCGATGTGACAGGAGCTCGACGTGAGCAAATAAGACGACGTGGCCATGGTGTTAAGCCGACGTGGCTTTGGGAGTACTGAATCATTAAACCAACGTGATTAGGGATGAGGAGGAATGGTTGTGACTTAAGTAAGTACGGTTTAAATACATATATCTTGGTAGTCTTTGTGTCGACTTTTTGTGGAATCAATGGTGTTAGTTTTCATTCCTAAATAAAGCAATTATCAAGATTATATACATACTTTTATAATGGGACTATGTGGGTAGGCGTGATCGTTTCACTGAGTAATTATGTTACTCATGCCTCCTTTCTGATGCAGGTGAGCTCGAGCAGTAGTGATGTAGTGACTCGGGGTGGTGTTACGTTTTGGGAATTTTAAACATTATTTATTTTTTATTTTTTTGAATCTTGAGTATCTTTTAATTTTTATAAAGTTATTCTCTTATGTTTTTTTAATAATTTTATATTTGGTTTTGACGAAAATTCTTTTTATAAAAAGAATTATTACTTATACTATATATATTAAATGAGATTTCAAATGAATTATAAATTAAGTACGAAGCGATGACAGGTTTCATATATTTTGGAGACGGCTATTACACAAATGATCATTCTAAACTCATTATTAATGCTCATTGAGTAAAGGCTTATAAATGAAACACAATGCATGACATCCCATATTTTTGGTTAGATTGGATTACTTGGACGCTTTGTCTTATTTGATTCTGTCTCAAATTTTATCACAATATAGAAACTTGAGCAAGCTTAACGTGGGCATTGGATTCATGTCATTCTAAGCTCTAAAAAAAATTTATGGACGATTTAGTGCAGAAATGTCAAGGTTATCGGCTAGTTAATTTGATCATTATCAACTGATCAGTGGTGCTCATTGAGTAAAGGCTTATAAGTGAACATAATGCATGACATCGCGCATTTTGGGATAGATTGGATTAATTGGAGGCTTTTTCATATTTAATTCTGTATTTTGTCACAATATATAAAAGTGAGCAAGCTTAACGTGGGCATTGGATTCGTGTCATTGGGATCTATAAATCAAAACTTACGGGCGATTTAGTGTGATAATATCAAGTTGATCGGCCAGTTAAAATGATCATTCTAAACTGATCATTGATGCTCATTGAGTAAAGGCTTATAAATGAAGCATAATGCATGACATCACGCAGTTTTGGATAGATTGGATTACTTGGATACTTTGTCCTATCAATTTTCTGTCTCATCATTTATCAGAATATAGAAACTTGAGCTAGCTTAACGTGGGCATTAGTTCGTGTCATTCTAAGCTCTAAATAAAAAGTTACGTATGATTTAGTGTAAACATGTCAAGGTTATCGTCTAGTTTATTTGATCATTATAAATAGATCATTGGTGCTCATTGAGTAAAGGCTTATAAATGAAGCATATTGCACGACATCACACAATTTGGGATAGATTTGATTACTTGGAGGCTTTGTCGTATCTATTTGAGTATGAAATTTTGTCATTGTATAGAAAATTGAGCTAGCATTACGTGGGCATTAGATTCATATCATTCCGAGCTCGAAATCAACAGTTACGGATGATTTAGTGCTGACCTATCAAGTTGATTGGCCAGTTCAACGGATCATTCTAAGCTGATCATTGCTGCTCATTGAGTAAAGGCTTATAAATGAAACACAATGCATTGCATCACATAGTTTCGGATAGATTTAATTACTTTGATGCTTTTTCGTATCTATTTCTGTCTCAAATTTTGTCACAATATAGAAAATTGAGCTAGCTAAACATGTGCATTGGTTTCGTATCATTCGATGAGTTAGTGCAGACATCTCAAGTTGACCGACCAGTTAAAATGATCATTCTAAATTGATTATTGATGCTCATTGCGTAAGGACTTATAAATGAAGCACAATGCATGACATCCTACAGTTTTGGGTAGAGGATTACTTGGACGCTTTGTTGTATGTATTTTTGTATCAGATTTTGTCACAATATAGAAAATTGAGCGAGCTTAACGTGGGCTTTGATTTTATGTTTTTCTGAGCTCTAAATCAAAATTTATGGCCGATTTAGTGCGGATATGTCATGTCTATCAGCCAGTTAAAATGATCATTCTTAATTTGATCATTATAAACTGATCATTGGTGCCCAATGAGTAAAGGCTTATAAATGAAGCATAATGCATCATGCAATTTGGGATAGATTGGGTAACTTAGATGCTTTGTTGTATCTATATCTATCTCTAATTTTGTTATAATAGAGAAAATTTATCTAACTTAACATGGGCATTGGATTCGTGTCATTCTGAACTATAAATATAAAGTTATGTACGATTTAGTGCGAACATGTCAAGTTGATCGGCTAGCTAAAATGATCATTCTTGTCTGATCATTGGTGTTTATTGAGTTGAGGCATATAAATGAAGCATAATGCATGACATTATGCAGTTTGAGACATATTGGATAGATTGGAACGTTTTGTCGTATCTATTTCTGTCTCAAAATTTATCACAATATAGAAACTTTAGCTAGCTTAACGTGGGCACTAGATTCGTGTCATTCTGAACTCTAAATCAAAAATTACGGAAGATTTAGTGCAAACATGTTATGGTTATCGACCAGCTAATTTGATCATTTTAAACTGATCACTGGTACTCAAAGAGTAAAGGCTTATAAATGAATCATCATGCACGACATTACGCAGGTTTTGTTAGATTTGATTACTTGGAGGATTTTTCGAAGCAATTTTAGTCTTAATTTTATCACAGCATAGAAAATTGAGGTAGATTAACGTGGGCACCGGATTCATGTCATTCTGAGCTATAAATCAAAAGTTACGGACAATCTAGTGCAGAAATGTCAAATTGATTAGCCCGTTCAAATGATCATTCTAATCTGCTCATGGATGCTCATTGACTAAAGGCTTATAAATGAGACAGAATGCATGGCATCACGTAGTTTTTGATAGATTGGATTACTTGGAAGCTTTATCGTATCTATTTTTCTCTCAAAATTTGTCACAATAAAGAAACCTGAGCAAGCTTAATGTGGGCATTGGTTTCGTGTCATTCTGAGCTTTAAATCAAAAGTTAGGGACAAGAGTAAACATGTCATGTTGATCAGCCAATTAAGATGATCATTCTTAACTGAGCATTGGTGCTTATTGAGTTGAGGCTTATAAATGAAGCATAATGCATGGCACCACGTAGTTCGGGATATATTGGAATACTTGGATGCTTTCTCGTATTTATTTCTGTCTCAAATTTTGTCACAATATAGAAACTTGTGCTAGCTTAACGTGGGCATTGATTTCGTGTCATTCTGAGCTCTAAATCAAAAGTTAGGGACGATATAGTGCAAATATGTCAAGGTTATGAGCCACTTAATTTGATCATTCTAAACTCATCATTGGTGCCCAATGAGTAAAGGCTTATAAATGAAGCATAATGCTTGGCATCACGCAGTTTTGGATAGATTTGATTACTTGGACACTTTGTCGTATATATCTCTATATCTCATTTTGACACAATATAGAAAATTGAGCTAGCTTAACGTGGGCATTAGATGTTTGTCATTCTGAACTATAAAACAAAAATTACGGACGATTTAGTGCAGACATCTCAAGTTGATTGGCCAGTTAAAATGATCATTCTTAACTGATCATTGGTGCTTATTGAGTTGAGGCTTATATATGAAGCATAATGCATGGCATCACGCAATTTTGGACAGATTGGATAGCTTGGATGCTTTCTCGGATCTATTTCTGTCTCAAATTTTGTCATAATAAAGAAACTTGAGCTAGCTTAACGTGGGCACTGGATTTGTGTCATTCTGAGCTCTAAATCAAAAGTTACGGACGATTTAGTGGAAACATGTCATGGTTATCGACCAGCTAATTTGATCTTTCTAAACTGATCACTTGTGCTCAAGGAGTAAAGGCTTATAAATGAAGCATCATGCACGACATTACCAGTTTTTGATAGATTTGATTACTTGGAAGATTTTTCGAAGCAAATTTAGTCTTAAATTTAATCACAATATAGGATATTGAGCTAGTTTAACGTGGGTACCGGATTTGTGTCATTCTGAGCTCTAAATCAAAAGTTATGGACAATCCAGTGTAGAAATGTCAAGTTGATTGGCCAGTTCAAATGATAATTCTAAACTGATTATTGATGCTCATTGAGCAAAGGCTTATAAATGAAACACAATGCATGGCATCACATATTTTTGGATAGATTGGATTAGTTGGACCCTTTCTCGTATCTATTTCTGTCTCAAATTTTGTCACAATAAAGAAACCTGTGCTGGCTTAATGTGGGCATTGGTTTCGTGTCATTCTAAGCTCTAAATCAAAAGTTAGAGATGATTAAGTGTAAACATCTCAAGTTGATCGGCCAGTTAATTTGATCATTCTAAACTGATCATTGGTGCACACTGAGTAAAGGCTTATAAAAGAAGCATAATGTATGCCATCACGCATTTTTGGATAGATTTGATTACTTGAACGCTTTGTCGTATCTATTTCTTTCTCTAATTTTTGTCATAATATAGAAAATTGAGCTAGCTTAACCTGGGCACTGCATTTGTGTCATTCTGAACTATAAATCAAAATTGACGGACGATTTAGTGTGGACATGTCACGTTGATCGGCCAGTTAGAATGATCATTCTTAACGATCATTGGTGCTTAATGAGTTGAGGCTTATAAATGAAGAATAATGCATGGCATCACATAGATCAGGAAGATTGGATAACTTGGATGCTTTGTCAAATCTATTTCTCTCTCCAATTTTGTCACAATATAGAAAATTGACCTAGCTTAACGTGGGCATTGGTTTCGTGTCATTCTGAGCTCTAAATCAAATCTTAGGGATGATTAAGTGTAAACATATCAAGTTGATCGGGCAGTTAAGATGATCCTTCTTAACTGATCATTGGTGCTTATTGAGTTGAGGCTTATAAATGAAGCATAATGCATGGCACTACATAGTTTGTGATATACTAGATAACTTGGAGGTTTGTTGTATCTATTTCTGCCTCAAAATTTGTCACAATATAGAAACTTGTGCTAGCTTAATGTGGGTATTGGTTTCGTGTCCTTCAGAGCTCTAAATCAAACGTTAGGGACGATTTAGAGCAAACATGTCAAGGTTATCGCCCAGTTAATTTGATCATTGGTGCACACTGAGTAAAGGCTTATAAATGAAGTATAATGCATGGCATCACGCATTTTTGGATTGATTTGATTATTTGGAGACTTTGTCTTATCTATTTCTTTCTCTCAATTTGTCACAATATAGAAAATTGAGCTAGCTTAAATCAAAAGTTACGGACGATTTAGTTCAAACATGTCATGGTTATCGACAAGCTAATTTGATCATTCTAAACTGATCACTGGTGCTCAAGGAGTAAAGGCTTATAAATGAAGCATCATGCTCAACATTACCAGTTTTTGATTGATTTGATTACTTGGAGGATTTTTCAAAGCAATTTTAGTCTTAATTTTATCACAATAAAGAAACTTGAGCTGGCTTAACGTGGCCATTGATTTCGTGTCATTCAGAGCTCTAAATCAAAAGTTAGGGACGATTAAGTGTAAACATGTCAAGTTGATCGGCCAGTTAGGATGATTATTCTTAACTGATCATTGGTGCTTATTGAGTTGAGGCTTATAAATGAAGCATAATGCATGGCACCACGTAGTTCCGGATATATTGGATTACTTGGAGGTTTGTTGTATCTATTTCTGCCTCGAAATTTGTCACAATATAGAAACTTGTCCTAGCTTAACGTGGTCATTGGTTTCGTGTCATTCAGAGCTCTAAATCAAACGTTAGGGACGATTTAGAGCAAACATGTCAAGGTTATCGGCCAGTTAATTTGATCATTGGTGCACACTCAGTAAAGGCTTATAAATGAAGCATAATGCATGGCATAACGCATTTTTGGATTGATTTGATTACTTGGACGCTTTGTCTTATCTATTTCTTTCTATCATTTTGACAATATAGAAAATTGAGCTAGCTTAACATGGGCATTCGATTTCTGTCATTCTGAACTATAAATCAAAAGTTACGGACGATTTAGTGCGGACATGTCTAGTTGATCGGCCAGTTAAAATGATCATTCTTAACTGATTATTGCTGATTATTTAGTTGAGGCTTATAAATGAAGCATAATGCATGATATCAAGCAGTTTTCGATAGATTGGATTACTTGTACGTTTCTCGTATCTATTTCTGTCTCAAATTTTGTCAACATATAGAAACTTGAGCTAGCTAAACGTGGGCATTGGTTTCATGTCATTCTTAGCTCTAAATCAAAAGTTAGGGACGATTAAGTGTAAACATGTCAAATTGATTGGCCAGTTACGACGATCATTCTTAACTAATCATTGGTGCTTATTGAGTTGAGGCTTATAAATGAAGCATAATGGATGGCATCACGTAGTTTGGGTTATATTGGATAACTTGGTGGTTTGTTGTATCTATTTCTGCCTCAAAATTTGTTACAATATAGAAAGTGGAGCTAGCTTAACGTGGGCATTGGTTTCGTGTAATGCTGAGCTCTAAATCAAAAGTTAGGTGCAATTTAGTGCAAACATGTCAAGGTTATCGGCCAGTTAATTTGATGATTCTAAACTGATCATTGGTGCACAATGAGTAAAGGCTTATAAATGAAGCATAATGCATGACATCAATTAGTTTTGGATATATTTGATTACTTGGACGCTTTGTTGTATCTATATATATCTCTCAAATTGTCACAATATAAAAAATTGAGCTAGCTTAATGTGGGAATTAGGTTTGTGTCATTCTGAGCTATAATCAAAAGTGACGGATGATTTAGTGCGGACATGTTAAGTTGATTGGCCAGTTAAAATGATCATTCTTAACTAATCATTGGTGCTTATTGAGTTGAGGCTTATAAATGAAGCATAATGCATGGCATCACGAAGTTTGGGAAAGATTGGATAGCTTGGATACTTTGTCGTATCTATTTTTGTCTCAAAATTTGTCACAATATAGAAACTTGAGCTACCTTAACAACGGCACAGGATTCGTGTCATTCAGAGCTCTAAATCAAAAGTTACATACGATTTAGTTCAAACATGTCATGGTTATCGACCAGCTAATTTGATCATTCTAAACTGATCACTGGTGCTCAAGGAGTAAAGGCTTATAAATGAAGCATCATGCACAACATTACCAGTTTTTGATTGATTTGATTACTTGGAGGATTTTTCAAAGCAATTTTAGTCTTAATTTTATCACAATAAAGAAACTTGAGCTGGCTTAACGTGGCCATTGATTTCGTGTCATTCAGAGCTCTAAATCAAAAGTTAGGGACGATTAAGTGTAAACATGTCAAGTTGATCGGCCAGTTAGGATGATTATTCTTAACTGATCATTGGTGCTTATTGAGTTGAGGCTTATAAATGAAGCATAATGCATGGCACCACGTAGTTCCGGATATATTGGATTACTTGGAGGTTTGTTGTATCTATTTCTGCCTCGACATTTGTCACAATATAGAAACTTGTCCTAGCTTAACGTGGTCATTGGTTTCGTGTCATTCAGAGCTCTAAATCAAACGATAGGGACGATTTAGAGCAAACATGTCAAGGTTATCGGCCAGTTAATTTGATCATTGGTGCACACTCAGTAAAGGCTTATAAATGAAGCATAATGCATGGCATAACGCATTTTTGGATTGATTTGATTACTTGGACGCTTTGTCTTATCTATTTCTTTCTATCATTTTGACAATATAGAAAATTGAGCTAGCTTAACATGGGCATTCGATTTCTGTCATTCTGAACTATAAATCAAAAGTTACGGACGATTTAGTGCGGACATGTCTAGTTGATCGGCCAGTTAAAATGATCATTCTTAACTGATTATTGCTGATTATTTAGTTGAGGCTTATAAATGAAGCATAATGCATGATATCAAGCAGTTTTCGATAGATTGGATTACTTGTACGTTTCTCGTATCTATTTCTGTCTCAAATTTTGTCAACATATAGAAACTTGAGCTAGCTAAACGTGGGCATTGGTTTCATGTCATTCTTAGCTCTAAATCAAAAGTTAGGGACGATTAAGTGTAAACATGTCAAATTGATTGGCCAGTTACGACGATCATTCTTAACTAATCATTGGTGCTTATTGAGTTGAGGCTTATAAATGAAGCATAATGGATGGCATCACGTAGTTTGGGTTATATTGGATAACTTGGTGGTTTGTTGTATCTATTTCTGCCTCAAAATTTGTTACAATATAGAAAGTGGAGCTAGCTTAACGTGGGCATTGGTTTCGTGTAATGCTGAGCTCTAAATCAAAAGTTAGGTGCAATTTAGTGCAAACATGTCAAGGTTATCGGCCAGTTAATTTGATGATTCTAAACTGATCATTGGTGCACAATGAGTAAAGGCTTATAAATGAAGCATAATGCATGACATCAATTAGTTTTGGATATATTTGATTACTTGGACGCTTTGTTGTATCTATATATATCTCTCAAATTGTCACAATATAAAAAATTGAGCTAGCTTAATGTGGGAATTAGGTTTGTGTCATTCTGAGCTATAATCAAAAGTGACGGATGATTTAGTGCGGACATGTTAAGTTGATCGGCCAGTTAAAATGATCATTCTTAACTAATCATTGGTGCTTATTGAGTTGAGGCTTATAAATGAAGCATAATGCATGGCATCACGAAGTTTGGGAAAGATTGGATAGCTTGGATACTTTATCGTATCTATTTTTGTCTCAAAATTTGTCACAATATAGAAACTTGAGGTACCTTAACAACGGCACAGGATTCGTGTCATTCAGAGCTCTAAATCAAAAGTTACATACGATTTAGTTCAAACATGTCATGGTTATCGACCAGCTAATTTTATCATTCTAAACTGATCACTGGTGCTCAAGGAGTAAAGGCTTATAAATGAAGCATCATGCACAACATTACCAGTTTTTGATAGATTTGATTACTAAGAGGATTTTTCGAAGCAATTGTAGTCTTAGTTTTATCACAATAAAGAAACTTGAGCTGGCTTAACGTAGCCATTGGTTTCGTGTCATTCAGAGCTCTAAATCAAAAGTTAGGGATGATTAAGTGTAAACATGTCAAGTTAATCAGCCGGTTAGGATGATCATTCTTAACTGATCATTGGTGCTTATTGAGTTGAGGCTTATAAATGAAGCAGAATGCATGGCACCACGTAGTTCCGGATATATTGGATTACTGGGAGGTTTGTTGTATCTATTTCTGCCTCAAAATTTGTCACAATATAGAAACTTGAGCTAGCTCAACGTGGGCATTGGTTTCATGTCATTCTCAGCTCTAAATCTAAAGTTAGGGACGATTTAATGCAAACATGTCAAGGTTATTGGCCAGTTAATATGGTCGTTCTAAGCTGATCATTGGTGCACACTAAGACAAGGCTTATAAATGAAGCATAATGCATGGCATCGCACATTTTTGGATAGATTTGATTACTTGGACGCTTTGTCGTTTCTATTTCTATCTCTCATTTTGTCACAATATAGAAAATTCAGCTAGCTTAACATGGGCATTGGATTTGTGTCATGCTGAACTATAAATCAAATGTTACAGACGATATAGTGCGGACATGTCAAGTTGATCGGCCTGTTAAAACGATCATTCTTAACTGATCATTGGTGCTTATGGAGTTGAGGCTTATAAATGAAGCATAATGCATGACATCACGCAGTTGGGGATAGATTGGAATGCATCAATGCTTTGTTGTATCTAATTCTGACTCTATTGTTGTCACAATATAGAAAATTGAACTAGATTGACGTGGGCATTGGATTCATGTCATTCTGAACTATAAATCAAAAGCTACGGACGATTTAGTGCGGACACGTCAAGTTGATCGGCCAGTTAAACTGATCATTCTTAACTGTCATTGGTGCTTATTGAGTTGAGGTTTATAAATGAAGCATAATGCATGACATAACATAGTTTGGGACTGATTGGATAGCTTGGACGCTTTGTCTATCTATTTCTATCTCAAATTTGTCACAATATAGAAACTTGAGCTAGCTTAACGTGGGCTCTGGATTCGTGTCATTCTGAGCTCTAAATCAAAAGTTACGGATGATTTAAAACAAACATGTCATGGTTAATGACCAGCTAATTTGATCATTCTAAACTGATCACTAGTGCTCATTGGGTAAAGGCTTATAAATGATGCGTCATGCACGACATTACGCAGTTTTTGTTTGATTTGATTACTTGGAGGATTTATCGAAACAATTTTCGTCTTAAATTTTATCACAATATAGAAAATTGAGCTAGCTTAATGTGCGCAACGGATTAGTGTCATTTTGAGCTCTAAATCAAAAGTTACGCACAATATAGTGCATACATGTCAAGTTGATTGGCCAGTTCAAATGATCATTCTATACTGATCACTGATGCTCATTACGTAAAGGCTTATAAATAAAACACAATGCAGGGTATCACGTAGTTTTGGATATATTGGATTACTTGGACGCTTTCTCATATCTCTTTTTGTCTCAAATTTTGTCACAATAAAAAAAATGAGCTAGATTAACGTAGGCATTGGTTTCGTGTCATTTTGAGCTCTAAAACAAAAGTTAGGGAAGATTTTGTGCAAACATATCAAGTTGAGCGGCCAATTAAGATGATCATTCTTAACTGATCATTGGTGCTTTATTGAGTTGAGTCTTATAAATAGAGCGTAATGCATGGCATCACGTAGTTCAGGATAGATTGGATAACTTGGATGCTTTGTCGTATCTATTTCTGTCTCAAAATTTGTCACAATATAGAAACTTGAGCAAGCTTAACGTGGGCATTGGTTTCATGTCATTCTAAGCTCTAAATCAAAAGTTAGGGACGATTAAGTCCAGACATTCCAAGTTGATCAGCCAGTTAAGATGATCATTCTTAACTGATAATTGGTGCTTATTGAGTTGGGGCTTATAAATGAAGCATAATACATGGCATCATGTAGTTCGGGATAGATTGGATAACTTGGAGCTTTGTTGTATCTATTTCTGCCTGAGAATTTGTCACAACATAGAAATTGAGCTCGCTTAACGTGGGCATTCGTTTCGTGTCATTCTGAGATATAAATCAAATATTACGGGCAAACATGTCAAGGTTATCGCCCAGTTAATTTGATCATTCTTTACTGATCATTGGTGCTCATTGAGTAAAGGCTTATCAATGAAGCATAATGCATGACATCATACATTTTGGGATAGATTGGATTACTTGGAGGCTTTGTTGTATCCATTTCTGCCTCAAAATTTGTCACAACATAGAAACTTGAGCTCGCTTAACGTGGGCATTTGTTTCGTGTCATTCTTAGCTTTAAATCAAAAGTTAGGGATGATTTAGTGCAAACATGTCAAGGTTATCGGCCAGTTAATTTGATCATGCTAAACTAATCATTGGTGTAGAAGGAGTAAAGGCTTATAAATGAAGCATAATGCATGGCATCATGCATTATCTATTTCTATCTTTCATTTTGTCACAATATAGAAAATTGACCTAGCTTAACATGGGCATTGGATTTGTGTCATTCGGAACTATAGATCAAAAGTTACTGACGATTTAGTGCGGACATGTTAAGTTGATCGTCTAGTTAAAATGATCATTTTTAACTGATCATTGGTGCTTATTGAGTTGAGGCTTATAAATGAAGAAAAATGCATGGAATCACATAGATCAGGATAGATTGGATAACTTGGATGCTTTGTCGTATCCATTTCTGTCTCTAGTTTTGTCACAATATAGAAAATTGAGCTAGCTTAACGTGGATATTTGATTCGAACTATATATCAAAAGTTACGAACGATTTAGCGTGGACATGTCAAGTTGATCGGCAAGTTAAAATGATCATTCTTAACTGATCTTTCCTGCTAATTAAGTTGAGGATTATAAATAAATCATTATGTGTGGCATCACCCTGTTCGGGACAGATTGGATACATTGGACACTTTGTCGTATCTATTTCTATCTCAAAATTTGTCACAATATAGAAACTTGAGCTAGCTTAATGTGGGCACAGGATTCGTGTCATTCTAAACTCTAAATCAAAAGTTACAGGCGATTTAGTGCAAACATATCATGGTTATCAACCACCTAATTTGATCATTCTAAACTGATCACTAGTGCTCATTGAGTAAAGGCTTATAAATGAAGCATCATGCACGACATTACGCAGTGTTTGATAGATTTGATCAGTTGATAGATTACTTGGACGCTTTGTCGTATCTATTTGTGTCTCTAATTTTTTTCAAAATATAGAAAATTGAGCTACCTTAATGTGAGTTCTGGATTTGTGTTTTTCTGAAATATAAATCAAAATTTAGGGATGATATACTACGGACATGTCAAGTTTATCGGCCTGTTAAAATGATCATTCATAATTGATCATTGGTGCTTAATGAGTTGAGGCTTATAAATGAAGCATAATGCATGGTATCACGTAGTTTGGCATAGATTGGATACCTTGGTTTCTTTGTTGTATCAATTTCTGCCTTAAAATTTGTTACAATATAAAAATTTGAGCTAGATTAATGCGGACATTGGATTCATATCATTCTGAGCTCTAAATCAAAAGTTACTAATGATTTAGTGCAAACATGTCTAGGTTATTGGCAAGTTAATTTGATCATTCTAAACTGATCATTGGTGCTCATTGAGTAAAGGCCTATAAATGAAGCATAATGCATGACATTGCGCAGTTTGGGATAGATTGGATTACTTGAAGGATTTGTCGTACCTATTTCTGTTTCAAAATTTGTCAAACTATAGTAAATTGAGCAAGTTTAACGTGGGCAGTGGATTCGTGTTATTCTGAGCTATAAATCAAAAGTTACAGACGATTTAGTGCAGACATGTCAAGTTGATTGGCCAGTTCAATTGATCATTCTAAACTGATCATTGATGCTCATTGAGTAAAGACTTATAACTAAAGCACAATGCATGCCATCATGTAGTTTTGGATAGATTGGATTACTTGTACGCTTTGTTGTATCTATTTTTTCTCAAATTTTGTTTCAATATAGAAACTTGAGCAAGATTAACACGGGCATTGGATTCGTGTCATTCTAATCTCTAAATAAAAAGTTATGGACGATTTAGTGCAAATATGTCAAGGTTATCGGCCAATTAATTTGATCATTCTAAACTGATCATTGGTGCTCATTAAAGAAAGGCTTATAAATAAAGCATAATGCATGACATCACGCATTTTGGGATAGATTAGATTACTTGGGGACTTTGTCGTACCTATTTCTGCCTCAAAATTTGTCACAATATAGTAAATTGAGCAAGCTTAACGTGGGCAGTGGATTCGTGTCATTCTGAGCTATAAATCAAACGTTACGGACGATTTAGTGCAGACATGTCAAGTTGATCGGCATGTTAAAATGATCACTCTAAACTGATCATTGCTGGTCATGGAGTAAAGGCTTATAAATGAGGCACAATGCATGACATCACCCAGTTTTGGATAGATTGGATTACATGGATGTTTTGTTGAATCTATTTCTGTTTAAAGTTTTGTCACAATATAGAAAAATGAACTAGCTTAACGTGGGCTTTGGCTTTGTGTCATTCAAGCTCGAAATCTGAAGTTATGGACGATTTAGTGCAAAAATGTAAAGTTGATCGGCCAGTAAAAATGATCATTATAAACTGATCATTGATGCTCATTGAGTAATGACTTATAAATGAAGCATAATGCAAGGCATGACACAGTTTTGTATAGATTGGATTACTCGGACGGTTTCTCGAATCTATTTCTGTCTCAAATTTTGTCACAAGATAGAAGCTTGAGCAAGGTTAACATGGGCATTGGATTCGTGTCATTGTAATTTCTAAATAAAAAGTTATGGACGATTTAGGGCAGATATGTCAAGGTTATCGGCCAATTAATTGGATCATTCTAAACTGATCATTGGTGCTCATTAAGTAAAGGCTTATAAATGAAGAATAATGCATGACATCGAGCATTTTAGAATAGATTGGATTACTTGAAGGCTTTGTCGTATCTATTTTTGTCTCAAAATTTGTCAGAATATAGAAACTTGAACAAGCTTAACGTGTGCATTGAATTCGTGTCATTCAGAGATATAAATCAAATATTACGGGCAAGTTAGTGTCGACATGTCAAGTTGATCGGCCAGTTAAAATGATCATTCTAAACTCTGCATTGATGCTCATTGAGTAAAGTCTTATAAATGAAACACAATCCATGGCATCACGCAGTTTTGGGTAGATTGGATTACTTGGACGCTTTGTCGTATCTATTTCTGTCTCAATTTTAGCTAAAATATAGAAAATTGAGCTACCTTAACTTGGGCTCTGGATTTGTCTCATCAGAACTATAAATCAAAATTTACGGACAATTTACAGCGGACATGTCAAGTTCATCGGCCAGTTAAAATGATCATTCTTAACTTATCATTGGTGCTTAATGAGTTGAGGCTTATAAATGAAGCATAATGCAAGGCATCACGTACTTTGGCATAGATTGGATAACTTGGTTAATTTGTCGTATCTATTTCTTCCTCAAAATTTGTTACAATATAGAAATTTGAGTTAGCTTAACGTGGGCATTGGATTCGTGTCATTATGAGCTCTATATCAAAAGTTACGGATGATTTAGTGCAAACATGTCAAGGTTATCGGCCAGTAAATTTGATCATTCTAAATTGATCATTGGTGCTCATTGAGTAAAGGCCTATAAATGAAGCACAATGCATGACATCACTCTGTTTTGGATAGATTGGATTACTTGGAGGCTTTGGCGTACCTATTTCTGTCTCAAAATTTGTCAAAATATATTAAATTGAGCAAGCTTAACGTCATTCTCAGCTCTAAATCATAAGTTATGGACTATTTAGTGCGAAAATGTCAAGGTGATCAGCCAGTTAAAATGATCATTCTAAACTGATCATTGATGCTCATTGATTAAAGGCTTATTAATGAAGCACAATGCAAGGCATGACGCAGTTTTGGATAGATTGGATTACTTGGATGCTTTGTTGAATCTATTTCTGTCTCAAATTTTGTCACAATATAGAAACTTGAGCTAGCTTAATGTGGGCATTGGTTTCGTGTAATTCTGAGCTCTAAATCAAAAGTTAAGGATGATTTAGTGCAAACATGTCAAGGTTATCGGCCACTTAATTTGATCATTCTAAACTCATCATTGGTGCCCAATGAGTAAAGGCTTATAAATGAAGCATAATGCATGGCATCATGTAGTTTTGGATAGATTTGATTATTTGGATGCTTTTTCATATCTATTTCCATCTCTCATTTTGTCACAATACAGAAAATTGAGTTAGCTTACTGTCGGCATTAGATTTGTGTCACTCTGAACTATAAATCAAAAATTACGGACGATTTAGTGCGGACATCTCAAGTTGATCGGCCAGTTAAAATGACCATTCTCAACTGATCATTGGTGCTATTGAGGTGAGGCTTATAAATGAAGCATAATGCATGGCATCACGGAATTCGGGACATATTGTATAGCTTGGATGCTTTGTCGGATCTATTTCGTTCTCAAAAGTTGTCACAATAAAGAAACTTGAGCTAGCTTAACGTGGGCACTGGATTCGTGTCACTCTGAGCTATAAATCAAAAGTTACTCATGATTTAGTGCAAACATGTCTAGGTTATTGGCAAGTTAATTTGATCATTCTAAACTGATCATTGGTGCTCATTGAGTAAAGGCCTATAAATGAAGCATAATGCATGACATTGTGCAGTTTGGGATAGATTGGATTACTTGAAGGATTTGTCGTACCTATTTCTGTTTCAAAATTTGTCAAACTATAGTAAATTGAGCAAGTTTAACGTGGGCAGTGGATTCGTGTTATTCTGAGCTATAAATCAAAAGTTACAGACGATTTAGTGCAGACATGTCAAGTTGATTGGCCAGTTCAATTGATCATTCTAAACTGATCATTGATGCTCATTGAGTAAAGACTTATAACTAAAGCACAATGCATGCCATCATGTAGTTTTGGATAGATTGGATTACTTGTACGCTTTGTTGTATCTATTTTTTCTCAAATTTTGTTTCAATATAGAAACTTGAGCAAGATTAACACGGGCATTGGATTCGTGTCATTCTAATCTCTAAATAAAAAGTTATGGACGATTTAGTGCAAATATGTCAAGGTTATCGGCCAATTAATTTGATCATTCTAAACTGATCATTGGTGCTCATTAAAGAAAGGCTTATAAATAAAGCATAATGCATGACATCGCGCATTTTGGGATAGATTAGATTACTTGGGGACTTTGTCGTACCTATTTCTGCCTCAAAATTTGTCACAATATAGTAAATTGAGCAAGCTTAACGTGGGCAGTGGATTCGTGTCATTCTGAGCTATAAATCAAACGTTACGGACGATTTAGTGCAGACATGTCAAGTTGATCGGCATGTTAAAATGATCACTCTAAACTGATCATTGCTGGTCATGGAGTAAAGGCTTATAAATGAGGCACAATGCATGACATCACCCAGTTTTGGATAGATTGGATTACATGGATGTTTTGTTGAATCTATTTCTGTTTAAAGTTTTGTCACAATATAGAAAAATGAACTAGCTTAACGTGGGCTTTGGCTTTGTGTCATTCAAGCTCGAAATCTGAAGTTATGGACGATTTAGTGCAAAAATGTAAAGTTGATCGGCCAGTAAAAATGATCATTATAAACTGATCATTGATGCTCATTGAGTAATGACTTATAAATGAAGCATAATGCAAGGCATGACACAGTTTTGTATAGATTGGATTACTCGGACGGTTTCTCGAATCTATTTCTGTCTCAAATTTTGTCACAAGATAGAAGCTTGAGCAAGGTTAACATGGGCATTGGATTCGTGTCATTCTAATTTCTAAATAAAAAGTTATGGACGATTTAGGGCAGATATGTCAAGGTTATCTGCCAATTAATTGGATCATTCTAAACTGATCATTGGTGCTCATTAAGTAAAGGCTTATAAATGAAGAATAATGCATGACATCGAGCATTTTAGAATAGATTGGATTACTTGAAGGCTTTGTCGTATCTATTTTTGTCTCAAATTTTGTCAGAATATAGAAACTTGAACAAGCTTAACGTGTGCATTGAATTCGTGTCATTCAGAGATATAAATCAAATATTACGGGCAAGTTAGTGCCGACATGTCAAGTTGATCGGCCAGTTAAAATGATCATTCTAAACTCTGCATTGATGCTCATTGAGTAAAGTCTTATAAATGAAACACAATCCATGGCATCACGCAGTTTTGGGTAGATTGGATTACTTGGACGCTTTGTCGTATCTATTTCTGTCTCAATTTTAGCTAAAATATAGAAAATTGAGCTACCTTAACTTGGGCTCTGGATTTGTCTCATCAGAACTATAAATCAAAATTTACGGACAATTTACAGCGGACATGTCAAGTTCATCGGCCAGTTAAAATGATCATTCTTAACTTATCATTGGTGCTTAATGAGTTGAGGCTTATAAATGAAGCATAATGCAAGGCATCACGTACTTTGGCATAGATTGGATAACTTGGTTAATTTGTCGTATCTATTTCTTCCTCAAAATTTGTTACAATATAGAAATTTGAGTTAGCTTAACGTGGGCATTGGATTCGTGTCATTATGAGCTCTATATCAAAAGTTACGGATGATTTAGTGCAAACATGTCAAGGTTATCGGCCAGTAAATTTGATCATTCTAAATTGATCATTGGTGCTCATTGAGTAAAGGCCTATAAATGAAGCACAATGCATGACATCACCCTGTTTTGGATAGATTGGATTACTTGGAGGCTTTGGCGTACCTATTTCTGTCTCAAAATTTGTCAAAATATATTAAATTGAGCAAGCTTAACGTCATTCTCAGCTCTAAATCATAAGTTATGGACTATTTAGTGCGAAAATGTCAAGGTGATCAGCCAGTTAAAATGATCATTCTAAACTGATCATTGATGCTCATTGATTAAAGGCTTATTAATGAAGCACAATGCAAGGCATGACGCAGTTTTGGATAGATTGGATTACTTGTATGCTTTGTTGAATCTATTTCTGTCTCAAATTTTGTCACAATATAGAAACTTGAGCTAGCTTAATGTGGGCATTGGTTTCGTGTAATTCTGAGCTCTAAATCAAAAGTTAAGGATGATTTAGTGCAAACAAGTCAAGGTTATCGGCCACTTAATTTGATCATTCTAAACTCATCATTGGTGCCCAATGAGTAAAGGCTTATAAATGAAGCATAATGCATGGCATCATGTAGTTTTGGATAGATTTGATTATTTGGACGCTTTTTCATATCTATTTCCATCTCTCATTTTATCACAATACAGAAAATTGAGTTAGCTTACTGTCGGCATTAGATTTGTGTCACTCTGAACTATAAATCAAAAATTACGGACGATTTAGTGCGGACATCTCAAGTTGATCGGCCAGTTAAAATGACCATTCTTAACTGATCATTGGTGCTATTGAGTTGAGGCTTATAAATGAAGCATAATGCATGGCATCACGGAATTTGGGACATATTGTATAGCTTGGATGCTTTGTCGGATCTATTTCGTTCTCAAAAGTTGTCACAATAAAGAAACTTGAGCTAGCTTAACGTGGGCACTGGATTCGTGTCACTCTGAGCTCTAAATCAAAAGTTATGGATGATTTAGTGCAAACATGTCATGGTTATCGACCAGCTAATTTGATCATTCTAAACTGATCATTTGGGTTCAAGGAGTAAAGGCTTATAAATGAAGCATCATGCACGACATTACAAGTTTTTGATAGATTTGATTACTTGGAGCATTTTTCGAAGCAATTTAAATATTAAAAATTATCACATTATAGAATATTGAGATAGTGTAACGTGGGCACCGGATTCGTGTCATTCGGAGCTCTAAATCAAAAGTTACGGACAATATAGTGCAGAAATGTCAAGTTGATTGGCTAGTTCAAATGATCATTCTAAATTGATCATTGATGCTCATTGAGTAAAGGCTTATAAATGAAACACAATGCATGGCATCACATAGTTTTTGATGGGTTAGATTAGTTGGACGCCATCTCGTATCTATTTCTGCCTCAAATTTTGTCACAATAAAGAAACTTGAGCTGGCTTAATGTGGGCATTGGTTTCGTGTCATTCTGAGCTATAAATCAAAAGTTAGGGAATATTAAGTATAAACATGTCAAGTTGATCGGCCAATTAATTTGATCATTCTAAACTTATCATTGGTGCGCACTGGGTAAAGGCTTATAAATGAAGCATAATGAATGCCATCACGCATTTTTGGATAGATTTGATTACATGGATGCTTTGTCGTATCTATTTCTTTCACTCATTTTTTCACAATATAGAAAATTGAGCTAGCTTAATGTGGGCACTGGATTTGTGTCATTCTGAACTATAAATCAAAAGTTACGGACGATTTATTGCAGACATGTCAAATCGATCGGCCAGTTAAAATGATCATTCTTAACGATCATTGGTGCTTATTGAGTTGAGGCTTATAAATGAAGTATAATGTATGACATCAAGAAGTTTTGGATAGATTAGATTAATGGGACGCTTTCTCTTATCTATTTCTCTATAGAATTTTGTTACAATATAGAAACTTGAGCTAGCTTAACGTGGGTATTGGTTTCGTTTCTTTCTGAGCTCTAAATCAAAAGTTAGGGATGATTAAGTGTAAACATTTCAAGTTGATCGGCGAGTTAAGATGATCGTTCTTAACTGATCATAGGTGCTTATTGAGTTGAAGCTTATAAAAGAAGCATAATGCATGACACCACGTAATTCGGGATATATTGGATAACTTGGAGGTTTGTTTTATCTATTTTTGCCTCAAGATTTGTCACAATATAGAAACTTGTGCTAGCTTAACGTCGGCATTGGTGTCGTGTCATTATGAGCTATAAATCAAAACTTAGGGACGATTTGGAGCAAACATATTAAGGTTATCGGCCAGTTAATTTGATCATTATAAGCTGATCATTGGTGCACACTGAGTAAAGGCTTATAAATGAATCATAATGCATGGGATCACGCATTTTTGGATTGATTTGATTACTTGGACGCGTTGTCATATCTATTTCTTTCTCTCATTTTATCACAATATAGAAAATTGAGCTAGCTTAACGTGGGCATTAAATTTGTGTCATTCTGAACTATAAATAAAAAGTTCCGGACGATTTAACTGATTATTGCTGCTTATTGAGTTGAGGCTTATAAATGAAACCTAATGCATGATATCAAGCAGTTTTCGAAGATTGGATTACTTGGACGCATTTTTGTATCTATTTCTGTCTAAAATTTTGTCACAATATAGAAACTTGAGCTAGCTTAACGTGGGCATTGGTTTCGTGTTATTCTGAGCTCTAAATCTAAAGTTAGAGAGGATTAAGTGTAAACATGTCAAGTCGATCAGCCAGTAAATGATGGGGACATCAGGTTGTATGCCCGGCCAGGAGACCAGACTGGCCAACCAGGGAGCTTGCCCGAGACAGCCGGGCCATTTGGCACGACTGCCGGCCCAAGCGGTACCACCGGACCTTCGACCAACCGGGCCGGACCGATCAACATTGCCGGCGGAGAGGCCCAAACTTCCAGCCCAACTGGAGGCGACATGGATGACACTGCCGGTCCAATTGGTGACGTCGCCGGCTACGGAATCAACTTTGCCAGAGCAGAAGACATTTCGGCCAGTACCTCGCACAGTCCAGCCGGTACCCCCGATCCAGCCGAGAGCACGGGCATCTCAACATCTACACAAGGAGACTCAGACCAGATAAGCTACCAGCTTCAGTACATGCATCTAGAGGAAGTCTCTATACCAGTGGTTCCACCAGGAGCAATGACAAGGAGCAGATCAAGAGCACTCTTCCACAAATTCAGCTTATGGGTCGACAAGCTCCTAGAGGATGATCGACAAAGGAAAGTGGGCCAGAAGTGCAAAGAAGAGTCCAAAGGCTTCTCAACATTGCAAGGGACTTCAGAGACTTGGGCTTTGGTGGCAAGAGAGGTCAGGACCCAAAGATTCCTAACCCTACACAAAGTCGAAGACTAGGAGCAAGGCGCGTGCATGCCACAAGGACGGCAAACTTCCATTTCTTGGCCGTGAGGTAAGAAAGGTAACTTTTCAAATTGGATATTTGCCTCTTCCTGTTTTGCAGGGTAGGATTTAGATTATTTACATTTTCGAGTCAAAGACATTTTAGGAATATGTCCTTTTTCGGTTATGCACTTTTGTACGTTTTTCATTTGTGCACTTTTGTAAATTTTCATTTCTTTCTTGAGTCAACCCTAGAAGGTCAAGCTTTCGAGCATATCAATAAGGCTCCTTCCAGAATTGTAGTTCGACAACCTTTTTTGATAATTAGTAAAGTGCGAATTTTCTTCTACAAGTTTCCTCTCAAGAGACTTGTGCGCTTAGAACCTAGTTGAGACCAGCCCTCCTAGCTCTAAGTTTGTGATTTATCACGAGGTTCATCACCCCTCGTGTGGTTCACTTCACCCCTCCATCCAATACCAATCAGAAAACCACTATCCAGAAGCTTAAGGTCGAGTTTCTCACCTAAACGTCTCCAAATAGCCCATGCACATCCAAACCTTGAGTCGAGGCATGTATCATTTTGGTATGAGAGCTTAAAGCTCCTAAACCAGGTTGTTTCTATCCTTTAGTTAGTTTTTTTTTTAGTTCTTGCATTAGTTTAAGTCACATTCAAGAAAAATCAAAAAAATAACATCAAACTCCAAACCTAGTGCATCTAGCTTCTACGTGTATCACTACGGCTTAGATTCACTTTTGCATTGCAAATTACGTTTTCCTTTTTGCTTAAATCATATTTCCATTATTTTTAAGTTAAATTAAAAATAAAAGAAAAAGAAAATAGGAAAAACACCAAAAGAATTCGACCAAGACAGCTAACACTAGTTGTTAGAAAGTTTCCATTTTTTTCAAATCTTCCATTTTTCGAATTTCCTTTTTCCCAATTTTTCTGTTTTGCAGTTTTTTCGAATTCTCTATATAAGGAACCCTCCTAATCGATTCTAGGAGCAGAGTAACTTGTTCTTTATTTTGTAGTATGCAACGGCAGAAGAAAATAGAGATGCAGCCAAGGCAATGATGGTCATGTTCACCACCCTCCAAACACAACTCGCATCAATCAGAGAGAGGTTGGAGCGCGTGGAGAGGCCTGTGAGATTCCAGGCCATAAGGCATGTGAGGGCTGAGCAAGACCGTGCATAGGGTCCTGAGTACCTTAGGACACGGCACGAACAGGAGGAGCCCCAGCCAGATGGAGATGAGGATGCACAGCCTCATGACTATCACCCTAGGCGGAGAGGACCTCCACGGCGACCAGAAGCAGAAGGCGATGGCTTTGTGCCATATGGTCATCACCAGAGACCAAGAATGCCTCCTAGATATCATGAGGATGGAGATGAACATGCCTACAACCGGGTACTCATCCTGATGTTAAGTTAACACCTCCTAGTTTTGCAGGAAAAGTATACCCCGAAGCCTATCTTGATTGGGAGAGGAGGATGGACCACATCTTCGATCACTACAACCAGCCAGGTCCTAGGAGAGTCTCCATGGCAGTAGCACAACTCACGGAAAATGCCCTCATCTGGTGGGATCGTGAGGTGTCTGCCCGAAGGAGGAAAAGATTGAGGCCCGTAGACTCATGGGTCGACATGAAAGACCTCATGAGACAAAGGTTTGTTCAACCTTATTTTCATAGAGATTTGCAATGACGTTTTCGTACTCTTAAGCAAGGTACCAGATCAGTATAGGAGTACTATGAAGAGTTTGAGAGACTAAGGAACAGGCTGGAGCTCAATGACGATGAGGAGGCTTTGATGGCACAGTTCTTGGATGGACTGCAAGAAAGAATCAGCCGCAAGGTGGAAAGGCAAATCTACAACGACTTCAAGGATTTGTTCCACCTATCTGTCCAGGCTGAGAAGCACATCAAACGTAAGAGCCAAGACATCTGCAGCAAGCCTAAGACGCCTTGGGCACCAAGCAACATTCCCAAGCCAGTAGACAAAGGCATAAGCATAGAGATCGAGTCCCGGTTCAAGAGCAAGCCTCCTGAGCCAACCCGTGACCAGAGAGAGCCTAGTAAGTCCTCTAATCCTCAAAGATCACGTGATATCACTTGATTCAAGTGTAGGGGTCGCGGACACATCTCAAGGGAGTGCCCAAACAACCGGGTCATGCTGATTACGGAAGCTGGAGAGTATGAATCCCAAGATGAAGAAGACTATGAACCAGAAGGAGAATACGGTGACATTGAGTACCCTGATGTGGGGGAAGTGCTGGTCACTAGACGCATACTCAGTGCAATGGTGGATTCCTCAGAGACCATCCAGTGGGAGAACATCTTCCACAGCCATTGCACCATCAAGGGGAAGGTATGTAACCTCATCATAGATGGTGGTTCTTGCACTAACGTTGCTAGTGCATACATGGTTGATAAGCTAGGTCTAGAAAAGACAAGGAACCCTCGACCGTATAGACTGAGATGGCTCGATGACAAAGTGGAGCTCAAGATCCATGAGCAAGTCACTGTGCCATTTAGTGTGGGCAAGTACCAAGACCAAGTAGTGTGCGACGTGGTGCCCATGCAAGCTGGCCATATTCTGCTATAAAGGCCATGGCAGTTTGACAAGGAGACCAGGCATGATGGCCGAACCAATCTCTACACTTTTGTGCAAGACAAAAGAAAGGTCAGCCTAGCTCCTCTTACACCTGCCCAGGTACACGAGCTACAACTCCAAATGAGTAAGGAAAAGAAACTTATCAAGTCTAGTCTTATTCAACTAAGCCATGTCCAGAGTGCTTTAGCCTCGAAGGATTTAATGTTACTAATGGTTTTCAAAGAAGTGTTGAATGTAGAGAAAGAACAGGTAGAGCTACCTCCTGAAGTAGCAGCTCTCCTCAATAAGTTCCAGGATGTGTTCCCGGAAGAGATACCAGCAGGCTTGCCTCCCCTACGAGGCATAGAGCACCAGATCGACCTCGTGCCCGGAGTAGCCCTGCCCAACCGGCCAGCCTACCGAATGAGCCCAGAGGAGTCTAAGGAGCTTGAGAAGCAAGTCAAGGAGCTCCTGGAGAAAGGCTATGTTCGAGAGAGCCTCAGTCCATGTGCCGTACCAGTGCTACTAGTGCCCAAGAAGGATGGGACTTGGCGATGTGCGTGGACTGCCGAGCAATCAACAACATCACAGTCAAGTACCGGCATCCAATACCACGGCTGGATGACATGCTAGATGAGCTGAGTGGAGCCACGGTCTTCTCCAAGATAGACCTCAAGAGTGGATACCACCAGGTCAGGATGAAGGAAGGTGATGAATGGAAGACTGCTTTCAAGACAAAGCAAGGGCTCTACGAGTGGACAGTCATGCCATTCGGCTTGACTAATGCCCCAAGCACCTTCATGCGCCTTATGAACCAAGTTCTTAGGGCGTACATCAGTAAGTTCGTTGTAGTTTATTTCGATGACATTTTAGTTTATAGTAAGTGCTTAAGGGATCACCTCACACATCTTGAGTTGGTGCTTAAAACCCTTTGACAAGAAGAGCTTTATGCCAATCTCAAGAAGTGCATCTTTTGTTCGGATAAACTTGTCTTCTTAGGTTTTGTTGTAAGTTCACAGGACTTACAGGTTGATGAAGAAAAGATTCGAGCCATACAAGAATGGCCAACACAAAGCAACATCAGCCAAGTAAGGAGTTTCCACGGTCTAGCCAGCTTCTACAGGAGATTCGTGCCCAACTTCAGCAGTATTGCCTCACCATTGACGGCAGTAGTGAAGAAGAACGTGGGATTCAGCTGGGGAGAAGCTCAGGAGAAGGTATTGACATAGGAAAATCAAATAAGACCTATCTTGACCTACAAGGCAAGTGTGAGCACGAAAATTCAGTTTGAATAACAAGGGAAATGATAAAGGATGGGTTATTATTAACCACATGGTTGAAATGGTTAAATAGCTACCTTGGGAGAAGAATCAAGGTGGAAAAGTCATGCCCATGCTGCACACAGTCTTGGCAACCACACCAAACAGTCATGCCCATGCTGCACACAGTCTTGGCAACCACACCAAACAGTAATGCCCATGCTGTCTCCTCTCTTCTCATTGGTTGTTGACAGGCTCCTCCTCTATTCAAACTCATCCACAAGTTTGAATTCGTTTTCTTTGGTGTTCACATTGTAAATCCTCTATAAAAGGGCTGTAAAGACTCAATGTATAATATACTCTTAGGAGATTCTTCTCCATAAGTCTAAGTCATTTCTCATTTTCTAATACTTCTCTTTGAGTTTTCAGATTCAATTCTTCACATTTCTCCTCTATAATCTCAATATTCTTACATGGTATCAGAGCATAAGATCATTCTCTTATCTTTTTTACTCAAATCTCTCAGTTTCTAATCTAAAATTCTGTCAAAAATCTCTCAGTCTTTAGACTAAAAACTCACGGTTTCATTCAACCATAAAAGCTGCTTCCTTTGGGCTCTTCAAAGCCTAACAATGGAGGATACAGTTCAAATTAGTTCCAGCCTGAAACCTACGGTGATAGCAGTAGTTCTCAAAAGCTTGAACTACACATTATGGTCAAGAACCATCAAGACAGCCATTTGTGGCAAAGGACTTTGGAATCACATCTTGGAGGATAATACTCCATCTATAGATGATCCAGGAGAAGAAGGATGAGGCAACAAGAAAAGAAGAAGCTAGGTGGTTCCAAGAAGATCAATCAGTCCTTGGATTCCTCCAAAATTCATTGGACCCATCCATTCTTGAAGCTTATTCAAATTGTGAAACTGCCAAGTCTCTTTGGGACACTCTCAAGAGGGTGTATGGGGATGTTTCAAACCTCAGCCGTGTGTATGAGGTTAAGAAGGCTCTCAATGATCTACACCAAGAGGATATGGAGTTCACAAAATTCCTGGGCAAGTTCCAGTCAACACGGTCCGAGCTTGACATGTTGAGACCAAGTTCTATGGATCCAAAGGTGCTTAATGAAAGGAAGGAACAAGACAAGATATTCGGGCTCCTTCTCAACCTAAATCCAGCCTTTAAGGATGTGATTAAGTCCATCCTGAGAGAGCCAAAACTCCCTGATTTCGAAGAGTTGTGCTCACGGATTCAAAGGGAGCAAGGCAACATTGGTTTGTTTGGTGGTAAAGGAGAACTAGTCATGGCCAACAAAAGTGTGTTTAAGCAAGAGGATAGGAAGAGTGTGATGTGTGAGCATTGTAAGAGGAATGGCCACATCAAGGACAAGTGCTGGATACCTCATCCTCATCTCAAGCCAAACCGGTTCAAGGATTCAAAGGCTAACATCTCTCAAATGGTTGCGACTGAACCGGCAAGTTCATCCAACCAAGGAGGGGAGCTAGCTATGAATGTATCCAAGGAGTATGTTAAGAAGAGTGACTTGGAGGATCTCATCAAGGCCTATGCCTCAAAACTCTCCGGTATCACACTCTACTCCCATAAATCGCTTGATAAACCAGATTATAAGTTGGTAGTGGATTCAGGTGCTTCTCACCATATGATTAGCAATGCTAGGTTGTTAAAGAACATTGAACCATGTCTAGGACAAGTAACTATAGCTGATGGTAAGGGTATTCCAATTGAAGGAACCGGAAAAATAAGACTATTTGACAAAGAAACTAATGCATTCTTTGTACCTAAATTTAAGTCTAATCTAGTTTCTGTCAAAAAGGCTACTAAAGACCTCAATTGCAATGTTACATTTGGGCCTAACAATGTTTACTTTCAGGATATTAAGAGTGGTAAGATACTTGGAGGTTGTGTAACTCAAGATGAGCTCTATGTTCTTGAAGACCCTCCAAGCAATTTGGATTCCTTAGCTTTCAAATCCTGTGTTTTTGCTAATAAAGATTTCTTATGGCATGCTAGATTAGGACATCCTCATGCTCGTGCTTTAAGCTTAATAATTCCTAATGTCGCTTATGATCACTCAGTTTGCGAGGCTTGTATCCTTGGCAAACATTGTCGTGTTGTTTTCCCTAAATCGTCTACAATTTATGAGCATTGCTTTGATTTAGTACATTCCGATGTTTGGACCTCAACTTACATGTCTAGAGATAGGAATAAATACTTTGTGACCTTTATAGATGAGAAATCGAAATATACATGGGTTACATTACTTCCATCTAAAGATAGGGTTTATGAAGCATTTATAAACTTTCATAATTATGTTACTAATCAATTCAATGCCAAGATCAAAGTGTTAAGATCAGATAATGGAGGGGAATACACAAGTCAAAGATTCAAAGCTCATCTAAACAAACATGGAAAACTACATCAAACTAGCTGTCCACACACACCACAACAAAATGGAGTTGCTGAAAGGAAGAACCGACACTTAATGGAAGTAGCAAGATCCATGATGTTTCATACCAATGTTTCTAAAAGCTTTTGGGGAGATGCAGTCTTGGTTGCTTGCTACCTCATCAATCGGATTCCAACCAAAGTCTTGCAAGATATATCCCCATTTGAGGTACTCAATAAAAATAAACCTTCCATTGATCATTTACGTGTATTTGGGTGTGTGTGCTTTGTGTATGTTCCAGGTGATCTAAGAAACAAGTTGGAGGCAAAGAGCATCAAATGTATGTTCCTTGGATATTCGACAACACAAAAGCGTTATAAGTGCTATGATCCGAGCAACAACAGGACATATGTGTCTAGAGATGTCAAGTTCATAGAAGAACAAAGCTATTATGATCAGAAAGATTGGGAAGGATTGAAGGATCTCTCAAGGTCAGCTTCTGATTTGGCTACGAGTTTGAGGTTTCTCTTGAATCATTTGGGAAATGATCTGCCAAAGGATTCAAGACACGAAGAAACAAGAACCTTAAGTAGTTCACAAGATACCCAAGAGAATGAATAAGGGGTGGTAACTCAAGAACCAACTCCAATCCAAGAAGAAGCTATGGCCCAAAATCAAGAACAAGACGACTTGGAAGTGGGTATAGAGGAACCTATTCACCAAATGGAATAGGAAACGGTTGTAGAGGAGGCTGCACCACCTGTTCAGCGTTTAAGGAGGAGTACTAGACTTAGGAACACTAGGGTATTCTACAACAACCAGGCCGTGGCTCATCCCATACAAGCTGTTTGTTCCCTTGACCTCTTGCCATCTAGTCATCAAGCATTTCTTGGAAAGATTGAACAAAGTCAGATTCCAAGGACTTATGAAGAAGCTGAGAGCAAGAAAGAATGGTTAGATGCAGTAAGAGATGAGAAGGGAGCTATGGAAAGGAATCATACATGGGATATACAAGAACTTCCCAAAGGCAGAAGGCTGTGAGTTCCAAGTGGGTGTTCACCATCAAGTATAAGAGCAATGGGGACATAGAAAGGTACAAGGCACGTCTGGTTGCAAGAGGTTTCACTCGGACATATGGAGAGGACTATACTGATACATTTGCACCGGTGGCTAAGCTACACACTGTAAGGGTTGTTCTTTCACTAGCTACGAATCTGACTTGGGGCTTATGGCAAATGGATGTCAAGAACGCATTCCTACAAGGAGAACTTGCAGAGGAAGTGTATATGACTCCACCACCAGTCCTTGAAGATCTTTGCAAAGAGGGACAGGTTCTAAGACTTAGGAAGGCAATATATGGGTTGAAGCAATCACCAAGGGCCTGGTATCACAAATTAAGCTCCACATTTACTGATAATGGGTATAGGAAATCCCATTCAGATCGTACTTTGTTCACTCGTCAAAACTCCAAAGGAATCGTGGCGGTCTTGGTTTATGTGGATGACCTTATCATCACAGGAGATGATAAGGAAGGAATTCAGCCCACAAAGGCCTTC
>JAEVFF010000759.1:0-151011 GCA_018901945.1 Pugionium dolabratum | reverse complement strand
TGAAAACTTACAGAAGGCTTATTGGAACATGTCAAGTTGATCGGTACTTAAATCATTCTAAACTGATCATGGTGCTCATTAAGAAAAGGTTTATAAATGAAGCATAATGCATGGCATCACACAGTTTATGATAGATGGGATTACTTGGACGCTTTGTCGAATCTATTTCTGTCTTAAATTTTGTTACAATATAGAAAATTGAGCTAGCTTAACGTGGACATTGAATTCATTTGTTTATGAGTTCTAAATCAAAAGTTACACACGATTTAATGTGGACATGTCAAGTTGATCGGCCTGTTAAAGTGATCATTCTATACTTATCATTGGTGCTCATTAAGTAATGGCTTATAAATGAAGCATAAAGCATGGCATCGCGCAGTTTGGGATATATTGGATTACTTGGACGCTTTGTCTTCTCTATTTCTGTGTCAATTTCTGTCAAAAAAATAGAGAACTGAGATAGCTTAACGTTGGTATTGGATTCGTGTCATTCTGAGCTCTAAATCAAAAGTTATGGATGATTTAGTGCGGACATGTCAAGTGATTGGCCATTTAAAGTGATCATTCAAAACTGATCATTGGTGCTCAATAAGTAAAGGCTTATAAATGAAGCATAATGCATGATATCACACAGTTTTGGATAGATTGGATTACTTGGACGCTTTGTCGTATCTAGTTCTAGAAAAAAATTTGGCAGAATATAGAAAATCGAACTAGCTTAATGTGGGCATTGGATTCGTGTCATTTTAAGCTATAAATCAAAATTTAGGGACGATTTAGTGCATACAAGACAAGGTTATCAGCCAGTTAGCCAGTTAAAATGATCATTCTAAACTGATCATTAGTGCTCATTGAGTAAAAGCTTATAAATGAAACATAATGCATCACGCAGATTAGGATTGATTGGATTACTTGGACGCTATGTCGTATCTATTTCTATCTCAAACTTTGTCACAATATAGAAAATTGAGCTAGTCTAACATGGGCACTGGATTCGTATCATTACGAGCTCTAAATCAAAAGTTACGTACGATTTAGTGCGGACATGTCAAGTTGATTGGCCAGTAAAAGTGATAATTCTAAACTCATCATTGGTGCTCATTAAATAAAGGCTTAAAAATGAAGCATAAAGCATGGCATCACGCTGTTTGGGATGGATTGGATTACTTGGACGCTTTGTCATCTCCATATTTTTGCCTCAAACTTTGTCAAAAAATAGACAATTGACCTAGCTTAATGTGGGATATGGATTCGTGTCATTCAGAGCTCAAAATCAAAAACGGACGATTTAGTGCGGACATGTCAAGTAAATCGGCCAGTTAATGTGATTATTCTGAACTTATCATTGATGCTCATTGAGTAAAGGCTTATAAATGAAGAATAATGCATGGCATCACACAGCTTTGGATTGATTGGATTACTTGGATGCTTTGTCGTATTTTCTGTCTCAAATTTTGTTACAATGAAGAAAATTGAGCTAGCTGAACGTGGGCATTGGATTTGTATCATACTAAGTTGTAAATCAAAAGTTACGGACGATTTAGTGTGGTCATGTCAAGTTGAGTGGCCAATTAAAGTGACCATTCTATACAGTTAATTGGTGTCTATTAATTAAAGGCTTTTAAATGAAGCATATTGCATGGTATCAAGCAGTTTGGATAGATTGGAGTGCTTGGATGCTTTGTCGTCTCTATTTCTGTCTCAAAGTTTGTCAAAATATAGAAAATTGAGCTACATTCACATGGGCATTGGATTCGTATCATTTTGAACACAAAATCAAAAGTTACGGACGATTTAGTGCGGGCATGTCAAGTTGATCGGCCACTTAATATGATTATTCTAAACTGATCAATGGTACTCATTGAGTAAAGGCTTATAAATGAAATATAATGCATGGCATCAAACAGTTTTGGATAGATTGGATTACTTGGACGCTTTGTCATATCTACTTCAGTCCAAATTTTGCAACAATAAAGAAAATTGAGCTAGCTTAACGTGGGAATTTGATTCATGTCATTCAGAGCTCTAAATAAAAAGTTATAGACGGCTTATCACGGACATGTCAAGTTGATCGGTAGTTAAAGTGATCATTCCAAAACTGATCATTGGTGCTCATGAAGAAAAGGTTCATAAATGAAGCATAATGCATGGCATCACACAGTTTATGATAGATTGGATTACTTCGATGATTTGTCGAATCTATTTATGTCTTCAATTTTGTTACAGTATAGAAAATTGAGCTAGCTTAACGTGGACATTGAATTTGTTTGTTTCTGAGTTCTAAATCAAAAATTACACATGATTTAGTGCGGACATGTCAAGTTGATCGACCTGTTAAAGTGATCATTCTAAACTGATCATTGGTGCTTATTAAGTAAAAGCTTATAAATGAAGCATAAAGCATGGCATCATGCAGTTTGGGATAGTTGGACTACGTGGATGCTTTGTCTTCTCTATTTCTGTCTGAATTCGGTCGAAAAATAGAGAATTGAGATAGCTTAACGTGGGTATTGGATTCGTGGCATTCTGAGCTCTAAATCAAAAGTTACGGATGATTTAGTGTGGACATGTCAAGTGATTGGCCATCTAAAGTGATCATTCAAAACTAATCATTGGTGCTCATTAAGTAAACACTTATAAATGAAGCATATTGCATGGCATCACACAGTTTTGGATAGATTGGATTACTTGGACGCTTTGTCGTATCTAGTTTTGGCACAAATTTTGACAGAATATAGGAAATTTAACTAGCTTAAAGTGGACATTGGATTCGTGTCATTCTAAGCTATAAATGAAAAGTTAGGAACATTTTAGTGCAGACAAGTCAAGTTGATCAGCCTGTTAAAATGATCATTCTAAACTGATCATTGGTGCTCATTGAGTAAAAGCTTATACATGAAACATAATGCATGACATCACGTTGTTTAGGATTAATTGGATTACTTGGACGCTTTGTCGTATCTATTTCTGTCTCAAACGTTTTCACAATATAGAAAATTTAGCTAGCTTAACGTGGTCATTTGATTCGTGTGTTTCTTAGCTATAAATCAAATGTTACAGACGATTTAGTACGTACATGTCAAGTTGATCGGCGAGCTAAAGTGATCATTCTAAACTGATAATTGGTGCTGATTAAGTAATGGCTTATAAATGAAGCACAAAGCATGGCATCACGCTGTTTGGGATAGATTGGATTACTTGGACGCTTTGTCATCTCCATATTTCTGTCTCAAATTTTGTCAAAAAATAGACAATTGAACTAGCTTAATGTGGGATTTAGATTCGTGTCATTCTGAGCTCAATCAAAAGTTATAGGCGATTTAGTGCGGACATGTCAAGTTGATCGGCTAGTTAATGTGATTATTCTAAACTGATCACTGATGCTCTTTGAGTAAAGGCTTATAAATGAAGAATAATACATGGCATCACACAGCTTTGGATTGATTGGAATATTTGAACGCTTTGTCGTATTTTCTGTCACAAATTTTGAAATAATGAAGAAAATTGAGCTAGCTGAATTTGGGCATTGGATTCGTATCATACTGAGTTGTAAATCAAAAGTTACGGACGATTTAGTGCGGACATGTCAAGTTGAGTGGCTAATTAATGTGATCATTCTATATAGATAATTGGTGTCCATTAATTAAATGCTTTTAAATGAAGCATATTGCATGGTATCAAATAGTTTGGATAGATTGGAGTGCTTGGATGCTTTGTCGTCTCTATTTCTATCTCAAATTTTGTCAAAATATAGAAAATTGAGCTAGCTTCACGTTGGCATTGGATTCGTGTCGTTCTGAACGCAAAATCAAAAGTTACGTACGATTTAGTGCGGACATGTCAAGTTGATCGGCCTCTTAATATGATTATTCTAAACTGATCAATGGTACTTATTGAGTAAAGGCTTATAAATGAATCATAATGCATGGCATAAAATAGTTTTGGATAGATTGGATTACTTGGACGGTTTGTCATATCTACTTCAGTCCAAATTTTGTCACAATATAGAAAATTGAGCTAGCTTAACGTGGACATTGGATTCCTGTCATTCTGAGCTCTAAATCAAAAGTCAAAGACATCTTATTACGTGTCTAAACTGATCATGGTGCTCATTAAGAAAAGGTTTATGAATGAAGCATAATGCATGGCATCACACAGATTATGATAGATTGGATTACTTGGACAATTTGTCGAATCTATTTCTGTCTTAAATTTTGTTAGAATATAGAAAATTGAGCTAGCTTAACGTGGACATTGAATTTGTTTGTTTCTGAGTTCTAAATCAAAAGTTACACACGATTTACTATGGACATGTCAAGTTGATTTGTCCGTTAAAGAGATCATTCTAAACTGACCATTGGTGCTCATTAAGTAAAGGCTTATAAATGAAGCATAAAGCATGGTATCACGCATTTTGGGATACATTGGATTACCTGGCTTTGTCTTCTTTATTTCTGTCTCAAATTTGGTCAAAAAATAGAGAATTGAGATAGCTTAACGTGGGTATTGGATTTGTGTCATTCTGAGCTATAAATAAAAAGTTACGGATGATTTAGTAAGGACATGTCAAGTCATTGGACAGTTAAAGTGATCATTCAAAACTAATCATTGGTGCTCATTAAGTAAAGGCTTATAAATGAAGCATAGTGCATGGCATCACACAGTTTTGGATATATTGGATTACTTGGATGCTTTTTTGTATCTGGTTCTGGTACAAATTTTGTCAGAATATAGAAAATGGAACTAGCTTAATGTGGGAATTGGATTCGTGTCATTCTAAGCTATAAATCAAAAGTTAGGGACGATTTAGTGAAGACAAGTCAAGTTGATAAGCCAGTTAAAATGATCATTCTAATCTGATCATTGGTGATCATTGAGTAAAAGCTTATAAATGAAACATAATGCATGGCATCACGTAGTTTAGGATTGATTGGATTACTTGGATGCTTTGTGGTATCTATTTCTGTCTCAAAATTTGCCACAATATAGAAAACTGAGCTAGCTTAACGTGGTCATTTGATTCGTGTGTTTCTGAGCTATAAAGCAAATGTTACAGACGATTTAGTGCGTACATGTCAAGTTGATCGGCCACTTAAAGTGATCATTCTAAACTGATCATTGGTGCTCATTAAGTAAAGGCTTATAAATGAAGCATAGAGCATGGCATCACGCTGTTTGGGATAGATTGAATTACTTGGACGCTTTGTCATCTCCATATTTCTGTCACAAATTTTGTCAAAAATAGACAATTGAGCTAGCTTAATGTGGGATTTGGATTCGTGTCATTCTGAGCTCTAAATCAAATGTTACGGATGATTTAGTGTGGACATGTCAAGTGATTGGCCAGTTAAAGTGATCATTCAAAACTGATCATTGGTGCTCATTAAGTAAAGGCATAAATGAAGCATAGTGCAAGACATCACACAATTTTGGATAGATTGGATTACTTGGACGCAAATTTTGTCAGAATATAGAAAATTGAACTAGCTTAATGTGGGCATTGAATTCATGTCATTCTAAGCTATAAACCAAAAGTTAGGGACGATTTAGTGCAAACATGACAAGTTGACCAGCCAGTTAAAATGATCATTCTAAACTGATCATTGGTGCTCATTGAGTAAGAGCTTATAAATGAAAAATAATGCATGGCATCACGCAGTTTGGGATTGATTAGAGTACTTGGATGCTTTGTCGTATCTATTTCTATTTAAATTATGTCAAAATATATAAAATTGAGCTAGCTTAATGTGGGCATTAAATTCATGTCATTCCGAGCTCTAAATCAAAAGTTACGGATGATTTAGTGTGGACATGTCAAGTTGATCGGGCAGTTAAAGTTATCATTCTAAACTTATCATTAGTGCTCATTGAGTAAAGGCTTATAAATGAAGCATAAAGCATTGCATCACGCAGTTTGGGATAGGTTGGACTACTTGTACGCTTTGTCGTCTCTATTTCTGCCTCAATTTTTGTTGAAAAATAGAGAATTGAGCTAGGTTAACGTGGTCATTGGATTCGTGTCGTTCTGAGCTCTAAATCAAAAGTTACAGACGATTTAAGTTGATCGGCCAGTCAAAATGATCATTCAAAACTGATCATTGGTGCTCATTAAGTAAAGGCTTATACATGAAGCCTAAAGAATTGCATCACACAGTTTTGGATGGATTGGATTACTTGGACGGTTTGTCGTATCTATTTCTGTTTCAAACTTTGTCACAATATTGAAAATTGAGCTTGCTTAACGTGGGCACTGGATTCTTGTCATTCCGAGCTCTAAATCAAAAATTACGGACGATTTGGTGTGTACATGTCAAGTTGATCGGGCAATTAATGAGATCATTCTAAGCTGATCCTTGGTGCTCATTAAATAAAATGCTTATAAATGAAGCATAATGCATGGCATCAAGTAGGTCGGATAGATTTGATTACTTGGACACTTTGTCGTCTCTATTTCTATCTCAAATCATGTCAAAATATAGAAAGTTGAGCTAGCTGAACGTGGGCATTGGATTCGTGTTATTCTGAGCTCTAAATCAAAAGTTACGGACGATTTAGTGCGGACATGTCAAGTTGATCGGCCAGTCAAAGTGATCATTCAAAACTTGTCATTGGTGCTCATTAAGTAAAGGCTTATCAATGAAGCGCAAAGAATTGCATCACACAGTTTGGGATGGATTGGATTATTTGGACGTTTTGTCGTATCTATTTCTGATTCAAACTTCGTCACAATATAGAACATTGAGCAAGCTTATTGTGGGCATTGGATTCGTGTTATTCTGAGCTCTAAATAAAAAGTTATGGATGATTTAGTGTAGAAATGTCAAGTTGATCAGCTAGTTAAAGTGATCATTCTAAATTGATCATTCTAAATTGATCATTAGTGCTCAATGTGTAAAGGCTTATAAATGAAGCATAATGCATGACATCACAAAGTTTTGAATAGATTGGATTACTTGAATGCTTTGTCGTATCTATTTCTGTCTCAAATTTTGTTATAGTATAGAAAATTGAGCAAGCTTAACGGCGAGTTAATATGATGATTCTAATCTGATCATTTTTACTCATTGAGTAAAGGCTTAAAAATAAAGGATACTGCATGGCATCAAACAGTTTTGGATAGATTGGATACTTGGACGCTTTGTCATATCTAGTGCTGTCTCAAATTTCGTCACAATATAGAAATCTAGGCTAACTTAACGTGGTTGTTGGATTCGTGTCATTATGTGCTCTAAAGCAAAAGTTTACAGACGATTTAGTGTGGATATGTAAGATTGATCGGCAAGTTAAAGTGATCATTTTAAACTGATCATTGGTGCTAATTAAGTGAAGGCTTATAAATGAAGCATAATGCATGGCATCACACAGTTTTGAATAGATTGGATTACATGGACGCTTTGTCGTATCTAGTTCTCTCTCAAATTTTGTTTCAATACAGAAAATTGAGATAGCTTAACGTGGTCATTTTTTATTCGTGTGTTTATGAGCTCTAAATTAAAGGTTACGGACGATTTAGTGCGTACATGTCAAGTTGATCACCCAGTTATACTGATCATTCTAAACTGATCATCCATAACTGATCATTGGTGCTCATTAAGTAAATGCTCATAAATGAGGCCTCAAGAATTGCATCACGCAGTTTTGGATGGATTGGATTACTTGGACGCTTTGTCGTATCTATTTCTATTTCAAACTTTGTCACAATATAGAAAATTGAGCTAGATTAATGTGGTCATTCCGAGCTTAAAGTGATCATTCTAAACTAATCATTGCTGCTCATTAAATAAATGCTTATAAATGAAGCATAATGCATGGCATCAAGCAGGTTGGATAGATTGGATTACTTGGACGCTTTGTCATCTCTTTTTCTGTCTTAAATCATGTCAAAATATAGAAAATTGATTTAGGTGAACGTTACAGAGGATTCATGTGTTTTTAAGCTCTAAATCAAAAGTTACCGAGGATTTAGTGTGCACATGTCAAGTTGATCAGCCATTTAAAGTGATCATTCTAAACTGATAAGTGTTGCCCATTAAGTAAAGTCTTATAAATGAAGCATAATGCATGGCATCAAGAATTTTAGATAGATTAGATTACTTGGATGTTTGTCGTCTCCATTTCTGTGTCAAATTTTGTCAAAATATAGAAAATTGAGCTAGCTTAACGTGGGCACTGGATTCGTTATACTTTGAGCTCAAAATTTACAGATGATTTAGTGCGGTCATGCCAAGTTGATCGACCAGTTAATATGATTATTCTAAACTGATCATTGGTACTCATTCAGTAAAGTCTTATAAATGAAGCATAATGCATTGCATTAATAAGTTTTGGATAGATTGGATTACTTGGACGCTTTGTCATATCTACTTCTCTCTTAAATTTTGTGCCAATATAGAAAATTGAGCTAGCTTAACGTGGGCATTGGATTCATGTCATTCTGATCTCTAAATCTGAAGTTAGAGACGATCTAGTACGTACATGTCAAGTTGATCGGCCAGTTAAAGTGATCATTGTAAACTGATCATTGGTGCTCATTAAGTAAAAGCTTATAAATGAAGCATAATGCATGGCATCAAGCAGTTTGGTAGATTGGATTACTTGGATGCTTTGTTGTCTCTATTTCTGTCTCAAATTTTGTCAAAAATAGAAAATTGAGCTACCTTAACATGGGCTTTGGATTCGTGTCATTCTTCGCTCTAAGTCAAAAGTTACGGACGATTTAGAGTGGACATGTCAAGTTGATCGGCCAGTTAAAGTTATCATTCTAAACTGGTCATTGGTGCTCATTGAGTAAAGGCTTATCAATGAAGCATAATGCATGGTATCACAGAGTTTCGAATGGATTGGATTACTCGGACGTTTTGTCGTATCTATTTCTACTTCAAACTTTGTCACAATATAGAAAATAGAGCTAACTTAACCTGGGCACTGGATTCTTGTCATTCCGAGCTCTAAATCAAAAATTACGGATGATTTAGTGCGGACATGTAAGGTTGATCGGCCAGATAAAGTGATCATTCTAAACTGATTATTAATGCTCATTAAATAAAGGTTTCTAAATTAAGCATAATGCATGGCATCAAGCAGGTTGGATTACTTGGACGCTTTGTCGTATCTATTTCACTCTCAAATCATGTCAAAATATAGAGAATTGAGCTAGCAGAACGTGGGCATTGGATTCAGGTTATTCTGAGCTCTAAATCAGAAGTTACGTAGGATTTAGTGCGGACATGTCAAGTTAATCGGCCATTTAGAGTTATCATTCTAAACTGATAGGAATTGCCCATTAAGTAAATCCTTATAAATGAAACATAATGCATGGCATCAGAAGTTTGGATAGATTGGATTACTTGGATGTTTTGTCATCTCCATTTCTGTCTCAAATTTTGTCAAAATATAGAAAATTGAGCTAGCTTAACGTGGGCATTGGATTCGTGTCACTCTGAACTCAAAAGTTACGGACGATTTAGTGTGTACATGTCAAGTTGATCGACCAGTTTAATATGATGATTCTGAACTGACCATTGGTACTCATTGAGTAAAGTATTATAAATGAATCATAATGCATTTCATCAAACAGTTTTGGATAGATTGGAGTACTTGGACGCTTTGTCATATCTAGTTCTATCACAAATTTTTTCCCAATATAGAAAATTGAGCTAGTTTAATGTGGGCGTTGGATTCGTGTCATTCTAATCTCTAAATCAAAAGTTACTTACGATTTAGTGCGTACATGTCAAGTTGATCGGCCAGTTAAAGTGATCATTGTAAACTGATCATTGGTGCTCATTAAGTAAAAGCTTATAAATGAAGCATAATGCATGGCATCAAGAAGTGTGGATAGATTGGATTACTTGGATGCTTTGTTGTCTCTATTTCCGTCTCAAATTTTGTAAAAATATAGAAAATTGAGCTGGCTTAACGTGGGCTTTGGATTCATGTCATTATGAGCTCTAAAGGATTAGTTACTGACGATTTAGTGTGGACATGTCAAGTTGATCGGCCAGTTAAAGTTATCATTCTAAACTGATCATTGGTTCTAATTGAGTTAAGGCTTATAAATGAAGCATAATGCATGATATCACACAGTGTCCGATGGATTGGATTACTTGGACGCTTTGCCATATCTATTTCTATCTCAAATTTTGTTACAATATTGAAAATTGAGCTAGGTTAACATGGGCATTTGATTTGTGTGTATTTGAGCTCTAAATCAAAAGTTACGGATGATTTAGTGCGTACATGTCAAGTTGATCGTCCAGTTAAAGTGATCATTCTAAACTGATCATTGGTGCTCATTAAATAAAGGCTTATAAATGAAGCATAAAGCATGGCATCACGTAGTTTGGGATAGAATGGATTACTTGGATGCTTTGTCGCCTCTATTTTTGTCTCAAATATTGTCAAATAATATAGAATTGAGCTAGCTTAGCGTGGGCATTAGATTCATCTCATTCTGAGCTCTAAGTCAAATGTTACAGACGATTTAGAGTGGACATGTCAAGTTGATCGGGCAGTTAAAGTGATCATTCAAAACTGATCATTGGTGCTCATTAAGTAAAGGCTTATAAATGAAGCCTAAAGAAAGGCATCACGTAGTTTGGGATGGATTGGATTATTTGGACGCTTTCTTGCATCTATTTATTTCGAAAACTTTGCCACAATATTGAAAATTGAGCTCGCCTAACGTGGGCACTAGATTCGTGTCATTCGAAGTTCTAAATCAAAAGTTACGGATGATTTACTGCAGACATGTCAAGTTGATCGGCCAGTTAAAGTGATCATTCTAAACTGATCATTGGTGCTCATTAAATAATGGTTTATAAATGAAGCATAATGCACGGCATCAAGCAGTTTGGATAGATTGGATTACTTGGACGCTTTGTCGTTTCTATTTCTGTCTCAAATTATGTCAAAATATAGAAAATTGAGCCAGCTTAACGTGAGTATTGGATTCATGTTATTCTGATCTCTAAATAAAAAATTACGGATGATTTAGTGTGGACATGTCAAGTTGATCGGCCAATTAAAGTCATCATTTTAAACTGATCATTGGTGCTCATTGAGTAAAGGCTTATAAATGAAGCATAATGCATGGCATGACACATTTTTGGATAGATTGGATTACTTGTACGCTTTGTCGTATCTATTTCCATCTCAAATTTTGTCGAAAAATAGAGAATTGAGCTAGGTTAACGTGGCGATTGGATTCGTGTCGTTATGAGCTATAAATCAAAAGTTACAGACGATTTAGTGCAGACATGACAAGTTGATCGGCCAGTCAAAGTGATCATTCATAACTAATCATTGGTGCTCATTAAGTAAAGCCTTATAAATGAAGCCTAAAGAATTGCATCACACAGTTTCGGATGGCTTGGATTACTTGGACGCTTTGTCGTATCTATTTCTATTTCAATCTTTGTCACAATAATGAAAATTGAGGTAGCTTAACTTGGGCACTAGATTTGTATCGTTCCGAGCTCTAAATCAAAAGGTACCGACGATTTAGTGCGGACATGTCAAGTTGATCGGCCAGTTAAAGTGATCATTCTAATCTGATCATCGGGGCTCATTAAATAAATGCTTATAAATGAAGCATAATGCATTGCATCAAGCAGGTTGGATAGATTGGATTACTTGGACGCGTTGTCGTCTCTTTTTCTTTCTGAAATCATGTCAAAATATAGAAAATTGAGCTAGCTGAACGATACGGAGGATTCGTGTGTTTCTAAGCTGTAAATCAAAAGTTACAGAGGATTTAGTGCGGATATGTCAAGTTGAATGGCATTTAAAGTGATCATTCTAAACTGATAAGTGTTGCCCATTAATTAAAGCCTTATAAAGGAAGCAGAATGCATGGCATCAAGAATTTTGAATAGATTGGATTACTTGGATGTTTTGTCGTCATCATTTCTGTCTCAAATTTTGTCAAAATATAGAAAATTGAGCTAGCTTAACGTGGGCACTGGATTTGTTATACTTTGAGCTCAAAATTTACGGATGATTTAGTGCGGACATGCCAAGTTGATCGACCAGTTAATATGATTATTCTAAACTGATCATTGGTACTCATTCAGTAAAGTTTTATAAATGAAGCATAATGCATTGCATCAATAAGTTTTGGATAGATTGGATTACTTGGACGCTTTGTCATATCTACTTCTCTCTCAAATTTTGTGCCAATATAGAAAATTGAGCTAGCTTAACGTGGGCATTGGATTCATGTCATTCTGATCTCTAAATCTGAAGTTAGAGACGATCTAGTGCGTACATGTCAAGTTGATCGGCCAGTTAAAGTGATCATTGTAAAATGATCATTGGTGCTCATTAAGTAAAAGCTTATAAATGAAGCATAATGCATGGCATCAAGCAGTTTGGATAGATTGGATTACTTGGATGCTTTGTTGTCTCTATTTCTGTCTCAAATTTTGTCAAAATATAGAAAATTGAGCTACCTTAACATGGGCTTTGGATTCATGTCATTCTTCGCTCTAAGTCAAAAGTTACAGACGATTTAGAGTGGACATGTCAAGTTAATCGGCCAGTTAAAGTTATCATTCTAAACTGGTCATTGGTGCTCATTGAGTAAAGGCTTTTCCATGAAGTATAATGCATGGTATCACAAAGTTTCGAATGGATTGGATTACTTGGACGTTTTTTCGTATCTATTTCTATTTCAAACTTTGTCACAATATAGAATATAGAGCTAACTTAACCTGGGCACTAGATTCTTGTCATTCCGAGCTCTAAATCAAAAATTACGGATGATTTAGTGCGGACATGTAAGGTTTATCAGCCAGATAAAGTGATCATTCTAAACTGATCATTAATGCTCATTAAATAAAGGTTTCTAAATTAAGCAGAATGCATGGCATCAAGCAGGTTGGATTACTTGGACGCTTTGTCGTATCTAGTTCTATAACAAATTTTTTCCCAATATAGAAAATTGAGCTCGTTTAATGTGGGCGTTGGATTCGTGTCGTTCTAATCTCTAAATCAAAAGTTATAGACGATTTAGTGTGTACATGTCAAGTTGATCGGCCAGTTAAAGTGATCATTGTAAATTGATTATTGGTGCTCATTAAGTAAAAGCATATAAATGAAGCATAATGCATGGCATCAAGAAGCGTGGATAGGTTGGATTGCTTGGATGCTTTGTTGTCTCTATTTCTGTCTCAAATTTTGTAAAAATATAGAAAATTGAGCTATCTTAACATGGGCTTTTGATTCGTGTCATTCTTCGCTCTAAGTCAAAAGTTACGGATGATTTAGAGTGGACATGTCAAGTTGATCGGCCAGCTAAAGTTATCATTCTAAACTGGTCATTGGTACTCATTGAGTAAAGGTTATCAATGAAGCATAATGCATGGTATCACAGAGTTTCGAATGGATTGGATTACTCGGACGTTTTGTCGTATCTATTTCTATTTCAAACTTTGTCACAATATAGAAAATAGAGCTAACTTAACCTGGGCACTGGATTCTTGTCATTCCGAGCTCTAAATCAAAAATTACGGATGATTTAGTGCGGACATGTAAGGTTGATCGTCCAAATAAAGTGATCATTCTAAACTGATCATTAATGCTCATTAAATAAAGTTTTCTAAATTAAGCATAATGCATGGCATCAAGCAGGTAGGATTACTTGGACGCTTTGTCGTATCTATTTCACTCTCAAATCATGTCAAAGTATAGAGAACTGAGCTAGCTGAACGTGGGCATTGGATTCAGGTTATTCTGAGCTCTAAATCAGAAGTTACGGAGGATTTAGTGCAGACATGTCAAGTTGATCGGCCATTTAAAGTTATCATTCTAAACTGATAGGAGTTGCCCATTAAGTAAATCCTTATAAATGAAGCATAATGCATGGCATCAAGAAGTTTGGATAGATTGGATTACTTGGATGTTTTGTCATCTCCATTTCTGTCTCAAATTTTGTCAAAATATAGAAAATTGAGCTAGCTTAACGTGGGCATTGGATTCGTGTCACTCTGAACTCAAAAGTTACGGACGATTTAGTGTGGACATGTCAAGGTTATCGACCAGTTTAACATGATTATTCTAAACTGACCATTGGTACTCATTTAGTAAAGTATTATAAATGAATCATAATGCATTTCATCAAACAGTTTTGGATAGATTGGATTACTTGGACGCTTTGTCATATCTAGTTCTATCACAAAATTTTTCCCAATATAGAAAATTGAGCTAGTTTAATGTGGGCGTTGGATTCGTGTCATTCTAATCTCTAAATCAAAAGTTACAGACGATCTAGTGCGTACACGTCAAGTTGATCGGCCAGTTAAAGTGATCATTGTAAACTGATTATTGGTGCTCATTAAGTAAAAGCTTATAAATGAAGCATAATGCATGGCATCAAGAAGCGTGGATAGATTGGATTACCTAGATGCTTTGTTGTCTCTATTTCTGTCTCACATTTTGTAAAAATATAGAAAATTGAGCTTCCTTATCATGGGCTTTTGATTCGTGTCATTCTTCGCTCTAAGTCAAAAGTTACGGATGATTTAGAATGGACATGTCAAGTTGATCGGCCAGTTAAAGTTATCATTCTAAACTGGTCATTGGTGCTCATTGAGTAAAGGCTTATCAATGAAGCATAATGCATGGTATCACACAGTTTCGAATAGATTGGATTACTTGGACGTTTTGTCGTATCTATTTCTATTTCAAACTTTGTCACAATATAGTAAATAGAGCTAACTTAACCTGGGCACTGGATTCTTGTCATTCCGAGCTCTAAATCAAAAATTACGGATGATTTAGTGCGGACATGTAAGGTTGATCGGCCAGATAAAGTGATCATTCTAAACTGATCATTAATGCTCATTAAATAAAGGTTTCTAAATTAAGCATAATGCATGGCATCAAGCAGGTTGGATTACTTGGACGCTTTGTCGTAACTATTTCACTCTCAAATCATGTCAAAATATAGAGAACTGAGCTAGCTGAACGTGGGCATTGGATTCAGGTTATTCTGAGCTCTAAATCAGAAGTTACGGAGGATTTAGTGCGGACATGTCAAGTTGATCGGCCATTTAAAGTTATCATTCTAAACTGATAGGAGTTGCCCATTTAGTAAATCCTTATAAATGAAGCATAATGCCTGGCATCAAGAAGTTTGGAAAGATTGGATTACTTGGATGTTTTGTCATCTCCATTTCTGTCTCAAATTTTGTAGTGATATAGAAAATTGAGGGAACTTAACGTGGGCATTGGATTCGTGTCATTCTAATCTCTAAATCTAAAGTTACAGACGATTTAGTGCGTACATGTCAAGTTGATCGGCCAGTTAAAGTGATCATTGTAAACTGATTATTGGTGCTCATTAAGTAAAAGCTTATAAATGAAGCATAATGCATGGCATCAAGAAGAGTGGATAGATTGGATTACTTGGATGCTTTGTTGTCTCTATTTCTGTCTCAAATTTTGTAAAATATAGAAAATTGAGCTAGCTTAACGTGGGCTTTGGATTCATGTCATTATGAGCTCTAAAGGATTAGTTACTGATGATTTAGTGTGGACATGTCAAGTTGATCGGCCATTTAAAGTTACCATTCTAAACTGATCGTTTGTGCTAATTGAGTTAAGGCTTATAAATGAAGCATAATGCATGATATCACACAATGTCGGATAGATTGGATTACTTGGACGCTTTGTCGTAACTATTTCTATCTCAAATTTTGTTACAATAATGAAAATTAAGCTAGGTTAACGTGGGCATTTGATTTGTGTGTTTCTGAGCTCTAAATCAAAAGCTAAGGATGATTTAGTGCGTACATGTCAAGTTGATCGTCTAGTTAAAGTGATCATTCTAAACTGATCATTGGTGTTCATTAAGTAAAGGCTTATAAATGAAGCGTAAAGCATGGCATCACGTAGTTTGGGATAGAATGGATTACTTGGACCCTTTGTCGCCTCTATTTTTGTCTCAAATATTGTCAAATAATATAGAATTGAGCTAGCTTAGCGTGGGCATTGGATTCATCTCATTCTGAGCTCTAAATCAAAAGTTACAGACGATTTAGAGTGGACATGTCAAGTTGATCGGGCAGTTAAAGTGATCATTCAAAACTGATCATTGGTGCTCATTAAGTAAAGGCTTATAAATGAAGCCTAAAGAAAGGCATCACGTAGTTTGGGATGGATTGGATTATTTGGGCGCTTTGTTGCATCTATTTATTTTGCAAACTTTGCCACAATATTGAAAATTGAGCTCGCTTAACGTGGGCACTGGATTCGTGTCATTCCAAGTTCTAAATCAAAAGTTACGGATGAGTTACTGCAGACATGTCAAGTTGATCGGCCAGTTAAAGTGATCATTCTAAACTGATCATTGGTGCTCATTAAATAAAGGTTTATAAATGAAGCATAATGCATAGCATCAAGCAGTTTGGATAGATTGGATTACTTAGACGCTTTGTCGTTTCTATTTCTGTCTGAAATTATGTCAAAATATAGAAAATTGAGCTAGCTTAACGTGAGTATTGGATTCATGTTATTTTGATCTCTAAATCAAAAATTATGGATGATTTAGTGTGGACATGTCAAGTTGATCGGCCAATTAAAGTCATCATTTTAAACTGATCATTAGTGCTCATTGAGTAAAGGCTTATAAACGAAGCAAAATGCATGGCATGACACATTTTTGAATAGATTGGATTACTTGTACGCTTTGTCGTATCTATTTCCATCTCAAATTTTGTCGAAAAATAGAGAATTGAGATAGGTTAACGTGGCGATTGGATTCGTGTCTTTCTGAGCTATAAATCAAAAGCTACGGACGATTTAGTGCGGAAATGACAAGTTGATCGGCCAGTCAAAGTGATCATTCATAACTGATCATTGGTGCTCATTAAGTAAAGCCTTATAAATGAAGCCTAAAGAATTGCATCACACAGTTTCGGATGGATTGGATTACTTGGACGCTTTGTCGTATCTATTTCTATTTCAAACTTTGTCACAATAATGAAAATTGAGGTAGCTTAACTTGGGCACTAGATTCGTGTCATTCCGAGCTCTAAATCAAAAGTTACCGACGATTTAGTGCTGACATGTCAAGTTGATCGGCCAGTTAAAGTGATCATTCTAATCTGATCGTTGGGGCTCATTAAATAAATGCTTATAAATGAAGCATAATGCATGGCATCAAGCAGGTTGGATAGATTGGATTACATGGACGCGTTGTCGTCTTTTTTTCTGTCTGAAATCATGTCAAAATATAGAAAATTGAGCTAGCTGAACGATACGGAGGATTCGTGTGTTTCTAAGCTGTAAATCAAAAGTTACAGAGGATTTAATGCGGAAATGTCAAGTTGAATGGCCATTTAAAGTGATCATTCTAAACTGATAAGTGTTGCCCATTAATTAAAGCCTTATAAATGAAGCATAATGCATGGCATCAAGAATTTTGATTAGATTGGATTACTTGGATGTTTTGTCGTCTTCATTTCTGTCTCAAATTTTGTCAAAATATAGAAAATTGAGCTAGCTTAACGTGGGCACTGGATTCGTTATACTTTGAGCTCAAAATTTACGAATGATTTAGTGCGGACATGCCAAGTTGATCGACAAGTTAATATGATTATTCTAATCTGATCATTGGTACTCATTCAGTAAAGTTTTATAAATGAAGCATAATGCATTGCATCAATAAGTTTTGGATAGATTGGATTACTTGGACGCTTTGTCATATCTACTTCTCTCTCAAATTTTGTGCCAATATAGAAAATTGAGCTAGCTTAACGTGGGCATTGGATTCATGTCATTCTGCTCTCTAAATCTGAAGAAAGAGACGATCTAGTGCGTACATGTCAAGTTGAGCGGCCAGTTAAAGTGATCATTGGTGCTCATTAAGTAAAAGCTTATAAATGAAGCATAATGCATGGCATCAAGCAGTTTTGATAGATTGGATTACTTGGATGCTTTGTTGTCTCTATTTCTGTCTCAAATTTTGTCAAAATATAGAAAATTGAGCTACCTTAACATGGGCTTTGGATTCATGTCATTCTTCGCTCTAAGTCAAAAGTTACGGACGATTTAGAGTGGACATGTCAAGTTGATCGGCCAGTTAAAGTAATCATTCTAAACTGGTCATTGGTCCTCATTGAGTAAAGGCTTTTCAATGAAGCATAATGCATGGTATCACACAGTTTCGAATGGATTGGATGACTTGGACGTTTTTTCGTATTTATTTCTATTTCAAACTTTGTCACAATATAGAAAATAGAGCTAACTTAACCTGGGCTCTAGATTCTTGTCATTCCGAGCTCTAAATCAAAAATTACGGATGATTTACTGCGGACATGTAAGGTTGATCGGCCAGATAAAGTGATCATTCTAAACTGATCATTAATGCTCATTAAATAAAGGTTTCTAAATTAAGCAGAATGCATGGCATCAAGCAGGTTGTATTACTTGGACGCTTTGTCGTATCTATTTCACTCTCAAATCATGTCAAAATATAGAGAATTGAGCTAGCTGAACGTGGACATTGGATTTAGGTTATTCTGAGCTCTAAATCAGAAGTTACGGAGGATTTAGTGCGGACATGTCAAGTTGATTGGCCATTTAAAGTTATCATTCTAAACTGATAGGAGTTGCCCATTAAGTAAATCCTTATAAATGAAGCATAATGCATGGCATCAAGAAGTTTGGATAGATTGGATTACTTGGATGTTTTGTCATCTCCATTTCTGTCTCAAATTTTGNCTCAAATTTTGTCAAAATATAGAAAATTGAGCTAGCTTAACGTGGGCATTGGATTCGTGTCACTCTGAACTCAAAAGTTACGGACGATTTAGTGTGTACATGTCAAGTTGATCGACCAGTTTAATATGATGATTCTGAACTGACCATTGGTACTCATTGAGTAAAGTATTATAAATGAATCATAATGCATTTCATCAAACAGTTTTGGATAGATTGGAGTACTTGGACGCTTTGTCATATCTAGTTCTATCACAAATTTTTTCCCAATATAGAAAATTGAGCTAGTTTAATGTGGGCGTTGGATTCGTGTCATTCTAATCTCTAAATCAAAAGTTACTTACGATTTAGTGCGTACATGTCAAGTTGATCGGCCAGTTAAAGTGATCATTGTAAACTGATCATTGGTGCTCATTAAGTAAAAGCTTATAAATGAAGCATAATGCATGGCATCAAGAAGTGTGGATAGATTGGATTACTTGGATGCTTTGTTGTCTCTATTTCCGTCTCAAATTTTGTAAAAATATAGAAAATTGAGCTGGCTTAACGTGGGCTTTGGATTCATGTCATTATGAGCTCTAAAGGATTAGTTACTGACGATTTAGTGTGGACATGTCAAGTTGATCGGCCAGTTAAAGTTATCATTCTAAACTGATCATTGGTTCTAATTGAGTTAAGGCTTATAAATGAAGCATAATGCATGATATCATATAGTGTCCGATGGATTGGATTACTTGGACGCTTTGCCATATCTATTTCTATCTTAAATTTTGTTACAATATTGAAAATTGAGTAAGGTTAACATGGGCATTTGATTTGTGTGTTTCTGAGCTCTAAATCAAAAGTTACGGATGATTTAGTGCGTACATGTCAAGTTGATCGTCCAGTTAAAGTGATCATTCTAAACTGATCATTGGTGCTCATTAAGGAAAGGCTTATAAATGAAGCATAAAGCATGGCATCACGTAGTTTGGGATATATTGGATTATTTGGACGCTTTGTTGCATCTATTTATTTCGAAAACTTTGCCACAATATTGAAAATTGAGCTCGCTTAACGTGGGCACTGTATTCGTGTCATTCCAAGTTCTAAATCAAAAGTTACGGATGATTTACTGCAGACATGTCAAGTTGATCGGCCAGTTAAAGTGATAATTCTAAACTGATCATTGGTGCTCATTAAATAAAGGTTTATAAATGAAGCATAAGGCATGGCATTCAGCAGTTTGCATAGTTTAGATTACTTGGACGCTTTGTCGTTTTTATTTCTGTCTCAAATAACGTCAAAATATAGAAAATTGAGCTAGCTTAACGTGAGTATTGGATTCATGTTATTCTGATCTCTAAATAAAAAATTATGGATGATTTAGTGTGGACATGTCAAGTTTATCGGCCAATTAAAGTCATCATTTTAAACTGATCATTAGTGCTCATTGAGTAAAGGCTTATAAATGAAGCATAATGCATGGCATGACACATTTTTGGATAGATTGGATTACTTGTACGCTTTGTCGTATCTATTTCCATCTCAAATTTTGTCGAAAAATAGAGAATTGACTAGGTTAACGTGGCGATTGGATTCATGTCGTTCTGAGCTATAAACAAAAAGTTACGGACGATTTAGTACGGACATGACAAGTTGATCGGCCAGTCAAAGTGATCATTCATAACTGATCATTGGTGCTCATTCAGTAAAGCCTTATAAATGAAGCCTAAAGAATTGCATCACACAGTTTCGGATGGATTGGACTTGGACACTTTGTCGTATCTATTTCTATTTCAAACTTTGTCACAATAATGAAAATTGAGGTAGCTTAACTTGGGAACTTGATTCGTGTCATTCCGAGCTCTAAATACAAAGTTACCGACGATTTAGTGCGGACATGTCAAGTTGATCGGCCAATTAAAGTGATCATTCTAATCTGATCATTGGGGCTCATTAAATAAATGCTTATAAATGAAGCATGATGCGTGGCATCAAGCAGGTTGGATAGGATGGATTACTTGGACGCGTTGTCGTCTCTTTTTCTGTATGAAATCATGTCAAAATATAAAAATCGAGCTAGCTGAACGATACGGAGGATTCGTGTGTTACTAAGCTGTAAATCAAAAGTTACAGAGGATTTAGTGCGGAAATGTCAAGTTGAATGGCCATTTAAAGTGATCATTCTAAACTGATAAGTGTTGCCAATTAATTAAAGCCTTATAAATGAAGCATAATGCATGGCATCAAGAATTTTGAATAGATTGGATTACTTGGATGTTTTGTCGTCTTCATTTCTGTCTCAAATTTTGTCGAAATATAGAAAATGTAGCTAGCTTAACCTGGGCACTGGATTCGTTATACTTTGAGCTCAAAATTTACGGATGATTTAGTGCGGACATGCCAAGTTGATCGACCAGTTAATATGATTATTCTAAACTGATCATTGATACTCATTCAATAAAGTCTTATAAATGAAGCATAATGCATTGCATCAATAAGTTCTGGATAGATTGGATTACTTGGACGCTTTTTCATATCAAATTCTCTCTCAAATTTTGTGCCAATATAGAAAATTGAGCTAGCTTAACGTGGGCATTGGATTCATGTCATTCTGATCTCTAAATCTGAAGTTAGAGACGATCTAGTGCGTACATGTCAAGTTGATCAGCCAGTTAAAGTGATCATTGTAAACTGATCATTGGTGCTCATTAAGTAAAAGCTTATAAATGAAGCATAATGCATGGCATCAAGCAGTTTGGAGAGATTGGATTACTTGGATGCTTTGTTATCTCTATTTCTATCTCAAATTTTGTCAAAAAATAGAAAATTGAGCTACCTTAACATGGGCTTTGGATTCGTGTCATTCTTCGCTCTAAGTCAAAAGTTACAGACGATTTAGAGTGGACATGTCAAGTTGATCGGCCAGTTAATTATCATTCTAAACTGGTCATTGGTGCTCATTGAGTAAAGGCTTATCAATGAAGCATAATACAGGTTATCACACAGTTTCGAATGGATTGGATTACTTGGACGTTTTGTCGTATCTATTTCTATTTCAAACTTTGTCACAATATAGAAAATAGAGCTAACTTAACTTGGGCACTGGATTCTTGTCATTCCGAGCTCTAAATAAAATATTACGGAGGATTTTGTGCGGACATGTAAGGTTGATCGACCAGATAAAGTGATCATTCTAAACTGATCATTAATGCTCATTAAATAAAGGTTTCTAAATTAAGCATAATGCATGGCATCAAGCAGGTTGGATTACTTGGACACTTTGTCGTATCTGATTCACTCTCAAATCATGTCAAAATATAGACAATTGATCTAGCTGAACGTGGGCGTTGGATTCAGGTTATTCTGAGCTGTAAATCAGAAGTTATGGAGGATTTAGTGCGGACATGTCAAGTTGATCGGCCATTTAAAGTTATCATTCTAAACTGATAGGAGTTGCCCATTAAGTAAATCCATATAAATGAAGCATAATGCATGGCATCAAGAAGTTTGGATAGATTGGATTACTTGGATGTTTTGTCATCTCCATTTCTGTCTCAAATTTTGTCAAAATATAGAAAATTGAGCTAGCTTAACGTGGGCATTGGATTCGTGTCACTCTGAACTCAAAAGTTAAGGACGATTTAGTGTGGACATGTCAAGTTGATCGACCAGTTTAATATGATTTTTCTAAACTGACCATTGGTACTCATTGAGTAAAGTATTATAAATGAATCATAATGCATTTCATCAAACAGTTTTGGATAGATTGGATTACTTGGACGCTTTTTCATATCTAGTTCTATCACAAAATTTTTCCCAATATAGAAAATTGAGCTAGTTTAATGTGGGCGTTGGATTCGTGTCATTCTAATCTCTAAATCAAAAGTTACAGACGATTTAGTGCATACATGTCAAGTTGATCGGCTAGTTAAAGTGATCATTGTAAACTGATCATTGGTGCTTATTAAGTAAAAGCTTATAAATGAAGCATAATGCATGGCATCAAAAAGTGTGGATAGATTGGATTACTTAGATGCTTTGTTGTCTCTATTTCTGTCTCAAATTTTGTAAAAATATAGAAAATTGAGCTAGCTTAACATGGGCTTTGGATTCATGTCATTATGAGCTCTAAAGGATTAGTTACTGACGATTTAGTGTGGACATGTCAATTTGATCGGCCAGTTAAAATTATCATTCTAAACTGATCATTGCTGCTAATTGAGTTAAGGCTTATAAATGAACCATAATGCATGATATCACACAGTGTCGGATAGATTGGATTACTTGGACGCTTTGCCGTATCTATTTCTATCTCAAATTTTGTTACAATATTGAAAATTGAGCTAGGTTAACGTGGGCATTTCATTTGTGTGTATTTGAGCTCTAAATCAAAAGTTACGGATGATTTAGTGCGTACATGTCAAGTTGACCGTCCAGTTAAAGTGATCATTCTAAACTGATCATTGGTGCTCATTAAATAAAGGTTTATAAATGAAGCATAAAGCATGGCATCACGTAGTTTGGGATAGAATGGATTACTTGGATGCTTTGTCGCCTCTATTTTTGTCTCAAATATTGTCAAATAATATAGAATTGAGCTAGCTTAGCATGGGCATTAGATTCATCTCATTCTGAGCTCTAAGTCAAATGTTACAGACGATTTAGAGTGGACATGTCAAGTTGATCGGGCAGCTAAAGTGATCATTCAAAACTGATCATTGGTGCTCATTAAGTAAAGGCTTATAAATGAAGCCTAAAGAAAGGCATCACGTAGTTTGGGATGGATTGGATTATTTGGACGCTTTCTTGCATCTATTTATTTCGCAAACTTTGCCACAATATTGAAAATTGAGCTCGCCTAACGTGGGCACTGGATTCGTGTCATTCCAAGTTCTAAATCAAAAGTTACGGATGATTTACTGCAGACATGTCAAGTTGATCGGCCAGTTAAAGTGATCATTCTAAACTGATCCTTGGTGCTCATTAAATAATGGTTTATAAATGAAGCATAATGCACGGCATCAAGCAGTTTGGATAGATTGGATTACTTGGACGCTTTGTCGTTTCTATTTCTGTCTCAAATTATGTCAAAATATAGAAAATTGAGCCAGCTTAACGTGAGTATTGGATTCATGTTATTCTGATCTCTAAATAAAAAATTACGGATGATTTAGTGTGGACATGTCAAGTTGATCGGCCAATTAAAGTCATCATTTTAAACTGATCATTAGTGCTCATTGAGTAAAGGCTTATAAATGAAGCATAATGCATGGCATGACACATTTTTGGATAGATTGGATTACTTGTACGCTTTGTCGTATCTATTTCCATCTCAAATTTTGTCGAAAAATAGAGAATTGAGCTAGGTTAACGTGGCGATTGGATTCGTGTCGTTATGAGCTATAAATCAAAAGTTACGGACGATTTAGTGCAGACATGACAAGTTGATCGGCCAGTCAAAGTGATCATTCATAACTAATCATTGGTGCTCATTAAGTAAAGCCTTATAAATGAAGCCTAAAGAATTGCATCACACAGTTTCGGATGGCTTGGATTACTTGGACGCTTTGTCGTATCTATTTCTATTTCAATCTTTGTCACAATAATGAAAATTGAGGTAGCTTAACTTGGGCACTAGATTTGTATCGTTCCGAGCTCTAAATCAAAAGTTACCGACGATTTAGTGCGGACATGTCAAGTTGATCGGCCAGTTAAAGTGATCATTCTAATCTGATCATCGGGGCTCATTAAATAAATGCTTATAAATGAAGCATAATGCATGGCATCAAGCAGGTTGGATAGATTGGATTACTTGGACGCGTTGTCGTCTCTTTTTCTTTCTGAAATCATGTCAAAATATAGAAAATTGAGCTAGCTGAACGATACGGAGGATTCGTGTGTTTCTAAGCTGTAAATCAAAAGTTACAGAGGATTTAGTGCGGATATGTCAAGTTGAATGGCCATTTAAAGTGATCATTCTAAACTGATAAGTGTTGCCCATTAATTAAAGCCTTATAAAGGAAGCAGAATGCATGGCATCAAGAATTTTGAATAGATTGGATTACTTGGATGTTTTGTCGTCATCATTTCTGTCTCAAATTTTGTCAAAATATAGAAAATTGAGCTAGCTTAACGTGGGCACTGGATTTGTTATACTTTGAGCTCAAAATTTACGGATGATTTAGTGCGGACATGCCAAGTTGATCGACCAGTTAATATGATTATTCTAAACTGATCATTGGTACTCATTAAGTAAAGTTTTATAAATGAAGCATAATGCATTGCATCAATAAGTTTTGGATACATTGGATTACTTGGACGCTTTATCATGTCTACTTCTCTCTCAAATTTTGTGCCAATATAGAAAATTGAGCAAGCTTAACGTGGGCATTGGATTCATGTCATTCTGATCTCTAAATCTGATGTTAGAGACGATCTAGTGCGTACATGTCAAGTTGATCGGCCAGTTAAAGTGATCATTGTAAAATGATCATTGGTGCTCATTAAGTAAAAGCTTATAAATGAAGCATAATGCATGGCATCAAGCAGTTTGGATAGATTGGATTACTTGGATGCTTTGTTGTCTCTATTTCTGTCCCAAATTTTGTCAAAATATAGAAAATTGAGCTACCTTAACATGGGCTTTGGATTCATGTCATTCTTCGCTCTAAGTCAAAAGTTACAGACGATTTAGAGTGGACATGTCAAGTTAATCGGCCAGTTAAAGTTATCATTCTAAACTGGTCATTGGTGCTCATTGAGTAAAGGCTTTTCCATGAAGTATAATGCATGGTATCACACAGTTTCGAATGGATTGGATTACTTGGACGTTTTTTCGTATCTATTTCTATTTCAAACTTTGTCACAATATAGAAAATAGAGCTAACTTAACCTGGGCACTAGATTCTTGTCATTCCGAGCTCTAAATCAAAAATTACGGATGATTTAGTGCGGACATGTAAGGTTTATCAGCCAGATAAAGTGATCATTCTAAACTGATCATTAATGCACATTAAATAAAGGTTTCTAAATTAAGCAGAATGCATGGCATCAAGCAGGTTGGATTACTTGGACGCTTTGTCGTATCTATTTCACTCTCAAATCATGTCAAATTATAGAGAATTGAGCTAGCTGAATGTGGAAATTGGATTCAGGTTATTCTGAGCTCTAAATCAGAAGTTACGGAGGATTTAGTGCGGACATGTCAAGTTGATCGGCCATTTAAAGTTATCATTCTAAACTGATAGGAGTTGCCCATTAAGTAAATCCTTATAAATGAAGCATAATGCATGGCATCAAGAAGTTTGGATAGATTGTATTACTTGGATGTTTTGTCATCTCCATTTCTATCTCAAATTTTGTCAAAATATAGAAAATTGAGCTAGCTTAACGTGGGCATTGGATTCGTGTCACTCTGAACTCAAAAGTTACGGACGATTTAGTGTGGACATGTCAAGTTGATCGACCAGTTTAATATGATTATTCTAAACTGACCATTGGTACTCATTGAGTAAAGTATTATAAATGAATCATAATGCATTTCATCAAACAGTTTTGGATAGATTGGATTACTTGGACGCTTTGTCGTATCTAGTTCTATAACAAATTTTTTCCCAATATAGAAAATTGAGCTCGTTTAATGTGGGTGTTGGATTCGTGTCATTCTAATCTCTAAATTAAAAGTTACAGACGATTTAGTGCGTACATGTCAAGTTGATCGGCCAGTTAAAGTGATCATTGTAAACTGATTATTGGTGCTCATTAAGTAAAAGCATATAAATGAAGCATAATGCATGGCATCAAGAAGCGTGGATAGGTTGGATTGCTTGGATGCTTTGTTGTCTCTATTTCTGTCTCAAATTTTGTAAAAATATAGAAAATTGAGCTACCTTAACGTGGGCTTTTGATTCGTGTCATTCTTCGCTCTAAGTCAAAAGTTACGGATGATTTAGAGTGGACATGTCAAGTTGATCGGCCAGCTAAAGTTATCATTCTAAACTGGTCATTGGTACTCATTGAGTAAAGGCTTATCAATGAAGCATAATGCATGGTATCACAGAGTTTCGAATGGATTGGATTACTCGGACGTTTTGTCGTATCTATTTCTATTTCAAACTTTGTCACAATATAGAAAATAGAGCTAACTTAACCTGGGCACTGGATTCTTGTCATTCCGAGCTCTAAATCAAAAATTACGGATGATTTAGTGCGGACATGTAAGGTTGATCGTCCAAATAAAGTGATCATTCTAAACTGATCATTAATGCTCATTAAATAAAGTTTTCTAAATTAAGCATAATGCATGGCATCAAGCAGGTAGGATTACTTGGACGCTTTGTCGTATCTATTTCACTCTCAAATCATGTCAAAGTATAGAGAACTGAGCTAGCTGAACGTGGGCATTGGATTCAGGTTATTCTGAGCTCTAAATCAGAAGTTACGGAGGATTTAGTGCAGACATGTCAAGTTGATCGGCCATTTAAAGTTATCATTCTAAAATGATAGGAGTTGCCCATTAAGTAAATCCTTATAAATGAAGCATAATGCATGGCATCAAGAAGTTTGGATAGATTGGATTACTTGGATGTTTTGTCATCTCCATTTCTGTCTCAAATTTTGTCAAAATATAGAAAATTGAGCTAGCTTAACGTGGGCATTGGATTCGTGTCACTCTGAACTCAAAAGTTACGGACGATTTAGTGTGGACATGTCAAGGTTATCGACCAGTTTAACATGATTATTCTAAACTGACCATTGGTACTCATTTAGTAAAGTATTATAAATGAATCATAATGCATTTCATCAAACAGTTTTGGATAGATTGGATTACTTGGACGCTTTGTCATATCTAGTTCTATCACAAAATTTTTCCCAATATAGAAAATTGAGCTAGTTTAATGTGGGCGTTGGATTCGTGTCATTCTAATCTCTAAATCAAAAGTTACAGACGATCTAGTGCGTACATGTCAAGTTGATCGGCCAGTTAAAGTGATCATTGTAAACTGATTATTGGTGCTCATTAAGTAAAAGCTTATAAATGAAGCTTAATGCATGGCATCAAGAAGCGTGGATAGATTGGATTACTTAGATGCTTTGTTGTCTCTATTTCTGTCTCACATTTTGTAAAAATATAGAAAATTGAGCTTCCTTAACATGGGCTTTTGATTCGTGTCATTCTTCGCTCTAAGTCAAAAGTTACGGATGATTTAGAATGGACATGTCAAGTTGATCGGCCAGTTAAAGTTATCATTCTAAACTGGTCATTGGTGCTCATTGAGTAAAGGCTTATCAATGAAGCATAATGCATGGTATCACACAGTTTTGAATAGATTAGATTACTTGGACGTTTTGTCGTATCTATTTCTATTTCAAACTTTGTCACAATATAGTAAATAGAGCTAACTTAACCTGGGCACTGGATTCTTGTCATTCCGAGCTCTAAATCAAAAATTACGGATGATTTAGTGCGGACATGTAAGGTTGATCGGCCAGATAAAGTGATCATTCTAAACTGATCATTAATGCTCATTAAATAAAGGTTTCTAAATTAAGCATAATGCATGGCATCAAGCAGGTTGGATTACTTGGACGCTTTGTCGTAACTATTTCACTCTCAAATCATGTCAAAATATAGAGAACTGAGCTAGCTGAACGTGGGCATTGGATTCAGGTTATTCTGAGCTCTAAATCAGAAGTTACGGAGGATTTAGTGCGGACATGTCAAGTTGATCGGCCATTTAAAGTTATCATTCTAAACTGATAGGAGTTGCCCATTTAGTAAATCCTTATAAATGAAGCATAATGCATGGCATCAAGAAGTTTGGAAAGATTGGATTACTTGGATGTTTTGTCATCTCCATTTCTGTCTCAAATTTTGTAGTGATATAGAAAATTGAGGGAGCTTAACGTGGGCATTGGATTCGTGTCATTCTAATCTCTAAATCAAAAGTTACAGACGATTTAGTGCGTACATGTCAAGTTGATCGGCCAGTTAAAGTGATCATTGTAAACTGATTATTGGTGCTCATTAAGTAAAAGCTTATAAATGAAGCATAATGCATGGCATCAAGAAGCGTGGATAGATTGGATTACTTGGATGCTTTGTTGCCTCTATTTCTGTCTCAAATTTTGTAAAATATAGAAAATTGAGCTAGCTTAACGTGGGCTTTGGATTCATGTCATTATGAGCTCTAAAGGATTAGTTACTGATGATTTAGTGTGGACATGTCAAGTTGATCGGCCATTTAAAGTTATCATTCTAAACTGATCGTTTGTGCTAATTGAGTTAAGGCTTATAAATGAAGCATAATGCATGATATCACACAGTGTCGGATAGATTGGATTACTTGGACGCTTTGCCGTAACTATTTCTATCTCAAATTTTGTTACAATAATGAAAATTGAGCTACGTTAACGTGGGCATTTGATTTGTGTGTTTCTGAGCTCTAAATCAAAAGCTAAGGATGATTTAGTGCGTACATGTCAAGTTGATCGTCTAGTTAAAGTGATCATTCTAAACTGATCATTGGTGTTCATTAAGTAAAGGCTTATAAATGAAGCGTAAAGCATGGCATCACGTAGTTTGGGATAGAATGGATTACTTGGACCCTTTGTCGCCTCTATTTTTGTCTCAAATATTGTCAAATAATATAGAATTGAGCTAGCTTAGCGTGGGCATTGGATTCATCTCATTCTGAGCTCTAAATCAAAAGTTACAGACGATTTAGAGTGGACATGTCAAGTTGATCGGGCAGTTAAAGTGATCATTCAAAACTGATCATTGGTGCTCATTAAGTAAAGGCTTATAAATGAAGCCTAAAGAAAGGCATCACGTAGTTTGGGATGGATTGGATTATTTGGACGCTTTGTTGCATCTATTTATTTTGCAAACTTTGCCACAATATTGAAAATTGAGCTCGCTTAACGTGGGCACTGGATTCGTGTCATTCCAAGTTCTAAATCAAAAGTTACGGATGATTTACTGCAGACATGTCAAGTTGATCGGCCAGTTAAAGTGATCATTCTAAACTGATCATTGGTGCTCATTAAATAAAGGTTTATAAATGAAGCATAATGCATAGCATCAAGCAGTTTGGATAGATTGGATTACTTGGACGCTTTGTCGTTTCTATTTCTGTCAGAAATTATGTCAAAATATAGAAAATTGAGCTAGCTTAACGTGAGTATTGGATTCATGTTATTTTGATCTCTAAATCAAAAATTATGGATGATTTAGTGTGGACATGTCAAGTTGATCGGCCAATTAAAGTCATCATTTTAAACTGATCATTAGTGCTCATTGAGTAAAGGCTTATAAACGAAGCAAAATGCATGGCATGACACATTTTTGAATAGATTGGATTACTTGTACGCTTTGTCGTATCTATTTCCATCTCAAATTTTGTCGAAAAATAGAGAATTGAGATAGGTTAACGTGGCGATTGGATTCGTGTCGTTCTGAGCTATAAATCAAAAGTAACGGACGATTTAGTGCGGAAATGACAAGTTGATCGGCCAGTCAAAGTGATCAATCATAACTGATCATTGGTGCTCATTAAGTAAAGCCTTATAAATGAAGCCTAAAGAATTGCATCACACAGTTTCGGATGGATTGGATTACTTGGACGCTTTGTCGTATCTATTTCTATTTCAAACTTTGTCACAATAATGAAAATTGAGGTAGCTTAACTTGGGCACTAGATTCGTGTCATTCCGAGCTCTAAATCAAAAGTTACCGACGATTTAGTGCGGACATGTCAAGTTGATCGGCCAGTTAAAGTGATCATTCTAATCTGATCGTTGGGGCTCATTAAATAAATGCTTATAAATGAAGCATAATGCATGGCATCAAGCAGGTTGGATAGATTGGATTACTTGGACGCGTTGTCGTCTCTTTTTCTGTCTGAAATCATGTCAAAATATAGAAAATTGAGCTAGCTGAACGATACGGAGGATTCGTGTGTTTCTAAGCTGTAAATCAAAAGTTACAGAGGATTTAGTGCGGAAATGTCAAGTTGAATGGCCATTTAAAGTGATCATTCTAAACTGATAAGTGTTGCCCATTAATTAAAGCCTTATAAATGAAGCATAATGCATGGCATCAAGAATTTTGAATAGATTGGATTACTTGGATGTTTTGTCGTCTTCATTTCTGTCTCAAATTTTGTCAAAATATAGAAAATTGAGCTAGCTTAACGTGGGCACTGGATTCGTTATACTTTGAGCTCAAAATTTACGGATGATTTAGTGCGGACATGCCAAGTTGATCGACCAGTTAATATGATTATTCTAAACTGATCATTGGTACTCATTCAGTAAAGTTTTATAAATGAAGCATAATGCATTGCATCAATAAGTTTTGGATAGATTGGATTACTTGGACGCTTTTCATATCTACTTCTCTCTCAAATTTTGTGCCAATATAGAAAATTGAGCTAGCTTAACGTGGGCATTGGATTCATGTCATTCTGCTCTCTAAATCTGAAGAAAGAGACGATCTAGTGCGTACATGTCAAGTTGAGCGGCCAGTTAAAGTGATCATTGTAAACTGATCATTGGTGCTCATTAAGTAAAAGCTTATAAATGAAGCATAATGCATGGCATCAAGCAGTTTGGAGAGATTGGATTACTTGGATGCTTTGTTATCTCTATTTCTATCTCAAATTTTGTCAAAAAATAGAAAATTGAGCTACCTTAACATGGGCTTTGGATTCGTGTCATTCTTCGCTCTAAGTCAAAAGTTACGGACGATTTAGAGTGGACATGTCAAGTTGATCGGCCAGTTAATTATCATTCTAAACTGGTCATTGGTGCTCATTGAGTAAAGGCTTATCAATGAAGCATAATGCAGGTTATCACACAGTTTCGAATGGATTGGATTACTTGGACGTTTTGTCGTATCTATTTCTATTTCAAACTTTGTCACAATATAGAAAATAGAGCTAACTTAACCTGGGCTCTAGATTCTTGTCATTCCGAGCTCTAAATCAAAAATTACGGATGATTTACTGCGGACATGTAAGGTTGATCGGCCAGATAAAGTGATCATTCTAAACTGATCATTAATGCTCATTAAATAAAGGTTTCTAAATTAAGCAGAATGCATGGCATCAAGCAGGTTGTATTACTTGGACGCTTTGTCGTATCTATTTCACTCTCAAATCATGTCAAAATATAGAGAATTGAGCTAGCTGAACGTGGACATTGGATTCAGGTTATTCTGAGCTCTAAATCAGAAGTTACGGAGGATTTAGTGCGGACATGTCAAGTTGATCGGCCATTTAAAGTTATCATTCTAAAATGATAGGAGTTGCCCATTAAGTAAATCCTTATAAATGAAGCATAATGCATGGCATCAAGAGGTTTGGATAGATTGGATTACTTGGATGCTTTGTTGTCTCTATTTCCGTCTCAAATTTTGTAAAAATATAGAAAATTGAGCTGGCTTAACGTGGGCTTTGGATTCATGTCATTATGAGCTCTAAAGGATTAGTTACTGACGATTTAGTGTGGACATGTCAAGTTGATCGGCCAGTTAAAGTTATCATTCTAAACTGATCATTGGTTCTAATTGAGTTAAGGCTTATAAATGAAGCATAATGCATGATATCACACAGTGTCCGATGGATTGGATTACTTGGACGCTTTGCCATATCTATTTCTATCTTAAATTTTGTTACAATATTGAAAATTGAGTTAGGTTAACATGGGCATTTGATTTGTGTGTTTCTGAGCTCTAAATCAAAAGTTACGGATGATTTAGTGTGTACATGTCAAGTTGATCGTCCAGTTAAAGTGATCATTCTAAACTGATCATTGGTGCTCATTAAGTAAAGGCTTATAAATGAAGCATAAAGCATGGCATCACGTAGTTTGGGATAGATTGGATTTTTTGGACGCTTTGTTGCATCTATTTATTTCGCAAACTTTGCCACAATATTGAAAATTGAGCTCGCTTAACGTGGGCACTGTATTCGTGTCATTCCAAGTTCTAAATCAAAAGTTACGGATGATTTACTGCAGACATGTCAAGTTGATCGGCCAGTTAAAGTGATAATTCTAAACTGATCATTGGTGCTCATTAAATAAAGGTTTATAAATGAAGCATAAGGCATGGCATTCAGCAGTTTGGATACTTTAGATTACTTGGACGCTTTGTCGTTTTTATTTCTGTCTCAAATAACGTCAAAATATAGAAAATTGAGCTAGCTTAACGTGAGTATTGGATTCATGTTATTCTGATCTCTAAATAAAAAATTATGGATGATTTAGTGTGGACATGTCAAGTTTATCGGCCAATTAAAGTCATCATTTTAAACTGATCATTAGTGCTCATTGAGTAAAGGCTTATAAATGAAGAATAATGCATGGCATGACACATTTTTGGATAGATTGGATTACTTGTACGCTTTGTCGTATCTATTTCCATCTCAAACTTTGTCGAAAAATAGAGAATTGACTAGGTTAACGTGGCGATTGGATTCATGTCGTTCTGAGCTATAAACAAAAAGTTACGGACGATTTAGTACGGACATGACAAGTTGATCGGCCAGTCAAAGTGATCATTCATAACTGATCATTGGTGCTCATTAAGTAAAGCCTTATAAATGAAGCCTAAAGAATTGCATCACACAGTTTCGGATGGATTGGACTTGGACACTTTGTCGTATCTATTTCTATTTCAAACTTTGTCACAATAATGAAAATTGAGGTATCTTAACTTGGGAACTTGATTCGTGTCATTCCGAGCTCTAAATACAAAGTTACCGACGATTTAGTGCGGACATGTCAAGTTGATCGGCCAATTAAAGTGATCATTCTAATCTGATCATTGGGGCTCATTAAATAAATGCTTATAAATGAAGCATGATGCGTGGCATCAAGCAGGTTGGATAGGATGGATTACTTGGACGCGTTGTCGTCTCTTTTTCTGTATGAAATCATGTCAAAATATAGAAAATCGAGCTAGCTGAACGATACGGAGGATTCGTGTGTTACTAAGCTGTAAATCAAAAGTTACAGAGGATTTAGTGCGGAAATGTCAAGTTGAATGGCCACTTAAAGTGATCATTCTAAACTGATAAGTGTTGCCCATTAATTAAAGCCTTATAAATGAAGCATAATGCATGGCATCAAGAATTTTGAATAGATTGGATTACTTGGATGTTTTGTCGTCTTCATTTCTGTCTCAAATTTTGTCGAAATATAGAAAATGTAGCTAGCTTAACCTGGGCACTGGATTCGTTATACTTTGAGCTCAAAATTTACGGATGATTTAGTGCGGACATGCCAAGTTGATCGACCAGTTAATATGATTATTCTAAACTGATCATTGATACTCATTCAATAAAGTCTTATAAATGAAGCATAATGCATTGCATCAATAAGTTCTGGATAGATTGGATTACTTGGACGCTTTTTCATATCAAATTCTCTCTCAAATTTTGTGCCAATATAGAAAATTGAGCTAGCTTAACGTGGGCATTGGATTCATGTCATTCTGATCTCTAAATCTGAAGTTAGAGACGATCTAGTGCGTACATGTCAAGTTGATCAGCCAGTTAAAGTGATCATTGTAAACTGATCATTGGTGCTCATTAAGTAAAAGCTTATAAATGAAGCATAATGCATGGCATCAAGCAGTTTGGAGAGATTGGATTACTTGGATGCTTTGTTATCTCTATTTCTATCTCAAATTTTGTCAAAAAATAGAAAATTGAGCTACCTTAACATGGGCTTTGGATTTGTGTCATTCTTCGCTCTAAGTCAAAAGTTACGGACGATTTAGAGTGGACATGTCAAGTTGATCGGCCAGTTAATTATCATTCTAAACTGGTCATTGGTGCTCATTGAGTAAAGGCTTATCAATGAAGCATAATGCAGGTTATCACACAGTTTCGAATGGATTGGATTACTTGGACGGTTTGTCGTATCTATTTCTATTTCAAACTTTGTCACAATATAGAAAATAGAGCTAACTTAACCTGGGCACTGGATTCTTGTCATTCCGAGCTCTAAATAAAATATTACAGAGGATTTAGTGCGGACATGTACGGTTGATCGGCCAGATAAAGTGATCATTCTAAACTGATCATTAATGCTCATTAAATAAAGGTTTCTAAATTAAGCATAATGCATGGCATCAAGAAGTTTGGAAAGATTGGATTACTTGGATGTTTTGTCATCTCCATTTCTGTCTCAAATTTTGTAGTGATATAGAAAATTGAGGGAGCTTAACGTGAGCATTGGATTCGTGTCATTCTAATCTCTAAATCAAAAGTTACAGACGATTTAGTGCGTACATGTCAAGTTGATCGGCCAGTTAAAGTGATCATTGTAAACTGGTTATTGGTGCTCATTAAGCATAATGCATGGCATCAAGAAGCGTGGATAGATTGGATTACTTGGATGCTTTGTTGCCTCTATTTCTGTCTCAAATTTTGTGAAATATAGAAAATTGAGCTAGCTTAACGTGGGCTTTGGATTCATGTCATTATGAGCTCTAAAGGATTAGTTACTGATGATTTAGTGTGGACATGTCAAGTTGATCGGCCATTTAAAGTTATCATTCTAAACTGATCGTTTGTGCTAATTGAGTTAAGGCTTATAAATGAAGCATAATGCATGATATCACACAGTGTCGGATAGATTGGATTACTTGGACGCTTTGCCGTAACTATTTCTATCTCAAATTTTGTTACAATAATGAAAATTGAGCTAGGTTAACGTGGGCATTTGATTTGTGTGTTTCTGAACTCTAAATCAAAAGTTAAGGATGATTTAGTGCGTACATGTCAAGTTGATCGTCTAGTTAAAGTGATTATTCTAAACTGATCATTGGTGTTCATTAAGTAAAGTCTTATAAATGAAGCGTAAAGCATGGCATCACGTAGTTTGGGATAGAATGGATTACTTGGACCCTTTATCGCCTCTATTTTTTTCTCAAATATTGTAAAATAATATAGAATTGGGCTAGCTTAGCGTGGGCATTGGATTCGTCTCATTCTGAGCTCTAAATCAAATGTTACAGACGATTTAGAGTGGACATGTGAAGTTGATCGGCCAGTTAAAGTGATCATTCTAATCTGATCATTGGGGCTCATTAAATTAATGCTTATGAATGAAGCATAACGCATGGCATCAAGCAGGTTGGATAGATTGGATTACTTGGACGCGTTGTCGTCTCTTTTTCTGTCTGAAATCATGTCAAAATATAGAAAATTGAGCTAGCTGAACGATACGGAGGATTCGTGTGTTTCTAAGCTGTAAATCAAAAGTTACAGAGGATTTAGTGCGGAAATGTCAAATTGAATGGACATTTAAAGTGATCATTCTAAACTGATAAGTGTTGCCCATTAATTAAAGCCTTTTAAATGAAGCATAATGCATGGCATCAAGAATTTTGAATAGATTGGATTTCTTGGATGTTTTGTCGTCTTCATTTATGTCTCAAATTTTGTCAAAATATATAAAATTGAGCTAGCTTAACGTGGGCAAAGGATTCGTTATACTTTGAGCGCAAAATTTACGGATGATTTAGTGCGGACATGCCAAGTTGATCGACCAGTTAATATGATTATTCTAAACTGATCATTGGTACTCATTCAGTAAAGTTTTATAAATGAAGCATAATGCATTGCATCAATAAGTTTTGGATAGATTGGATTACTTGGACGCTTTGTCATATCTACTTCTCTCTCAAATTTTGTGCCAATATAGAAAATTGAGCTAGCTTAACGTGGGCATTGGATTCATGTCATTCTGCTTTCTAAATCTGAAGTTAGAGACGATCTAGTGCGTACATGTCAAGTTGAGCGGCCAGTTAAAGTGATCATTGGTGCTCATTAAGTAAAAGCTTATAAATGAAGCATAATGCATGGCATCAAGCAGTTTTGATAGATTGGATGACTTGGATGCTTTGTTGTCTCTATTTCTGTCTCAAATTTTGTCAAAATATAGAAAATTGCGCTACCTTAACATGGGCTTTGGATTCATGTCATTCTTCGCTCTAAGTCAAAAGTTACGGACGATTTAGAGTGGACATGTCAAGTTGATCGGCCAGTTAAAGTTATCATTCTAAAATGGTCATTGGTGCTCATTGAGTAAAGGCTTTTCAATGAAGCATAATGCATGGTATCACACAGTTTCGAATGGGTTGGATTACTTGGACGTTTTTTCGTATCTATTTCTATTTCAAACTTTGTCACAATATAGAAAATAGAGCTAACTTAACCTGGGCACTAGATTCTTGTCATTCCGAGCTCTAAATAAAAATTTACGGATGATTTAGTGCGGACATGTAAGGTTGATCGGCCAGATAAGGTGATCATTCTAAACTGATCATTAATGCTCATTAAATAAAGGTTTCTAAATTAAGCAGAAGGCATGGCATCAAGCAGGTTGGATTACTTGGACGCTTTGTCATATCTATTCCACTCTCAAATCATGTCAAAATATAGAGAATTGAGCTAGCTGAACTTGGACATTGGATTCAGGTTATTCTGAGCTCTAAATCAGAAGTTACGGAGGATTTAGTGTGGACATGTCAAGTTGATCGGCCATTTAAAGTTATCATTCTAAACTGATAGGAGTTGCCCATTAAGTAAATCCTTATAAATGAAGCATAATGCATGGCATCAAGAGGTTTGGATAGTATGGATTACTTGGATGTTTTGTCATCTCCATTTCTGTCTCAAATTTTGTCAAAATATAGAAAATTGAGCTAGCTTAACGTGGGCATTGGATTCGTGTCACTCTGAACTCAAAAGTTATGGACGATTTAGTGTGGACATGTCATGTTGATCAACCAGTTTAACATGATTATTCTAAACTGACCATTGGTACTCATTGAGTAAAGTATTATAAAAGAATCATAATGCATTTCATCAAACAGTTTGGGATAGATTGGATTACTTGGACGCTTTGTCATATCTAGTTCTATCACAAAATTATTCCCAATATAGAAAATTGAGCTAGTTTAATGTGGGCGTTGGATTCGTGTCATTCTAATCTCTAAATCAAAAGTTACAGACGATTTAGTGCGTACATGTCAAGTTGATCGGCCAGTTAAAGTGATCATTGTAAACTGATTATTGGTGCTCATTAAGTAAAAGCTTATAGATGAAGCATAATGCATGGCATCAAGAAGCGTGGATAGATTGGATTACTTGGATGCTTTGCTGTCTCTATTTCTGTCTCAAATTTGTAAAAATATAGAAAATTGAGCTAGCTTAACATGGGCTTTGGATTCATGTCATTATGAGCTCTAAAGGATTAGTTACTGACGATTTAGTGTGGACATGTCAAGTTGATCGGCCATTTAAAGTTATCATTCTAAACTGATCATTGGTGCTAATTGAGTTAAGGCTTATAAATGAAGCATAATGCATGATATCACACAGTGTCGGATAGATTGGATTACTTGGACGCTTTGCCGTATCTATTTCTATCTCAAGTTTTGTTACAATAATGAAAATTGAGCTAGGTTAACGTGGGCATTTGATTTGTGTGTTTCTGAGCTCTAAATCAAAAGTTAAGGATGATTTAGTGCGTACATGTCAAGTTGATAGTCTAGTTAAAGTGATCATTCTAAACTGATCATTGGTGTTCATTAAGTAAAGTCTTATAAATGAAGCATAAAGCATGGCATCACGTAGTTTGGGATAGAATGGATTACTTGGAGCCTTTGTCGCCTCTATTTTTTTCTCAAATATTGTAAAATAATATAGAATTGAGCTAGCTTAGCGTGGGTATTGGATTCGTCTCATTCTGAGCTCTAGATCAAATGTTACAGACGATTTAGAGTGGACATGTCAAGTTGATCGGGCAGTTAATGTGATCATTCAAAACTGATCATTGGTGATCATTAAGTAAAGGCTTATAAATGAAGCTTAAAGAAAGGCATCACGTAGTTTGGGATGGATTGGATTATTTGGACGCTTTGTTGCATCTATTTATTTTGCAAACTTTGCCACANACTGATCATTAATGCTCATTAAATAAAGGTTTCTAAATTAAGCAGAATGCATGGCATCAAGCAGGTTGGATTACTTGGACGCTTTGTCATATCTATTTCACTCTCAAATCATGTCAAAATATAGAGAATTGAGCTAGCTGAACGTGGACATTGGATTCAGGTTATTCTGAGCTCTAAATCAGAAGTTAAGGAGGATTTAGTGCGGACATGTCAAGTTGATCGGCCATTTAAAGTTATCATTCTAAACTGATAGGAGTTGCCCATTATGTAAATCCTTATAAATGAAGCATAATGCATGGCATCAAGAGGTTTGGATAGTATGGATTACTTGGATGTTTTGTCATCTCCATTTCTGTCTCAAATTTTGTCAAAATATAGAAAATTGAGCTAGCTTAACGTGGGCATTGGATTCGTGTCACTCTGAACTCAAAAGTTACGGACAATTTAGTGTGGACATGTCATGTTGATCGACCAGTTTAACATTATTATTCTAAACTGACCATTGGTACTCATTGAGTAAAGTATTATAAATGAATCATAATGCATTTCATCAAACAGTTTGGGATAGATTGGATTTCTTGGACGCTTTGTCATATCTAGTTCTATCACAAAATTATTCCCAATATAGAAAATTGAGCTAGTTTAATGTGGGCGTTGGATTCGTGTCATTCTAATCTCTAAATCAAAAGTTACAGACGATTTAGTGCGTACATGTCAAGTTGATCGGCCAGTTAAAGTGATCATTGTAAACTGATTATTGGTGCTCATTAAGTAAAAGCTTATAGATGAAGCATAATGCATGGCATCAAGAAGCGTGGATAGATTGGATTACTTGGATGCTTTGCTGTCTCTATTTCTGTCTCAAATTTGTAAAAATATAGAAAATTGAGCTAGCTTAACATGGGCTTTGGATTCATGTCATTATGAGCTCTAAAGGATTAGTTACTGACGATTTAGTGTGGACATGTCAAGTTGATCGGCCATTTAAAGTTATCATTCTAAACTGATCATTGGTGCTAATTGAGTTAAGGCTTATAAATGAAGCATAATGCATGATATCACACAGTGTCGGATAGATTGGATTACTTGGACGCTTTGCCGTATCTATTTCTCTCTCAAGTTTTGTTACAATAATGAAAATTGAGCTAGGTTAACGTGGGTATTTGATTTGTGTGTTTCTGAGCTCTAAATCAAAAGTTAAGGATGATTTAGTGCGTGAATGTCAAGTTGATCGTCTAGTTAAAGTGATCATTCTAAACTGATCAGTGGTGTTCATTAAGTAAAGTCTTACAAATAAAGCATAAAGCATGGCATCACGTAGTTTGGTATAGAATGGATTACTTGGACCCTTTATCGCCTCTATTTTTTTCTCAATTATTGTAAAATAATATAGAATTGAGCTAGCTTAGCGTGGACATTGGATTCGTCTCATTCTGAGCTCTAAATCAAATGTTACAGACGATTTAGAGTGGACATGACAAGTTGATCGGGCAGTTAAAGTGATCATTCAAAACTGATCATTGGTGCTCATTAAGTAAAGGCTTATAAATGAAGCCTAAAGAAAGGCATCATGTAGTTTGGGATGGATTGGATTTTTTGGACGCTTTGTTGCATCTATTTATTTTGCAAACTTTACCACAATATTGAAAATTGAGCTAGCTTAACATGGGCACTGGATTCGTGTCATTCCAAGTTCTAAATCAAAAGTTACGGATGATTTACTGCAGACATGTCAAGTTGATCGGCCAGTTAAAGTGATCATTCTAAACTGATCATTGGTGCTCATCAAATAAAGGTTTATAAATGAAGCATAATGCATGGCATCAAGCAGTTTGGATAGATTGGATTACTTGGACGCTTTGTCGTTTCTATTTCTGTCTCAAATTATGTCAAAATATAGAAAATTGAGCTAGCATAACGTGAGTATTGGATTCATGTTATTCTGATCTCTAAATCAAAAATTATGGATGATTTAGTGTGGACATGTCAAGTTGATCGGCCAATTAAAGTCATCATTGTAAAGTGATCATTTGTGCTCATTGAGTAAAGGCTTATAAACGAAGCATAATGCATGGCATGACACATTTTTGGATAGATTGGATTACTTGTATGCTTTGTCGTATCTATTTCCATCTCAAATTTTGTCGAAAAATAGAGAATTGAGCTAGGTTAACGTGGCGATTTGATTCGTGTCGTTCTGAGCTATAAATCAAAAGTTACGGATGATTTAGTGCAGACATGACAAGTTGATCGGCCAGTCAAAGTGATCATTCATAACAGATCATTGGTGCTCATTAAGTAAAGCCTTATAAATGAAGCCAAAAGAATTGCATCACACAGTTTTGGATGGATTGGATTACTTGGACGCTTTGTCGTATCTATTTCTATTTCAAACTTTGTCACAATAATGAAAATTCAGGTAGCTTGACTTGGGCACTAGATTCGTGTCATTCCGAGCTCTAAATCAAAACTTACCGACGATTTAGTGCGGACATATCAAGTTGATCGGCCAGTTAAAGTGATCATTCTAATCTGATCATTGGGGCTCATTAACTAAATGCCTATAAATGAAGCATAATGCATGGCATCAAGCAGTTTGGATAGATTGGATTACTTGGATGCTTTGTTGTCTCTATTTCTGTCTCAAATTTTGTCAAAATATAGAAAATTGAGCTACCTTAACATGGGCTTTGGATTCACGTCATTCTTCGCTCTAAGTCAAAAGTTACGGACGATTTAGAGTGGACATGTCAAGTTGATCGGCCAGTTAAAGTTATCATTCTAAACTGGTCATTGGTGCTCATTGAGTAAAGGCTTTTCAATGAAGCATAATGCATGGTATCACACAGTTTCGAATGGATTGGATTACTTGGACGTTTTTTCGTATCTATTTCTATTTCATACTTTGTCACAATATAGAAAATAGAGCTAACTTAACCTGGGCACTAGATTCTTGTCATTCCGAGCTCTAAATCAAAAATTACGGATGATTTAGTACGGACATGTAAGGTTGATCGGCCAGATAAAGTGATCATTCTAAACTGATCATTAATGCTCATTAAATAAAGGTTTCTAAATTAAGCAGAATGCATGGCATCAAGCAGGTTGGATTACTTGGATGCTTTGTCATATCTATTTCACTCTCAAATCATGTCAAAATATAGAGAATTGAGCTAGCTGAACATGGACATTGGATTCAGGTTATTCTGAGCTCTAAATCAGAAGTTACAGAGGATTTAGTGCGGACATGTCAAGTTGATCGGCCATTTAAAGTTATCTTTCTAAACTGATAGGAGTTGCCCATTAAGTAAATCCTTATAAATGAAGCATAATGCATGGCATCAAGAAGTTTGGATAGATTGGATTACTTGGATGTTTTGTCATCTCCATTTCTGTCTCAAATTTTGTCAAAATATAGAAAATTGAGCTAGCTTAACATGGGCATTGGATTCGTGTCACTCTGAACTCAAAAGTTACGGACGATTTAGTGTGGACATGTCATGTTGATCGACCAGTTTAACATGATTATTCTAAACTGACCATTGGTACTCATTGAGTAAAGTATTATAAAAGAATCATAATGCATTTCATCAAACAGTTTGGGATAGATTGGATTACTTGGACGCTTTGTCATATCTAGTTCTATCACAAAATTATTCCCAATATAGAAAATTGAGCTAGTTTAATGTGGGCGTTGGATTCGTGTCATTCTTATCTCTAAATCAAAAGTTACAGACGATTTAGTGCGTACATGTCAAGTTGATCGGCCAGTTAAAGTGATCATTGTAAACTGATTATTGGTGCTCATTAAGTAAAAGCTTATAAATGAAGCATAATGCATGGCATCAAGAAGCGTGGATAGATTGGATTACTTGGATGCTTTGTTGTCTCTATTTCTGTCTCAAATTTTGTAAAAATATAGAAAATTGAGCTAGCTTAACGTGGGCTTTGGATTCATGTCATTATGAGCTCTAAAGGATTAGTTACTGACGATTTAGTGTGGACATGTCAAGTTGATCGGCCATTTAAAGTTATCATTCTAAACTGATCATTGGTGCTAATTGAGTTAAGGCTTATAAATGAAGCATAATGCATGATATCACACAGTGTCGGATAGATTGGATTACTTGGACGCTTTGTCGTATCTATTTCTATCTCAAGTTTTGTTACAATAATGAAAATTGAGCTAGGTTAACGTGGGCATTTGATTTGTGTGTTTCTGAGCTCTAAATCAAAAGTTAAGGATGATTTAGTGCGTACATGTCAAGTTGATCGTCTAGTTAAAGTGATCATTCTAAACTGATCATTGGTGTTCATTAAGTAAAGTCTTATAAATGAAGCATAAAGCATGGCATCACGTAGTTTGGGATAGAATGGATTACTTGGACCCTTTGTCGCCTCTATTTTTTTCTCAAATATTGTAAAATAATATAGAATTGAGCTAGCTTAGCGTGGGCATTGGATTCGTCTCATTCTGAGCTCTAAATCAAATGTTACAGACGATTTAGAGTGGACATGTCAAGTTGATCGGGCAGTTAAAGTGATCATTCAAAACTGATCATTGGTGCTCATTAAGTAAAGGCTTATAAATGAAGCCTAAAGAAAGGCATCACGTAGTTTGGGATGGATTGGATTATTTGGACGCTTTGTTGCATCTATTTATTTTGCAAACTTTGCCACAATATTGAAAATTGAGCTCGCTTAACGTGGGCACTGGATTCGTGTCATTCCAAGTTCTAAATCAAAAGTTACGGATGATTTACTGCAGACATGTCAAGTTGATCGGCCAGTTAAAGTGATCATTCTAAACTGATCATTGGTGCTCATCAAATAAAGGTTTATAAATGAAGCATAATGCATGGCATCAAGCAGTTTGGATAGATTGGATTACTTGGACGCTTTGTCGTTTCTATTTCTGTCTCAAATTATGTCAAAATATAGAAAATTGAGCTAGCATAACGTGAGTATTGGATTCATGTTATTCTTATCTCTAAATCAAAAATTATGAATGATTTAGTGTGGACATGTCAAGTTGATCGGCCAATTAAAGTCATCATTGTAAAGTGACCATTTGTGCTCATTGAGTAAAGGCTTATAAACGAAGCATAATGCATGGCATGACACATTTTTGGATAGATTGGATTACTTGTACGCTTTGTCGTATCTATTTCCATCTCAAATTTTGTCGAAAAATAGAGAATTGAGCTAGGTTAACGTGGCGATTGGATTCGTGTCGTTCTGAGCTATAAATCAAAAGTTACGGACGATTTAGTGCGGACATGACAAGTTGATCGGCCAGTCAAAGTGATCATTCATAACAGATCATTGGTGCTCATTAAGTAAAGCCTTATAAATGAAGCCAAAAGAATTGCATCACACAGTTTCGGATGGATTGGATTACTTGGACGCTTTGTCGTATCTATTTCTATTTCAAACTTTGTCACAATAATGAAAATTCAGGTAGCTTAACTTGGGCACTAGATTCGTGTCATTCCGAGCTCTAAATCAAAAGTTACCGACGATTTAGTGCGGACATATCAAGTTGATCGGCCAGTTAAAGTGATCATTCTAATCTGATCATTGGGGCTCATTAACTAAATGCTTATAAATGAAGCATAATGCATGGCATCAAGCAGGTTGGATAGATTGGATTACTTGGACGCGTTGTCGTCTCTTTTTCTGTCTGAAATCTTGTCAAAGTATAGAAAATTGAGCTAGCTGAACGATACGGAGGATTCGTGTGTTTCTAAGCTGTAAATCAAAAGTTACAGAGGATTTAGTGCGGAAATGTCAAGTTGAATGGCCATTTAAAGTGATCATTCTAAACTGATAAGTGTTGCCCATTAATTAAAGCCTTATAAATGAAGCGTTATTCATGGCATCAAGAGTTTTGAATAGATTGGATTACTTGGATGTTTTGTCGTCTTCATTTCTGTCTCAGATTTTGTCAAAATATAGAAAATTGAGCTAGCTTAACGTGGGCACTGGATTCGTTATACTTTGAGCTCAAAATTTACGGATGTTTTAGTGCGGACATGCCAAGTTGATCGACCAGTTAATATGATTATTCTAAACTGATCATTGGTACTCATTCAGTAAAGTCTTATAAATGAAGCATAATGCATTGCATCAATAAGTTTTGGATTGATTGGATTACTTGGACGCTTTGTCATATCTACTTCTCTTTCAAATTTTGTGCCAATATAGAAAATTGAGCTATCTTAACGTGGGCATTGGATTCATGTCATTCTGATCTCTAAATCTGAAGTTAGAGACGATCTAGTGCGTACATGTCAAGTTGATCGGCCAGTTAAAGTGATCATTGTAAACTGATCATTGGTGCTCATTAAGTAAAAGCTTATAAATGAAGCATAATGCATGGCATCAAGCAGTTTGGATTGATTGGATTACTTGGATGCTTTGTTGTCTCTATTTCTGTCTGAAATTTTGTCAAAATATAGAAAATTGAGCTACCTTAACATGGGCTTTGGATTCATGTCATTCTTCGCTCTAAGTCAAAAGTTACAGACGATTTAGAGTGGACATGTCAAGTTGATCGGCCAGTTAAAGTTATCATTCTAAACTCGTCATTGGTGCTCATTGAGTAAAGGCTTATCAGTGAAGCATAATGCATGGTATCACACAGTTTCGAATGGATTCGATTACTTGGACGTTTTTTCGTATCTATTTCTATTTCAAACTTTGTCACAATACAGAAAATAGAGCTAACTTAACCTGGGCAAAGGATTCTTGTCATTCCGAGCTCTAAATCAAAAATTACGGATGATTTAGTGCGGACATGTAAGGTTGATCGGCCAGATAAAGTGATCATTCTAAACTGATCATTAATGCTCATTAAATAAAGGTTTCTAAATTAAGCATCATGCATGGCATCAAGCAGGTTGGATTACTTGGACGCTTTGTCGTATCTATTTCACTCTCAAATCATGTCAAAATAGAGAGAATTGAGCTAGCTGAACTTGGGCATTGGATTCAGGTTATTCTGAGCTCTAAATCAGAAGTTACGGAGGATTTAATGCGGACATGTCATGTTGATCGGCCATTTAAAGTTATCATTCTAAACTGATAGGAGTTGCCCATTAAGTAAATCCTTATAAATGAAGCATAATGCATGGCATCAAGAAGTTTGGATAGATTGGATTACTTGGATGTTTTGTCATCTCCATTTCTGTCTCAAATTTTGTCAAAATATAGAAAATTGAGCTAGCTTAACGTGGGCATTGGATTCGTGTCACTCTGAACTCAAAAGTTACGGAAGATTTAGTGTGGACATGTCAAGTTGATAGACCAGTTGAACATGATTATTCTAAACTGACCATTGGTACTCATTGAGTCAAGTATTATAAAAGAATCATAATGCATTTCATCAAACAGTTTTGGATAGATTGGATTACTTGGACGCTTTGTTATATCTAGTTCTATCAAAAAAATTTTCCCAATATAGAAAATTGAGCTAGTTTAATGTGGGCGTTGGATTCGTGTCATTCTAATCTCTAAATCAAAAGTTACAGACGATTTAGTGCGTACATGTCAAGTTGATCAGCCAGTTAAAGTGATCATTGTAAACTGATTATTGGTGCTCATTAAGTAAAAGCATATAAATGAAGCATAATGCATGGCATCAAGAAGCGTGGATAGGTTGGATTGCTTGGATGTTTTGTTGTCTCTATTTCTGTCTCAAATTTTGTAAAAATATAGAAAATTGAGCTACCTTAACGTGGGCTTTTGATTCGTGTCATTCTTCGCTCTAAGAAAAGTTACATTTAGTGTAAGGACAGCTGTCTAAGTTGATCGGCCATTTAAAGTTATCATTCTAAACTGATCATTGGTGCTAATTGAGTTAAGGCTTATAAATGAAGCATAATGCATGATATCACACAGTGTCGGATAGATTGGATTACTTGGACGCTTTGCCGTATCTATTTCTATCTCAACTTTTGTTACAATAATGAAAATTGAGCTAGGTTAACGTGGGCATTTGATTTGTGTGTTTCTGAGCTCTAAATCAAAAGTTAAGGATGATTTAGTGCGTACATGTCAAGTTGATCGTCTAGTTAAAGTGATCATTCTAAACTGATCATTGGTGTTCATTAAGTAAAATCTTATAAATGAAGCATAAAGCATGGCATCCCGTAATTTTGGATAGAATGGATTACTTGGACCCTTTGTCGCCTCTATTTTTGTCTCAAATATTGTCAAATAATACAGAATTGAGCTAGCCTAGCGTGGGCATTGGATTCGTCTCATTCGGAGCTCTAAATCAAATTTTACAGACGATTTAGAGTGGACATGTCAAGTTGATCGGGCAGTTAAAGAGATCATTCAAAACTAATCATTGGTGCTCATTAAGTAAAGGCTTATAAATGAAGCATAATGCATGGCATCAAGCAGGTTGGATAGATTGAATTACTTGGACGCGTTGTCGTCTCTTTTTCTGTCTGAAATCATGTCAAAATATAGAAAATTGAGCTAGCTGAACGATACGGAGGATTCGTGTGTTTCTAAGCTGTAAATCAAAAGTTACAAAGGATTTAGTGCGGAAATGTCAAATTGAATGGACATTTAAAGTGATCATTCTAAACTAATAAGTGTTGCCCATTAATTAAAGCCTTTTAAATGAAGCATAATGCATGACATCAAGAATTTTGAATAGATTGGATTTCTTGGATGTTTTGTCGTCTTCATTTCTGTCTCAAATTTTGTCAAAATATATAAAATTGAGCTAGCTTAACGTGGGCAAAGGATTCGTTATACTTTGAGCTCAAAATTTACGGATGATTTAGTGCGGACATGCCAAGTTGATCGACCAGTTAATATGATTATTCTAAACTGATCATTGGTACTCATTCAGTAAAGTTTTATAAATGAAGCATAATGCATTGCATCAATAAGTTTTGGATAGATTTGATTACTTGGACGCTTTGTCATATCTACTTCTCTCTCAAATTTTGTGCCAATATAGAAAATTGAGCTAGCTTAACGTGGGCATTGGATTCATGTCATTCTGCTCTCTAAATCTGAAGTTAGAGACGATCTAGTGCGTACATGTCAAGTTGAGCGGCCAGTTAAAGTGATCATTGGTGTTCATTAAGTAAAAGCTTATAAATGAAGCATAATGCATGGCATCAAGCAGTTGGATAGATTGGATTACTTGGACGCGTTGTCGTCTCTTTTTCTGTCTGAAATCATGTTAAAATATAGAAAACTGAGCTAGCTGAACGATACAGAGGATTCGTGTGTTTCTAAGTTGTAAATCAAAAGTTACAAAGGATTTAGTGCAGAAATGTCAAGTTGAATGGCCATTTAAAGTGATCATTCTAAACTGATAAGTGTTGCCCATTAATTAAAGCCTTATAAATGAAGCATAATGCATGGCATCAATAATTTTGAATAGATTGGATTACTTGGATGTTTTGTCGTCTTCATTTCTGTCTCAAATTTTGTCAAAATATAGAAAATTGAGCTAGCTTAACGTGGGCATTGGATTCGTTTCACTTTGGGCTCAAAATTTATGGACGATTTAGTGCGGACACATCAAGTTGAACGACTAGTTAATATGATTATTCAAAACTTATCATCGGTACTCATTGAGTAAAGTCTTATAAATGAAACATAATGCATTGCATCAAACAGTTTTGGATAGATTGGATTACATGGATGTTTTGTGAACCTACTTCTCTCTCACATTTTGTCCCAATATAGAAAATTGAGCCAGATTAACGTGGGCATTGGATTCGTGTCATTCTGATCTCGAAATAAATAGTTAGAGAAGATTTAGTGTGTACAAGTCAAGTTGATTAACCAGTTAAAGTTGTCATTGTAAACTAATCATTGGTACTCATTCAGTAAAGGCTTATAAATGAAGCATAATGCATGGTATCACACAGTTTTGGATTATTGGATTACTTGGACGGTTTGTCGTACCAATTTCTATTTCAAACTTTGTCACAATATAGAAAATTGAGCTAGCTAAACATGGGCACTAGATTCGTGTCATTCCGAGCTCTAAATCAAAACATACGAACAATTTAGTGCGGACATGTAAAGGTCATCGACCAGTTAAACTGATCATTGGTGCTCACTAAGTAAGAGCTTATAAATGAAGCATAATGCATGGCATCAAGCAGGTTTGGATAGATTGGATTACTTGGATGCTTTGTTGTCTCTATTTCTGTCTCAAATTTTGTCAAAATATAGAAAATTGAGCTAGCTTAACGTGGACATTGGATTCGTGTCAGTCTGAGCTCTAAATCAAAAGTTACGGACGATTTAGTGTGGACATGTCAAGTTGATCGGCCTGTTAAAGTTATCATTCTAAACTGATCGTTGGTGCTCATTGAGTTAAGACTTATAAATGAAGCATAATGCATGATATCACAAATTTTAGATAGATTGGATTACTTGGACGCTTTGCCGTATCTATTTCTATCTTAAATTTTGTTACAATATAGAAAATTGAGCTAGGTAGACGTGGGAATTTGATTCGTGTGGTTCTGAGACCTAAATCAAAAGTTACGGACGATTTAGTGCGTACATGTCAAGTTGATCGGCCAGTTAAAGTGATCATTCTAAACTGATCATTGGCGCTCATTAAGTAAATGAAGCATAAAGCATGGGATCACGTAGTTTGGGATAGAATGGATTACTTGGATGCTTTGTCGCCTCTATTTATGTCTCAAATTTTGTCAAATATTAGAGAATTGAGCTTGCTTAGCGTGGGCATTGGATTCGTCTCATTCTGAGCTCTAAATCAAATGTTACGGGCGATTTAGTGTGGACATGTCAAGTTGATCAGGCAGTTAAACTCATCATTCAAAACTGATCATTGGTGCTGATTAAGTAAAGGCTTATAAATGAAGCCTAAAGAATGGCATCACGCAGTGTGGGATGGATTGGATTACTTGGACGCATTGTCGCATCTATTTATGTCGCAAACTTTGCCCCAATATTGAAAATTGAGCTAGCTTAACGTGGGCACAAGATTCGTGTCATTCCGAGTTCTAAATCAAAAGTTCGGATGATTTAGTGTGGCAATGTCAAGTTGATCGGCCAGTTAAAGTGATCATTCTAAACTAATCATTGGTGCGCATTGAGTAAAGGCTAATAAATGAAGCATAATGCATGGCATCACACAGTTTCAGATAGATTTGATTACTTGGATGCTTTGTCGTATCTAGTTTGTCTCAAATTTTATAACAATATAGAAAATTCAACTAGTTTAATGTGGGCATTGGATTCGTGTCATTCCGAGATATAAATCACAAGTTATGGACGATTTATTGCAGACATGACAAAGTCACCGGCCAGTTAGAATGATTATTCTAAACTGATCATTGGTGTTCATTAAGTAAAGGCTTACAAATGAGGCATAAAGCATTGTATCACGCAGTTTTGTCACTCTGAGCTGTAAATCAAAAGGTATGGATGATTTAATGCAGACATGATAAGTTGATCGGCCAGTTGAAATGATCATTCTAAATTGATCATTGGTGTTCATTGAGAAATTTTTTATAAATTAAAAATAATGCATGGCATCAAGGAGTTTGGGAAGGATTGGATTACTTGGACGCTTCGTCGTATCTATTTTTGTCTCAAAATTTAGTCACATATAGATAATTGAGCTAGCTTAACGTAAGCATTGGATTCGTGTTATTATGAGCTCTAAATGAAAAGTTATGGATGATTTAGGGTAGACATGTCAAGTTGATCGGCCAGTGAAAGTGATCATTCTAAAGTAATCATTGGTGCTGATTGAGTGAATGCTTATAAATCTTCCATACCTTTTGATTGAGTAAACGCTTATAAATGAAGCATAATGCATAGCATCACACAGTTTTGGATAGATTTAATTACTTTGAAGCTTTGTCGTATCTATTTCTGTCTCAAATTTTTTTACAATATAGAAAATTGGGCTAGCTTAACGTGGGCATTGGATTCGTGTGTTTCGGAGCTCTAAATCAAAAGTTACAGCCGATTTAGTGCGAAAAATTTAGTGCGTACATGTCAAATTGATCGGCCAGTTAAAATGATCATTCTAAACTGATCATTGGTGCTCATTAAGTAAAGGCTTATAAATGAGGCATAAAGCATGGCATCACGCAGTTTGGGATAGATTGGATTACTTTAACGCTTTGTCGTATCATATTTTGTTTCAAATTTTTTCACAACATAGAAAATTGAACAAGCTTAATTTGGGTGATTGATTCGTGTCATTTTGACCTATAAATAAAAAGTTATGGACGATATAGGGCATACATGTTAAGTTGCTCGGCCAGTTAAAACTATCATTCTAAACTAATAATTGGTGAGTATTGAGTAAAAGCTTATAAATGAAGAATAATACATGGCATCCCGCAGTTTGGGATGTACTGGATTAATTGGATGCTTTGTCGTATCTATTTATGTCTCAAATTTTCTCATAATATAGAAAATTGAGCTAGCATAATGTGCACATTGGATTCATTTCATTCTGAGCTCTAAATCAAAAGTTACGGACGATTTAGTGCGGATATATCAAGTTGATTGGCTAGTTAAAGTGTTCATTCCAAATTGATCATTGGTGATGATTGAGTAAAGGCTTATAATGAAGCATAACGCATGGTATCACACAGTTTTGGATTGATTAGATTACTTGTTCGCTTTGTCGTATCTATTTCTGTCTCAAATTTTGTCACAATATTAAAAATTGAGCTACCTTAATGCGGCCATTTAATTCCTATCATTCTGAACTGTAAATCAAAAGTTGCGGACGATTTAGTGCGGAAATGTCAAGTTGATTGGCCAGTTAAAGTGATCATTTTAAACTGATCATTGGTGATGATTGAGTAAAGACTTATAAATGAAGAATAATCCAGGACATCACACAGTTTGGGATAGATCGGATTATTTGGACGCTTTGTCTTATCTATTTCTCTCTCAAATTTTGTCAAAATATAGAAAATTGAGCTTGCTTATCAAGGGAATTAGATTCGTGTCATTCTGAGCTCTAAATCAGAAGTTACGACGATTTAGTGTGGTCATGTCAAGTTGATCTCCCAGTTAATATGATTAGTCCAAAATGATCATTGGTGCTCATTGAGTAAAGACTTATAAATGAAGCATAATGCATGGCATCACGCGGGATGCTTTTTCATATCTAGTTCTATCTCAAATATTGTCACAAAAAAAAAATTGAACTAGCTGAATGTGGGCATTGGATTCGTGTCATTCTGAGCTATAAATCAAAATTTATGGACAATTTAGTGCAAATATGTCAAGTTGATCCCAGTTAAAATGATCATTCTAAACTGATAATTGGTGCTCATTGAGTAAATGCTTATAAATGGAAGAATAATGCATGGCATCACGCAAATGGGGATTGACTGGATTACTCGGACGCTTTGTCGTACTATTTTTGTCTCAAATTTTGTCACAATATAGAAAATTGAGGTAGCTTAGCGTAAGTGTTGGAATTGTGCAATTCTGAACTCTAAACACAAAGTAACGGATGATTTAGTGCAGACATGTCAAGTTGATCGACCAGTGAGAGTGATCATTCTAAACTCATCCCTGGTGCTGATTGAATTAAGGGTTATAAATGAAGCATACCACATAGCACCACATCCCTGGTGCTGATTGAATTAAGGAGTCTTTGTAGTATCCATTTTTGCCTCAAATTTTGTTACCCCATAAAAAAATTAGCTAGCTTAAAGTGGGAATTGGATTCATGTGTTTTCGAGCTATAAATCAAAAGTTATGAACGATTCAGTGTGCATATATCAAGTTGATCATACAGTTAAAGTGATCATTCTAAGCTGATAATTGGTGCTCATTGAGTAAATTCTTATAAATGAAGCATAATGCATGGCATCACGTAGTTTGGGATAGATTGGATTACTTGGACGCTTTGTCGTATCTAGTTCTATCTCAAATTTTGTCACAATATAGAAAATTGAACTAACTTAATGTGGGCAATTGATTCATGTCATTCTAACCTATAAATCAAAAGTTATGGAAGATATTGGGCAAACATTTCAAGTTGATCGGCCTGTTAAAGTGAACATTCTAAACTGATCGTTGGTGGTCACTGAGTAAAAGCTTATAAATGAAGAATAATGCATGGCATCACGCAGTTTGGGATTGACTGAATTACTTGGACGCTTTGTCGAATGTATTTCTTGGATGCTTTGTCATATCTATTTCGGTCTCAAATTTTGTTACACTATAGAACATTGAACTAGCTTAATGCGGGCATTCGATTCGTGTCATTCTGAGCTACAAATCAAAATTTATGGACGATTTAGTGTAGATATGTCAGGTTGATCGGCCAGTTAAAATGATCATTCTAAACTGATAACTGCTGCTCATTGAGTAAACGCTTATAAATGAAAATAATGCAAGGCATCACACATTTTGGGATAGACTAGATTACTTGGACGCTTTGTCGTATCTATTTTGGTCTCAAATGTTGTCATAGTATAGAAAATTGAGCTAGCTTAACGTAAGCATTGGATTCGTGTCATTTTGAGCTCTAAATCAAAACTTACGGATGATTTAGTGCAGATATTGTAAGTTGATCGGCCAGTGAAAGTTATCATTCTAATCTGATCATTGGTGCTGATTGAGTAAACGCTTATAAATGAAACATAATGCATAGCATAACACAGTTTTGGATAGATTGGATTACATGGACGCTTGGTCATATCTATTTTTGTGTCAAATTTTGTGACACTAGAAAATTGAGCTAGATTAACGTGGGCATTGGATTCATTTATTTCTGAGCTTTAAATCAAAATTTACAGAGGATTAGTGAGGACATGTCAAGTTGATCAGAGAGTTAAAATGATCATTCTAAACTGATCATTGGTGCTCATTAAGTAAACGCTTCTAAATGAGGCATAAAGCATGGTATCACGCAGTTTGGGATAGATTGAATTACTTTGACGCTTTGTTGTATCAAGTTCCGTCTCAAATTTTGTCACAATATCGAAGATTGAACAAGCTTAATTTGGGCAATTGATTCGTGTCATTCTGACCTATAAATAAAAAGTTATGGACAATATAGGGCATACATGTCAAGTTGATCGGCCAGTTAAAATTATCATTCTAAACTGATAATTGGTGCTCATTGAGTAAAAACTTATAAATGAAGAATAATGCATATCATCCCATAGTTTGTGATGGACAAGACTACTTGGACGCTTTGTCCTATCTATTTATGTCTCAAATTTTCTCATAATATAGAATATTGAGCTAGCTTAATGTGCACATTGGATTCGTGTCATTCAGAGCTCTAAATCAAAAGTTATGGACTATTTAGTGCGGACATGTCAAGTTGATTGCCCAGTTAAAGTGTTCATTCCAAATTGATCATTGGTGATGATTGTGTAAAGGCTTATAATGAAGTATAATGCATGGTATCACACAGTTTTGGATAGATTGGATTACTTGGTCGATTTGTCATATCTAATTCTGTCTCAAATTTTGTCACAATAAAGAAAATTGAGCTACCTTAATGTGGTCATTGGATTCGTGTCATTCAGAGCTCTAAATCAAAAGTTATGGACTATTTAGTGCGGACATGTCAAGTTGATTGCCCAGTTAAAGTGATCATTCCAAATTGATCATTGGTGCTCATTGAGTAAAGACTTATAAATGAAGCATAATGCATGGCATCACGCAGTTTGGGATATGTTGGATTACTTGGATGCTTTTTCATATCTAGTTCTATCTCAAATTTTGTCACAATAAAAAAAATTAAACTAGCTGAATGTGGGCATTGGATTCGTGTCATTCAGAGCTACAAATCAAAATTTATGGACAATTTAGTGCAAATATGTCAAGTTGATCGGCCAGTTAAAACGATCATTCTAAACTGATAATTGGTGCTCATTGAGTAAAAGCTTATAAATGGAAGAATAATGCATGGCATCACGCAGTTGGGGATTGACTGGATTACTCGGACGCTTTGTCGTATCTATTTATGTCTCAAATTTTGTCACAATATAGAAAATTTTGGTAGCTTAGCGTAAGTGTTGGAATTGTGCAATTCTGAACTCTAAATACAAAGTAACGGATGATTTAGTGCGGACATGTCAAGTTGATCGGCCAGTGAAAGTGATCATTCTAAACTCGTCACTGGTGCTCATTGAATTAAGGGTTATAAATGAAGCATACTACATAGCATCACATAGTTTTGTTAGATTGGATTATTTGGACGCTTTGTAGTATCCATTTTTGCCTCAAATTTATTTACCCCATAAAAAAATTAGCTAGAGTGGGAATTGGATTCTTGTGTTTCCAAGCTATAAATCAAAAGTTACGAACGATTTAGTGTGCATATGTCAAGTTCACCAGCCAGTTAAAGTGATCATTCTAAGCTGATCATTGGTGCTCATTGAGTAAATTCTTATAAATGAAGCATAATGCATGGCATCACGTAGTTTGGGATAGATTGGATTACTTGGATGCTTTGTCGTATCTAGTTCTATCTCAAATTTTGTCACAGTATAGAAAATTGAACTAATTTAATGTGGGCATTTGATTCATGTCATTCTGACCTATAAATCAAAAGTTATGGAAGATATTGGGCAAACATTTCAAGTTGATCGGCCTGTTAAAATGAACATTCTAAACTGATCGTTGGTGGTCATTGAGTAAAAGCTTATAAATGAAGAATAATGCATGGCATCACGCAGTTTGGGATTGACTGGATTACTTGGACGCTTTGTTGTATGTATTTCTTGGATGCTTTGTCATATCTATTTTGGTTTCAAATTTGGTTACACTATAGAACATTGAACTAGCTTAATGTGGGCATTCGATTCGTGTCATTCTGAGCTACAAATCAAAATTTGTGGACGATTTAGTGTAGACATGTCAAGTTGATCGGCCAGTTAAAATGATCATTCTAAATGATAACTGCTGCTCATTGAGTAAACGCTTATAAATGAAAAATAATGCAAGGCATCACGTATTTTGGGATAGACTAGATTACTTGGACGCTTTATCGTATCTATTTCTGTCTCAAGTGTTGTCATAGTATAGAAAATTGAGCTAGCTTAACGTAAGCATGGGATTCGTGTCATTTTAAGCTCAAAATCAAAACTTACGGATGATTTAGTGCATACATGGTAAGTTGGTCGGCCAGTGAAAGTTATCATTCTAAACTGATCATTGGTGCAGATTGAGAAAACGCTTATAAATGAAACATAATGCATAGCATCACACAGTTTTGGATAGATTGGATTACATGGAAGCTTTGTCATATCTATTTTTGTGTCAAATTTTGTGACACTATAGAAAATTGAACTAGATTAACGTGGGCATTGGATTCGTTTATTTCTGAGCTCTAAATCAAAAGTTACAGAGTATTAGTGAGGACATGTCAAGTTGATCGGAGAGTTAAAATGATCATTCTAAACTGATCATTGGTGCTCATTAAGTAAAGGCTTCTAAATGAGGCATAAAGCATGGTATCACGCAGTTTGGGATAGATTGGATTACTTTTTATGCTTTGTTGTATCAAGTTCCGTCTCAAATTTTGTCACAATATAGAAAATTGAACAAGCTTAATTTGGGCAATTGATTCGTGTCATTCTGACCTATAAATAAAAAGTTCTGGACGATATAGGGCATACATGTGAAGTTGATCGGCCAGTTAAAATTATCATTCTAAACTGATAATTGGTGCTCATTGAGTAGAAACTTATAAATGAAAAATAATGCATATCATCCCGTATTTTGTGATGGACAGGATTACTTGGACGCTTTGTCGTATCTATTTATGTCTCAAATTTTCTCATATTATAGAATATTGAGCTAGCTTAATGTTGACATTGGATTCGTGTCATTCTGAGCTTTAATCAAAAGTTACGGACGATTTAGTGCAGACATGTCAAGTTGATTGCCCAGTTAAAGTGATCATTCCAAATTGATCATTGGTGATGATTGAATAAAGGCTTATAGTGAAGTATAATGCATGGTATCACACAGTTTTGGATAGATTGGATTACTTGGTCAATTTGTCATATCTTATTCTGTCTCAAATTTTGTCACAATATAGAAAATTGAGCTACCTTAATGTGGTCATTTAGTTCCTGTCATTCTGAGCTCTAAATCAAAAGTTACGTACGATTTAGTGCGGATATGTCAAGTGTATCGACCAATTAAAGTGATCATTCTTAACTGATCATTGGTGATGATTGAGTAAAGACTTATAAACGAAAAAGATTGCATGACATCACGCAGTTTTGGATATATCGGATTATTTTTACGCTTTGTTGTATCTATTTCTTTCTCAATTTTTGTCAAAATATGGAAAATTGAGCATGCTTATCATGGGAATTAGATTTGTGTCATTTTGAGCTCTAAGTCAAAAGTTACGACAATTTAGTGTGGTCATGTCAAGTTGATCGGCCAGTTCATATGATTATTCTAAATTGATCATTGGTGCTTAAGTAAAGACTTATAAATAAAAAGATATCATGACATCACGCAGTTACGGATGATTTAGTGCGGACATGTCAAGTTGATCGGCCAGTGAAAGTGATCATTCTAAACTCATCGCTGGTGCTGATTGAGTAAACGCTTATAAATGAAGCATACTGCATAGCATCACATAGTTTTGTTAGATTGGATTACTTGGACGCTTTGTAGTATCTATTTTGGTCTCAAATTTCGTTACCCCATAAAAAGAATTAGCAAGCTTAACGTGGGAATTTGATGCTTTGTCGTATCTAGTTCTGTTTCAAATTTTGTCACATTATAGAAATTTGAACAAGCTTAAAGTGGGCATTAGATTCGTGTCATTCTGAGCTATAAATCAAAAGTTATGGACGATTTAGTGCAAACATGACCAGTTGATCGGCCAGTTAAAATGATGATTCTAAACTGATCATTGGTGCTCATTGAACTTATAAATGAAAATAATGCATCACATCACGTATTTTGGAAAGGATTGGATTACTTGGACGCATTTTCATACCAATCTATGACTCAAATTTTGTCACAATATAGAAAATTGAGTTAGCTTAACGAGGGTATTTAATTCGTTTTATTCTGAGCTCTAAATTAAAATTTACGGACGATTTAGTGCGGACATGTCAAGTTGATCGGCCAGCTAAAGTTATCATTCTAAACTGATAATTTGTGTTGATTGAGTAAAGACTTATAAATGAATAATAATGCAAGGCATCATGCAGTTTGGAAAAGATTGGATTACTTGGATGCTTTGCCATATCTAGTTCTGTCTCAAATTTTGTCACAATATAGAAAATTAAACTAGCTTAATGTGGGCATTGGATTCGTGTCATTCTAAGCTATGAATGAAAAGTTTTGAACAACATAGTGCAGACATGTCAAGTTGATCGGCTAGTTAAAATGATCATTCTAAACTGACGTTGGTGCTAATTGAGTAAAAGCTTATATATGAAGAGTAATGCATGGCATCACGCAGTTTGGGATAGACTGGATTACTTGAACCCTTTCTCATATCTCTTTCTATCTCAAATTTTCTCATAATATAGAAATTGAGCTAGCTTAACGTAGACATTGGATTCGTGTTATTCTGAGCTCTAAATCAAAAGTTACGGACGATTTAGTGTGGGCATGTCAAGTTGATAGGCCAGTTAAAGTTATCATTATAAATTTATCATTGGTGTTGATTGAGTAAAGGCTTATAATGAAGCATAATGCATGGCATCAAACAGTTTTGGATAGATTGGATTACTTGGACGCTTCGTAGTATCTATTTTTGTCTCAAATTTTGTCACAATATCTATTTAATTCCTGTCATTCTGAGCTCTATATCAAAAGTTATGGACAATTTAGTGCGGACATTTCAAATTGATCGGCCAATTAAAGTGATCATTCTAAACTGATCATTGGTGCTGATTGAGTAAAGACTTAAAAATGACGAAAAATGCATGACATCAGGCAGTTTGGGATATATTAGATTATTTGGACCTTTTTTCGTATATATTTCTATCTCAAATTTTGTCAAAACATAAAAAAATTGAGCTTGCTTATCAATGGGCATTGGATTCGTGTCATTTTGAGATCTAAAACAAAAGTTACGACGATTTAGTGTGGTCATGTCAAGTTGATTGGCCATTTGATATGATTATTCTAAATTGATCATTGGTGCTCATTGAGTAAAAGCTTATTAATGAAGAGTAATGCATGGTATCACGCTGTTTGGGATTGACTGGATTACTTGGACGCTTTGTCGTATCTATTACTTGGAGGATTTGTGGTATCTATTTCTGTCTCAAATTTTGCTACACTATAGAACATTGAGCTAGCTTAACGTGGACACTGGATTCGTGTGTTTGGGAGCTCTAAATCAAAAGATACGTACGATTTAGTGCAAAGATGTCAAGTTGATTGGCGTGTCAAAATGATCATTCTAAACTGATCATTGGTGCTCATTAAGTAAAGGCATATAAATGAGGCATAAAGCATGGCATCACGCAGTTTGGGATATATTGGATTACTTGGACGCTTTGTCGTATCTAGTTTTGTTTCAAATTTTGTCAAAACATAGAAAATTGAACTAGCTTAATGTAGTCATTCGATTCGTGTCATTTTGAGCTATAAATCAAAAGTTATGGACAATTTGGTGCATATATGTCAAGTTGACCGGGCAGTTAAAATGATCATTCTAAACTGATCGTTGGTGCTCATTGAGTAAAAACTTCTAAATGAAGAATAATTCATGGCATCACACAGTTTGGGATTGACTGGATTACTTGGACGCTTTGTCGAATGTATTTATGTCTCAAAGTTTGTCACAATATCGAAAATTGAGCTAGCTTAACGAGGGCATTTAATTCCTGACATTCAGAGCTCTATATCAAAAGTTACAGACGATTTAGTGCTGTCATGTCAAATTGATCGGCCAATTAAAGGGATCATTCTAAACTGATCATTGGCGCCGATTGAGTAAAGAGTTATAAATGAAGAATAATGCATGACATCACGCTGTTTGGGATAGATTGGATTATTTGGACGTTTTGTCGTATATATTTCTCTCTCAAATTTTGTGAAAATACAAAAAAATTGAGCTTGCTTATCATGGGCACTGGATTCGTGTCATTTTGAGCTCTAAATCAAAAGTTACGACGATTTAATGTGGGCATGTCAAGGTTATTGGCCATTTGATATGATTATTCTAAATTGATCATTGGTGCTCATTGAGTAAAAGCTTATAAATGAAGAATAATGCATGGCATCACGCAGTTTGGGATTGACAGAATTACTTGGATGCTTTGTCGTATCTAGTTCAGTCTCACATTTTGTCACAATATAGAAAATTGAGCTAGCTTAACGTAAGCATTAGATTTGTTCCATTCTGAGCTCTAAATCAAAAGTTACGGATGATGTAATGCGGACATGTCAAGTTGATTGGCCAGTGAAAATGATCATTCTAAACTCATTATTGATGCTGATTGAGTAAACGCTTACAAATGAAGCATACTACATTGCATCACACAGTTTTGTATATATTGGATTACTTGGATGCTTTGTAGTATCTATATTTGTCTCAAATTTTGTTATCCTATAAAAAATTTAGCTAGCTTAACGTGGGCATAGGATTTGTGTGTATTTGAGATCTAAATCAAAAGTTACGGATGATTTACTGCGCATATGTCAAGTTCACTAGCCAGTTAAAGTGATCATTCTAAACTGATCATTGGTGCTCATTGAGTAATGGCTTATAAATTAAGCATAATGCATGGCATCACGTAGTTTGGGATAGATTAGATTACTTGGACGCTTTTTCGTATCTAGTTCTACCTCAAATTTTGTCAAAATATAGAAAATTGAACTAGCTTAATGTGGGCAACTGATTCATGTCATTCTGACCTATAAATCAAAAGTTATGAACGATATTGGGCAAACATGTCATGTTGATCGCCCTGTTAATATGAACATTTTAAATTGATCGTTGGTGGTCATTGAGGAAAAGCTTATAAATGAAGAATAATGCCTGGCATCACGCAGTTTGGGATTGACTTGATTAAGTAAATAATTATAAATGAATCAAAATGCGTGGCATCACGCTGTTTGGGATAGATTAGATTACTTGGACGTTTTTTCGTATCTAGTTCGGTCGCAAATTGTGTCTCAATATAGAAAACTGAACTAGCTTAGTGTAGGCATTGGATTCCTGTCCTGAGCTACAAATCAAAATCTATGGACGATTTAGTGCTGACAAGTCCAGTTGATCGGCTAGTTAAAATGATCATTATAAACTGATCATTGGTGCTCATTGAGTAAACGCTTATAAATGAAAAATAATGCATGTCATCATGTAGTTTGGGATGGACTGGATTTCTTGAACGCTTTGTCGTACCTATTTATTTCTTAAATTTTGTCACATTATAGAAAATTGAACAATCTTAATGTGGGCAATTGATTGTTGTCATTCTGAGCTATAAATCAAAAGTTATGGACAATATAGTGCATACACGTCAAGTTGATCAGCTAGTTAAAATGATCACTGATCGTTGGTGCTCATTGAGTAAAAACTTATAAATGAAAAATAATGCATGGCATCACGCAGTTTGGGATGGATTCGATTACTTGGATGCTTTGTCGTATCTTTCTATGTCTCAAATTTTGTCATAATATAGAAAATTGAGCTAGCTTAAGGTGAGCATTGGATTCGTGTCATTATGAACTCTAAATCAAAAGTTACAGACGATTTAGTGCGGACATGTCAAGTTCATCGGACAGTTGAAGTGATCATTCTAAACTGATTTTTGGTGCTCATTGAGTAGAGGCTTATCAATGAAGCATAATGCATGGCATCACGCAGTTTAGGATAGATTTTATTACTTGGACTATTTTTTGTATCTAGTTCTGTCTCAAATTTTGCAATATTATAAAAAATTGAACTAGCTTAATGTGGGCATTAGATTCATGTCATTCTGATCTACAAATCAATAGTTATGGACGATTTATAGCAGACATGTCAAGTTGATTAGCCAGTTAAAATGATCAATCTAAACTTATCACTGGTGCTCATTTTGTAAACGCTTATAAATGAAAAATAATGCATAGCATTACGAAGTTTGGAGTGGACTGGATTACTTGGACGCTTTTTCATATCTATTTATTTTGTCACTATACAAAAAATTGAGCTAACTAAACGTGGACATTGGATTCATGTCATTCTTAGCTCTAAATCAAAAGTTACGGNTCATTCTGATCTACAAATCAATAGTTATGGACTATTTATAGCAGACATGTCAAGTTGATTAGCCAGTTAAAATGATCAATCTAAACTTATCATTGGTGCTTATTTTGTAAACGCTTATAAATGAAGAATAATGCATAGCATTACGAAGTTTGGAGTGGACTGGATTACTTGGACGCTTTGTCATATCTATTTATTTTGTCACAATATAAAAAATTGAGCTAACTAAACGTGGACATTGGATTCGTGTCATTCTTAGCTCTAAATCAAAAGATACGGATGATTTACTGCAGACATGTCAAGTTGATCGGCTAGTTAAAGTGATTATTCTAAACTTATCATAAGTACTCATTTAGTAAAGGGTTATAAATGAAGCATAATGTATGGAATCACGCATTTCGGGATAGATTGTATTACTTGGAAACTATGTCGTATCTACTTCTGTTTCAAATTTTGTCACAATATAGGAAAGTGTACTAGCTTAATGTGGGCAATTGATTCATGTCATTCTGACCAATAAATCAAAAGTTATGGACAATATAGTACACGCATGTCAAGTTGATCGGCCAGTTAAAATGATCATTCTATACTGATCGTTGGTACTCATTGGCTAAACGCTTATAAATGATGAATAATGCATATCATCACGCAATTTGGGATGGATTGAATTACTTGGACGCTTTGTCGTATCTATTTCTGTCTCAAATTTTGTCACAATATAGAAATTTAAGCTAGCTTAAAGTGGGCATTGGATTCGTGTCATTATGAGGTCTAAACTCAACAGTTATGGACAATTTAGTGCGTACATGTCAAGTTGATCGGCTAGTTAAAGTGATCATTCTAAACTGATCATTGGTGCTCATTGAATAATGGCTTAAAAATGGAGAATATAATGCCATCACACAGTTTTTGATTGATTGGATTACTTGGACGCTTTGTCTTATCTATTTTTGTCTCAAATTTGTTACACTATAGAAAATGGACCTAGCTTAACGTGGGCATTGGATTCATGTGTTTCTGAGCTCTAAATCAAAATTTACGGACGATTTAGTGCGGAGATGGCAAGTTGCTTGGCGAGTTAAAATGATCATTCTTAATTGATCATTGGTCCTCATTATGTAATGGCTTATAAATGAGGCATATAGCATGGTATCACGTAGTTTGGATATATTGGATTACTAAGATGCTTCGTCGTATCTAGCTCTTCTTCAAATTTAGTCACAATATAGAAAACTTTACTAGCTTAATGTGGGCACTGGATTCGTGTCATTCGGAGCTAAAAATCAAAAGTTATAGATGATTTAGTGAAGACATGTCAAGTTGATCGGCTAGTTAAAATGATCATTATAAACTGATCATTGGTGCTCATTAAATAAAGGTTAGTTAACGTGACCATTCTAAATTGATCATTGGTGCTTATTGAGTAAAGGCTTATAAATGAAGCATAATGCATGGCATCACGTAGTTTTGCATAGATTGGATTACTTGGACGCTTTGTCGTATCTAGTTCTATCTCAAATTTTTCACAATATATAAAATTGCGTTAGCTTAATGTGGGAAATTGGATTCGTGTCATTCTAAGCTACAAATCAAAAGTTATGGACGATTTAGTTATACATGTCAAATTAATCGGCCAGTTAAAATGATCATTATAAACTGATCATTGGTGCTCATCGAGTAAACGCTTATAAATGATGAATAATGCATGGCATCACACAGTTTGGGATTGACTGGATTACTTGGACGCTTTGTCGAATGTATTTCGGTCTCAAAGTTTGTCACAATATCGAAAATTGAGCTAGCTTAACGAGGGCATTTAATTCCTGACATTCAGAGCTCTATATCAAAAGTTACAGACGATTTAGTGCGGTCATGTCAAATTAATCGGCCAATTAAAGTGATCACTCTAAACAGATCATTGGCGCTGATTGAGTAAAGACTTATAAATGAAGAATAATGCATGACATCACGCTGTTTGGGAAAGATTGGATTATTTGGATGTTTTGTCGTATATATTTCTCTCTCAAATTTTGTGAAAATACAAAAAAATTGAGCTTGCTTATCATGGGCATTGGATTCGTGTCATTTTGAGCTCTAAATCAAAAGTTACGATGATTTAATGTGGTCATGTCAAGTTGATTTGCCATTTGATATGATTATTCTAAATTGATTATTGGTGCTCATTGAGTAAAAGCTTATAAATGAAGAATAATGCATGGCATCACGCAGTTTGGGATTGACTGAATTACTTGGATGCTTTGTCGTATCTAGTTTAGTCTCAAATTTTGTCACAATATAGAAAATTGAGCTAGCTTAACGTAAGCATTAGATTTATTCCATTCTGAGCTCTAAATCAAAAGTTACGGATGATGTAATGCGGACATGTCAAGTTGATCGGCCAGTGAAAGTGATCATTCTAAACTCATTATTGATGCTGATTGAGTAAACGCTTACAAATGAAGCATACTACATTGCATCACACAGTTTTGTATAGATTGGATTACTTGGATGCTTTGTAGTATCTATAGTTGTCTCAAATTTTGTTATCCTATAAAAAATTTAGCTAGCTTAACGTGGGCATAGGATTTGTTTGTATTTGAGATCTAAATCAAAAGTTACGGATGATTTACTGCGCATATGTCAAGTTCACTAGCCAGTTAAAGTGATCATTCTAAACTGATCATTGGTGCTCATTGAGTAATGGCTTATAAATTAAGCATAATGCATGGCGTCACGTAGTTTGGAATAGATTAGATTACTTCGACGCTTTGTCGTATCTAGTTCTACCTCAAATTTTGTCAAAATATAGAAAATTGAACTAGCTTAATGTGGGCAACTGATTCATGTCATTCTAACCTATAAATCAAAAGTTATGAATGATATTGGGCAAACATGTCAAGTTGATTGCCCTGTTAAAATGAACATTTTAAATTGATCGTTGGTGGTCATTGAGGAAAAGCTTATAAATGAAGAATAATGTCTGGCATCACGCAGTTTGTGATTGACTTGATTACTTGGATACTTTGTCATATCTATTACTTGGAGGCTTTTTGTATATATTTCTATCTCAAATTTTGCTACACTATTGAACATTGACCTAGCTTAACGTGGGCATTGGATTCGTGTGTTTCTGAGCTCTAAATCAAAAGATACAAATGATTTAGTGCAGACATGTCAAGTTGATCGGTGTGTTAAAATGATCATTCAAAACTGATCATTTGTGGTCATTAAGTAATGGCTTATAAATGAGGCATAAAGCATGGCATCACGCATTTTGGGATAGATTGGATTACTTGGACGCTTTGTCGTATCTAGTTTTGTTTCAAATTTTGTCAAAACATAGCAAATTAAACCTGCTTAATGTAGGCATTCGATTCGTGTCATTCTGAGCTATAAATCAAAAGTTATGAACAATTTGGTGCATACATGTCAAGTTGACCGGGCATTTAAAATGATCATTCTAAACTGATCGTTGGTGCTCATTAAGTAAAAACTTATAAATGAAGAATAATTCATGGCATCACACAGTTTGGGATTGACTGGATTACTTGGACGCTTTGTCGAATCTATTTCTGTCTCAAATTTTGTCACAATATCAAAAATTGAGCTTCCTTAGAGAGGGCATTTAATTCCTGTAATTTTGAGCTCTAAATCAAAAGTTACAGACCATTTAGTGTAGACATATCAAGTTGATCGGCCTGTTAAAGTTATCATTCTAAACTGATCATTGGTGGTGATTAAGTAAATTATTATAAATGAATCAAAATGCATGGCATCACGCTGTTTGGGATAGATTAGATTACTTGGACGTTTTTTCGTATCTAGTTCGGTCGCAAATTGTGTCTCAATATAGAAAACTGAACTAGCTTAGTGTAGGCATTGGATTCCTGTCCTGAGCTACAAATCAAAATTTATGGACGATTTAGTGCTGACAAGTCCAGTTGATCGGCTAGTTAAAATGAGCATTATAAACTGATCATTGGTGCTCATTGAGTAAACGCTTATAAATGAAAAATAATGCATGTCATCATGTAGTTTGGGATGGACTGGATTACTCAAATGCTTTGTCGTACCTATTTATTTCTTAAATTTTGTCACATTATAGGAAATTGAACAATCTTAATGTGGGCAATTGATTGTTGTCATTCTGAGCTATAAATCAAAAGTTATGGACAATATAGTGCATACACGTCAAGTTGATCAGCTAGATAAAATGATCACTGATCGTTGGTGCTCATTGAGTAAAAACTTATAAATGAAAAATAATGCATGGCATCACGCAGTTTGGGATGGATTCGATTACTTGGATGCTTTGTCGTATCTTTCTATGTCTCAAATTTTGTCATAATATAGAAAATTGAGCTAGCTTAAGGTGAGCATTGGATTCGTGTCATTATGAACTCTAAATCAAAAGTTACGGACAATTTAGTGTGGACATGTCAAGTTCATCGGACAGTTGAAGTGATCATTCTAAACTGATTTTTGGTGCTCATTGAGTAGAGGCTTATAAATGAAGCATAATGCATGGCATCACGCAGTTTAGGATAGATTTTATTACTTAGACTCTTTTTTATATCTAGTTCTCTTTCAAATTTTGCAATATTATAGAAAATTGAACTAGCTTAATGTGGGGATTAGATTCATGTCATTCTGATCTACAAATCAATAGTTATGGACTATTTATAGCAGACATGTCAAGTTGATTAGCCAGTTAAAATGATCAATCTAAACTTATCATTGGTGCTCATTTTGTAAACGCTTATAAATGAAGAATAATGCATAGCATTACGAAGTTTGGAGTGGACTGGATTACTTGGACGCTTTGTCATATCTATTTATTTTGTCACAATATAAAAAATTGAGCTAACTAAACGTGGACATTGGATTCGTGTCATTCTTAGCTCTAAATCAAAAGTTACGGACGATTTACTGCAGACATGTCAAGTTGATCGGCTAGTTAAAGTGATTATTCTAAACTTATCATAAGTACTCATTTAGTAAAGGGTTATAAATGAAGCATAATGTATGGAATCACGCATTTCGGGATAGATTGTATTACTTGGAAACTATGTCGTATCTACTTCTGTTTCAAATTTTGTCACAATATAGGAAAGTGTACTAGCTTAATGTGGGCAATTGATTCATGTCATTCTGACCAATAAATCAAAAGTTATGGACAATATAGTACACGCATGTCAAGTTGATCGGCCAGTTAAAATGATCATTCTATACTGATCGTTGGTACTCATTGGCTAAACGCTTATAAATGATGAATAATGCATATCATCACGCAATTTGGGATGGATTGAATTACTTGGACGCTTTGTCGTATCTATTTCTGTCTCAAATTTTGTCACAATATAGAAATTTGAGCTAGCTTAAAGTGGGCATTGGATTCGTGTCATTATGAGGTCTAAACTCAACAGTTATGGACAATTTAGTGCGTACATGTCAAGTTGATCGGCTAGTTAAAGTGATCATTCTAAACTGATCATTGGTGCTCATTGAATAATGGCTTAAAAATGGAGAATAATTAATGCCATCACACAGTTTTTGATTGATTGGATTACTTGGACGCTTTGTCTTATCTATTTTTGTCTCAAATTTGTTACACTATAGAAAATGGACCTAGCTTAACGTGGGCATTGGATTCATGTGTTTCTGAGCTCTAAATCAAAATTTACGGACGATTTAGTGCGGAGATGGCAAGTTGCTTGGCGAGTTAAAATGATCATTCTTAATTGATCATTGGTCCTCATTATGTAATGGCTTATAAATGAGGCATATAGCATGGTATCACGTAGTTTGGATATATTGGATTACTAAGATGCTTCGTCGTATCTAGCTCTTCTTCAAATTTAGTCACAATATAGAAAACTTTACTAGCTTAATGTGGGCACTGGATTCGTGTCATTCGGAGCTAAAAATCAAAAGTTATAGATGATTTAGTGAAGACATGTCAAGTTGATCGGCTAGTTAAAATGATCATTATAAACTGATCATTGGTGCTCATTAAATAAAGGTTAGTTAACGTGACCATTCTAAATTGATCATTGGTGCTTATTGAGTAAAGGCTTATAAATGAAGCATAATGCATGGCATCACGTAGTTTTGCATAGATTGGATTACTTGGACGCTTTGTCGTATCTAGTTCTATCTCAAATTTTTCACAATATATAAAATTGCGTTAGCTTAATGTGGGAAATTGGATTCGTGTCATTCTAAGCTACAAATCAAAAGTTATGGACGATTTAGTTATACATGTCAAATTAATCGGCCAGTTAAAATGATCATTATAAACTGATCATTGGTGCTCATCGAGTAAACGCTTATAAATGATGAATAATGCATGGCATCACACAGTTTGGGATTGACTGGATTACTTGGACGCTTTGTCGAATGTATTTTGGTCTCAAAGTTTGTCACAATATCGAAAATTGAGCTAGCTTAACGAGGGCATTTAATTCCTGACATTCAGAGCTCTATATCAAAAGTTACAGACGATTTAGTGCGGTCATGTCAAATTAATCGGCCAATTAAAGTGATCACTCTAAACAGATCATTGGCGCTGATTGAGTAAAGACTTATAAATGAAGAATAATGCATGACATCACGCTGTTTGGGAAAGATTGGATTATTTGGATGTTTTGTCGTATATATTTCTCTCTCAAATTTTGTGAAAATACAAAAAAATTGAGCTTGCTTATCATGGGCATTAGATTCGTGTCATTTTGAGCTCTAAATCAAAAGTTACGACGATTTAATGTGGTCATGTCAAGTTGATTTGCCATTTGATATGATTATTCTAAATTGATTATTGGTGCTCATTGAGTAAAAGCTTATAAATGAAGAATAATGCATGGCATCACGCAGTTTGGGATTGACTGAATTACTTGGATGCTTTGTCGTATCTAGTTTAGTCTCAAATTTTGTCACAATATAGAAAATTGAGCTAGCTTAACGTAAGCATTAGATTTATTCCATTCTGAGCTCTAAATCAAAAGTTACGGATGATGTAATGCGGACATGTCAAGTTGATCGGCCAGTGAAAGTGATCATTCTAAACTCATTATTGATGCTGATTGAGTAAACGCTTACAAATGAAGCATACTACATTGCATCACACAGTTTTGTATAGGTTGGATTACTTGGATGCTTTGTAGTATCTATATTTGTCTCAAATTTTGTTATCCTATAAAAAATTTAGCTAGCTTAACGTGGGCATAGGATTTGTTTGTATTTGAGATCTAAATCAAAAGTTACGGATGATTTACTGCGCATATGTCAAGTTCACTAGCCAGTTAAAGTGATCATTCTAAACTGATCATTGGTGCTCATTGAGTAATGGCTTATAAATTAAGCATAATGCATGGCATCACGTAGTTTGGAATAGATTAGATTACTTCGACGCTTTGTCGTATCTAGTTCTACCTCAAATTTTGTCAAAATATAGAAAATTGAACTAGCTTAATGTGGGCAACTGATTCATGTCATTCTAACCTATAAATCAAAAGTTATGAATGATATTGGGCAAACATGTCAAGTTGATTGCCCTGTTAAAATGAACATTTTAAATTGATCGTTGGTGGTCATTGAGGAAAAGCTTATAAATGAAGAATAATGTCTGGCATCACGCAGTTTGTGATTGACTTGATTACTTGGATACTTTGTCATATCTATTACTTGGAGGCTTTTTGTATATATTTCTATCTCAAATTTTGCTACACTATTGAACATTGACCTAGCTTAACGTGGGCATTGGATTCGTGTGTTTCTGAGCTCTAAATCAAAAGATACAAATGATTTAGTGCAGACATGTCAAGTTGATCGGTGTGTTAAAATGATCATTCAAAACTGATCATTTGTGGTCATTAAGTAATGGCTTATAAATGAGGCATAAAGCATGGCATCACGCATTTTGGGATAGATTGGATTACTTGGACGCTTTGTCGTATCTAGTTTTGTTTCAAATTTTGTCAAAACATAGCAAATTAAACCTGCTTAATGTAGGCATTCGATTCGTGTCATTCTGAGCTATAAATCAAAAGTTATGAACAATTTGGTGCATACATGTCAAGTTGACCGGGCATTTAAAATGATCATTCTAAACTGATCGTTGGTGCTCATTAAGTAAAAACTTATAAATGAAGAATAATTCATGGCATCACACAGTTTGGGATTGACTGGATTACTTGGACGCTTTGTCGAATCTATTTCTGTCTCAAATTTTGTCACAATATCAAAAATTGAGCTTCCTTAGAGAGGGCATTTAATTCCTGTAATTTTGAGCTCTAAATCAAAAGTTACAGACCATTTAGTGTAGACATATCAAGTTGATCGGCCTGTTAAAGTTATCATTCTAAACTGATCATTGGTGGTGATTAAGTAAATTATTATAAATGAATCAAAATGCATGGCATCACGCTGTTTGGGATAGATTAGATTACTTGGACGTTTTTTCGTATCTAGTTCGGTCGCAAATTGTGTCTCAATATAGAAAACTGAACTAGCTTAGTGTAGGCATTGGATTCCTGTCCTGAGCTACAAATCAAAATTTATGGACGATTTAGTGCTGACAAGTCCAGTTGATCGGCTAGTTAAAATGAGCATTATAAACTGATCATTGGTGCTCATTGAGTAAACGCTTATAAATGAAAAATAATGCATGTCATCATGTAGTTTGGGATGGACTGGATTACTCAAATGCTTTGTCGTACCTATTTATTTCTTAAATTTTGTCACATTATAGGAAATTGAACAATCTTAATGTGGGCAATTGATTGTTGTCATTCTGAGCTATAAATCAAAAGTTATGGACAATATAGTGCATACACGTCAAGTTGATCAGCTATGATCGCTGATCGTTGGTGCTCATTGAGTAAAAACTTATAAATGAAAATAATGCATGGCATCACGCAGTTTGGGATGGATTCGATTACTTGGATGCTTTGTCGTATCTTTCCATGTCTCAAATTTTGTCATAATATAGAAAATTGAGCTAGCTTAAGGTGAGCATTGGATTCATGTCATTATGAACTCTAAATCAAAAGCTACGGACGATTTAGTGTGGACATGTCAAGTTCATCGGACAGTTGAAGTGATCATTCTAAACTGATTTTTGGTGCTCATTGAGTAGAGGCTTATAAATGAAGCATAATGCATGGCATCACGCAGTTTAGGATAGATTTTATTACTTAGACTCTTTTTTATATCTAGTTCTCTTTCAAATTTTGCAATATTATAGAAAATTGAACTAGCTTAATGTGGGGATTAGATTCATGTCATTCTGATCTACAAATCAATAGTTATGGACTATTTATAGCAGACATGTCAAGTTGATTAGCCAGTTAAAATGATCAATCTAAACTTATCATTGGTGCTCATTTTGTAAACGCTTATAAATGAAGAATAATGCATAGCATTACGAAGTTTGGAGTGGACTGGATTACTTGGACGCTTTGTCATATCTATTTATTTTGTCACAATATAAAAAATTGAGCTAACTAAACGTGGACATTGGATTCGTGTCATTCTTAGCTCTAAATCAAAAGTTACGGACGATTTACTGCAGACATGTCAAGTTGATCGGGTAGTTAAAGTGATTATTCTAAACTTATCATAAGTACTCATTTAGTAAAGGGTTATAAATGAAGCATAATGTATGGAATCACGCATTTCGGGATAGATTGTATTACTTGGAAACTATGTCGTATCTACTTCTGTTTCAAATTTTGTCACAATATAGGAAAGTGTACTAGCTTAATGTGGGCAATTGATTCATGTCGTTCTGACCAATAAATCAAAAGTTATGGACAATATAGTACACGCATGTCAAGTTGATCGGCCAGTTAAAATGATCATTCTATACTGATCGTTGGTACTCATTGGCTAAACGCTTATAAATGAAGAATAATGCATATCATCACGCAATTTGGGATGGATTGAATTACTTGGACGCTTTGTCGTATCTATTTCTGTCTCAAATTTTGTCACAATATAGAAATTTAAGCTAGCTTAAAGTGGGCATTGGATTCGTGTCATTATGAGGTCTAAACTCAACAGTTATGGACAATTTAGTGCGTACATGTCAAGTTGATCGGCTAGTTAAAGTGATCATTCTAAACTGATCATTGGTGCTCATTGAATAATGGCTTAAAAATGGAGAATAATTAATGCCATCACACAGTTTTTGATTGATTGGATTACTTGGACGCTTTGTCTTATCTATTTTTGTCTCAAATTTGTTACACTATAGAAAATGGACCTAGCTTAACGTGGGCATTGGATTCATGTGTTTCTGAGCTCTAAATCAAAATTTACGGACGATTTAGTGCGGAGATGGCAAGTTGCTTGGCGAGTTAAAATGATCATTCTTAATTGATCATTGGTCCTCATTATGTAATGGCTTATAAATGAGGCATATAGCATGGTATCACGTAGTTTGGATATATTGGATTACTAAGATGCTTCGTCGTATCTAGCTCTTCTTCAAATTTAGTCACAATATAGAAAACTTTACTAGCTTAATGTGGGCACTGGATTCGTGTCATTCGGAGCTAAAAATCAAAAGTTATAGATGATTTAGTGAAGACATGTCAAGTTGATCGGCTAGTTAAAATGATCATTATAAACTGATCATTGGTGCTCATTAAATAAAGGTTAGTTAACGTGACCATTCTAAATTGATCATTGGTGCTTATTGAGTAAAGGCTTATAAATGAAGCATAATGCATGGCATCACGTAGTTTTGCATAGATTGGATTACTTGGACGCTTTGTCGTATCTAGTTCTATCTCAAATTTTTCACAATATATAAAATTGCGTTAGCTTAATGTGGGAAATTGGATTCGTGTCATTCTAAGCTACAAATCAAAAGTTATGGACGATTTAGTTATACATGTCAAATTAATCGGCCAGTTAAAATGATCATTATAAACTGATCATTGGTGCTCATCGAGTAAACGCTTATAAATGATGAATAATGCATGGCATCACACAGTTTGGGATTGACTGGATTACTTGGACGCTTTGTCGAATGTATTTTGGTCTCAAAGTTTGTCACAATATCGAAAATTGAGCTAGCTTAACGAGGGCATTTAATTCCTGACATTCAGAGCTCTATATCAAAAGTTACAGACGATTTAGTGCGGTCATGTCAAATTAATCGGCCAATTAAAGTGATCACTCTAAACAGATCATTGGCGCTGATTGAGTAAAGACTTATAAATGAAGAATAATGCATGACATCACGCTGTTTGGGAAAGATTGGATTATTTGGATGTTTTGTCGTATATATTTCTCTCTCAAATTTTGTGAAAATACAAAAAAATTGAGCTTGCTTATCATGGGCATTGGATTCGTGTCATTTTGAGCTCTAAATCAAAAGTTACGATGATTTAATGTGGTCATGTCAAGTTGATTTGCCATTTGATATGATTATTCTAAATTGATTATTGGTGCTCATTGAGTAAAAGCTTATAAATGAAGAATAATGCATGGCATCACGCAGTTTGGGATTGACTGAATTACTTGGATGCTTTGTCGTATCTAGTTTAGTCTCAAATTTTGTCACAATATAGAAAATTGAGCTAGCTTAACGTAAGCATTAGATTTATTCCATTCTGAGCTCTAAATCAAAAGTTACGGATGATGTAATGCGGACATGTCAAGTTGATCGGCCAGTGAAAGTGATCATTCTAAACTCATTATTGATGCTGATTGAGTAAACGCTTACAAATGAAGCATACTACATTGCATCACACAGTTTTGTATAGGTTGGATTACTTGGATGCTTTGTAGTATCTATATTTGTCTCAAATTTTGTTATCCTATAAAAAATTTAGCTAGCTTAACGTGGGCATAGGATTTGTTTGTATTTGAGATCTAAATCAAAAGTTACGGATGATTTACTGCGCATATGTCAAGTTCACTAGCCAGTTAAAGTGATCATTCTAAACTGATCATTGGTGCTCATTGAGTAATGGCTTATAAATTAAGCATAATGCATGGCATCACGTAGTTTGGAATAGATTAGATTACTTCGACGCTTTGTCGTATCTAGTTCTACCTCAAATTTTGTCAAAATATAGAAAATTGAACTAGCTTAATGTGGGCAACTGATTCATGTCATTCTAACCTATAAATCAAAAGTTATGAATGATATTGGGCAAACATGTCAAGTTGATTGCCCTGTTAAAATGAACATTTTAAATTGATCGTTGGTGGTCATTGAGGAAAAGCTTATAAATGAAGAATAATGTCTGGCATCACGCAGTTTGTGATTGACTTGATTACTTGGATACTTTGTCATATCTATTACTTGGAGGCTTTTTGTATATATTTCTATCTCAAATTTTGCTACACTATTGAACATTGACCTAGCTTAACGTGGGCATTGGATTCGTGTGTTTCTGAGCTCTAAATCAAAAGATACAAATGATTTAGTGCAGACATGTCAAGTTGATCGGTGTGTTAAAATGATCATTCAAAACTGATCATTTGTGGTCATTAAGTAATGGCTTATAAATGAGGCATAAAGCATGGCATCACGCATTTTGGGATAGATTGGATTACTTGGACGCTTTGTCGTATCTAGTTTTGTTTCAAATTTTGTCAAAACATAGCAAATTAAACCTGCTTAATGTAGGCATTCGATTCGTGTCATTCTGAGCTATAAATCAAAAGTTATGAACAATTTGGTGCATACATGTCAAGTTGACCGGGCATTTAAAATGATCATTCTAAACTGATCGTTGGTGCTCATTAAGTAAAAACTTATAAATGAAGAATAATTCATGGCATCACACAGTTTGGGATTGACTGGATTACTTGGACGCTTTGTCGAATCTATTTCTGTCTCAAATTTTGTCACAATATCAAAAATTGAGCTTCCTTAGAGAGGGCATTTAATTCCTGTAATTTTGAGCTCTAAATCAAAAGTTACAGACCATTTAGTGTAGACATATCAAGTTGATCGGCCTGTTAAAGTTATCATTCTAAACTGATCATTGGTGGTGATTAAGTAAATTATTATAAATGAATCAAAATGCATGGCATCACGCTGTTTGGGATAGATTAGATTACTTGGACGTTTTTTCGTATCTAGTTCGGTCGCAAATTGTGTCTCAATATAGAAAACTGAACTAGCTTAGTGTAGGCATTGGATTCCTGTCCTGAGCTACAAATCAAAATTTATGGACGATTTAGTGCTGACAAGTCCAGTTGATCGGCTAGTTAAAATGAGCATTATAAACTGATCATTGGTGCTCATTGAGTAAACGCTTATAAATGAAAAATAATGCATGTCATCATGTAGTTTGGGATGGACTGGATTACTCAAATGCTTTGTCGTACCTATTTATTTCTTAAATTTTGTCACATTATAGGAAATTGAACAATCTTAATGTGGGCAATTGATTGTTGTCATTCTGAGCTATAAATCAAAAGTTATGGACAATATAGTGCATACACGTCAAGTTGATCAGCTAGATAAAATGATCACTGATCGTTGGTGCTCATTGAGTAAAAACTTATAAATGAAAAATAATGCATGGCATCACGCAGTTTGGGATGGATTCGATTACTTGGATGCTTTGTCGTATCTTTCTATGTCTCAAATTTTGTCATAATATAGAAAATTGAGCTAGCTTAAGGTGAGCATTGGATTCGTGTCATTACGAACTCTAAATCAAAAGTTACAGACGATTTAGTGCGGACATGTCAAGTTCATCGGACAGTTGAAGTGATCATTCTAAACTGATTTTTGGTGCTCATTGAGTAGAGGCTTATAAATGAAGCATAATGCATGGCATCACGCAGTTTAGGATAGATTTTATTACTTGGACTATTTTTTGTATCTAGTTCTGTCTCAAATTTTGCAATATTATAAAAAATTGAACTAGCTTAATGTGGGCATTAGATTCATGTCATTCTGATCTACAAATCAATAGTTATGGACTATTTATAGCAGACATGTCAAGTTGATTAGCCAGTTAAAATGATCAATCTAAACTTATCATTGGTGCTCATTTTGTAAACGCTTATAAATGAAGAATAATGCATAGCATTACGAAGTTTGGAGTGGACTGGATTACTTGGACGCTTTGTCATATCTATTTATTTTGTCACAATATAAAAAATTGAGCTAACTAAACGTGGACATTGGATTCGTGTCATTCTTAGCTCTAAATCAAAAGTTACGGACGATTTACTGCAGACATGTCAAGTTGATCGGCTAGTTAAAGTGATTATTCTAAACTTATCATAAGTACTCATTTAGTAAAGGGTTATAAATGAAGCATAATGTATGGAATCACGCATTTCGGGATAGATTGTATTACTTGGAAACTATGTCGTATCTACTTCTGTTTCAAATTTTGTCACAATATAGGAAAGTGTACTAGCTTAATGTGGGCAATTGATTCATGTCATTCTGACCAATAAATCAAAAGTTATGGACAATATAGTACACGCATGTCAAGTTGATCGGCCAGTTAAAATGATCATTCTATACTGATCGTTGGTACTCATTGGCTAAACGCTTATAAATGAAGAATAATGCATATCATCACGCAATTTGGGATGGATTGAATTACTTGGACGCTTTGTCGTATCTATTTCTGTCTCAAATTTTGTCACAATATAGAAATTTGAGCTAGCTTAAAGTGGGCATTGGATTCGTGTCATTATGAGGTCTAAACTCAACAGTTATGGACAATTTAGTGCGTACATGTCAAGTTGATCGGCTAGTTAAAGTGATCATTCTAAACTGATCATTGGTGCTCATTGAATAATGGCTTAAAAATGGAGAATAATTAATGCCATCACACAGTTTTTGATTGATTGGATTACTTGGACGCTTTGTCTTATCTATTTTTGTCTCAAATTTGTTACACTATAGAAAATGGACCTAGCTTAACGTGGGCATTGGATTCATGTGTTTCTGAGCTCTAAATCAAAATTTACGGACGATTTAGTGCGGAGATGGCAAGTTGCTTGGCGAGTTAAAATGATCATTCTTAATTGATCATTGGTCCTCATTATGTAATGGCTTATAAATGAGGCATATAGCATGGTATCACGTAGTTTGGATATATTGGATTACTAAGATGCTTCGTCGTATCTAGCTCTTCTTCAAATTTAGTCACAATATAGAAAACTTTACTAGCTTAATGTGGGCACTGGATTCGTGTCATTCGGAGCTAAAAATCAAAAGTTATAGATGATTTAGTGAAGACATGTCAAGTTGATCGGCTAGTTAAAATGATCATTATAAACTGATCATTGGTGCTCATTAAATAAAGGTTAGTTAACGTGACCATTCTAAATTGATCATTGGTGCTTATTGAGTAAAGGCTTATAAATGAAGCATAATGCATGGCATCACGTAGTTTTGCATAGATTGGATTACTTGGACGCTTTGTCGTATCTAGTTCTATCTCAAATTTTTCACAATATATAAAATTGCGTTAGCTTAATGTGGGAAATTGGATTCGTGTCATTCTAAGCTACAAATCAAAAGTTATGGACGATTTAGTTATACATGTCAAATTAATCGGCCAGTTAAAATGATCATTATAAACTGATCATTGGTGCTCATCGAGTAAACGCTTATAAATGATGAATAATGCATGGCATCACACAGTTTGGGATTGACTGGATTACTTGGACGCTTTGTCGAATGTATTTCGGTCTCAAAGTTTGTCACAATATCGAAAATTGAGCTAGCTTAACGAGGGCATTTAATTCCTGACATTCAGAGCTCTATATCAAAAGTTACAGACGATTTAGTGCGGTCATGTCAAATTAATCGGCCAATTAAAGTGATCACTCTAAACAGATCATTGGCGCTGATTGAGTAAAGACTTATAAATGAAGAATAATGCATGACATCACGCTGTTTGGGAAAGATTGGATTATTTGGATGTTTTGTCGTATATATTTCTCTCTCAAATTTTGTGAAAATACAAAAAAATTGAGCTTGCTTATCATGGGCATTGGATTCGTGTCATTTTGAGCTCTAAATCAAAAGTTACGACGATTTAATGTGGTCATGTCAAGTTGATTTGCCATTTGATATGATTATTCTAAATTGATTATTGGTGCTCATTGAGTAAAAGCTTATAAATGAAGAATAATGCATGGCATCACGCAGTTTGGGATTGACTGAATTACTTGGATGCTTTGTCGTATCTAGTTCAGTCTCAAATTTTGTCACAATATAGAAAATTGAGCTAGCTTAACGTAAGCATTAGATTTATTCCATTCTGAGCTCTAAATCAAAAGTTACGGATGATGTAATGCGGACATGTCAAGTTGATCGGCCAGTGAAAGTGATCATTCTAAACTCATTATTGATGCTGATTGAGTAAACGCTTACAAATGAAGCATACTACATTGCATCACACAGTTTTGTATAGATTGGATTACTTGGATGCTTTGTAGTATCTATATTTGTCTCAAATTTTGTTATCCTATAAAAAATTTAGCTAGCTTAACGTGGGCATAGGATTTGTTTGTATTTGAGATCTAAATCAAAAGTTACGGATGATTTACTGCGCATATGTCAAGTTCACTAGCCAGTTAAAGTGATCATTCTAAACTGATCATTGGTGCTCATTGAGTAATGGCTTATAAATTAAGCATAATGCATGGCATCACGTAGTTTGGAATAGATTAGATTACTTCGACGCTTTGTCGTATCTAGTTCTACCTCAAATTTTGTCAAAATATAGAAAATTGAACTAGCTTAATGTGGGCAACTGATTCATGTCATTCTAACCTATAAATCAAAAGTTATGAATGATATTGGGCAAACATGTCAAGTTGATTGCCCTGTTAAAATGAACATTTTAAATTGATCGTTGGTGGTCATTGAGGAAAAGCTTATAAATGAAGAATAATGTCTGGCATCACGCAGTTTGTGATTGACTTGATTACTTGGATACTTTGTCATATCTATTACTTGGAGGCTTTTTGTATATATTTCTATCTCAAATTTTGCTACACTATTGAACATTGACCTAGCTTAACGTGGGCATTGGATTCGTGTGTTTCTGAGCTCTAAATCAAAAGATACAAATGATTTAGTGCAGACATGTCAAGTTGATCGGTGTGTTAAAATGATCATTCAAAACTGATCATTTGTGGTCATTAAGTAATGGCTTATAAATGAGGCATAAAGCATGGCATCACGCATTTTGGGATAGATTGGATTACTTGGACGCTTTGTCGTATCTAGTTTTGTTTCAAATTTTGTCAAAACATAGCAAATTAAACCTGCTTAATGTAGGCATTCGATTCGTGTCATTCTGAGCTATAAATCAAAAGTTATGAACAATTTGGTGCATACATGTCAAGTTGACCGGGCATTTAAAATGATCATTCTAAACTGATCGTTGGTGCTCATTAAGTAAAAACTTATAAATGAAGAATAATTCATGGCATCACACAGTTTGGGATTGACTGGATTACTTGGACGCTTTGTCGAATCTATTTCTGTCTCAAATTTTGTCACAATATCAAAAATTGAGCTTCCTTAAAGAGGGCATTTAATTCCTGTAATTTTGAGCTCTAAATCAAAAGTTACAGACCATTTAGTGTAGACATATCAAGTTGATCGGCCTGTTAAAGTTATCATTCTAAACTGATCATTGGTGGTGATTAAGTAAATTATTATAAATGAATCAAAATGCATGGCATCACGCTGTTTGGGATAGATTAGATTACTTGGACGTTTTTTCGTATCTAGTTCGGTCGCAAATTGTGTCTCAATATAGAAAACTGAACTAGCTTAGTGTAGGCATTGGATTCCTGTCCTGAGCTACAAATCAAAATTTATGGACGATTTAGTGCTGACAAGTCCAGTTGATCGGCTAGTTAAAATGAGCATTATAAACTGATCATTGGTGCTCATTGAGTAAACGCTTATAAATGAAAAATAATGCATGTCATCATGTAGTTTGGGATGGACTGGATTACTCAAATGCTTTGTCGTACCTATTTATTTCTTAAATTTTGTCACATTATAGGAAATTGAACAATCTTAATGTGGGCAATTGATTGTTGTCATTCTGAGCTATAAATCAAAAGTTATGGACAATATAGTGCATACACGTCAAGTTGATCAGCTATGATCGCTGATCGTTGGTGCTCATTGAGTAAAAACTTATAAATGAAAATAATGCATGGCATCACGCAGTTTGGGATGGATTCGATTACTTGGATGCTTTGTCGTATCTTTCCATGTCTCAAATTTTGTCATAATATAGAAAATTGAGCTAGCTTAAGGTGAGCATTGGATTCATGTCATTATGAACTCTAAATCAAAAGCTACGGACGATTTAGTGTGGACATGTCAAGTTCATCGGACAGTTGAAGTGATCATTCTAAACTGATTTTTGGTGCTCATTGAGTAGAGGCTTATAAATGAAGCATAATGCATGGCATCACGCAGTTTAGGATAGATTTTATTACTTAGACTCTTTTTTATATCTAGTTCTCTTTCAAATTTTGCAATATTATAGAAAATTGAACTAGCTTAATGTGGGGATTAGATTCATGTCATTCTGATCTACAAATCAATAGTTATGGACTATTTATAGCAGACATGTCAAGTTGATTAGCCAGTTAAAATGATCAATCTAAACTTATCATTGGTGCTCATTTTGTAAACGCTTATAAATGAAGAATAATGCATAGCATTACGAAGTTTGGAGTGGACTGGATTACTTGGACGCTTTGTCATATCTATTTATTTTGTCACAATATAAAAAATTGAGCTAACTAAACGTGGACATTGGATTCGTGTCATTCTTAGCTCTAAATCAAAAGTTACGGACGATTTACTGCAGACATGTCAAGTTGATCGGGTAGTTAAAGTGATTATTCTAAACTTATCATAAGTACTCATTTAGTAAAGGGTTATAAATGAAGCATAATGTATGGAATCACGCATTTCGGGATAGATTGTATTACTTGGAAACTATGTCGTATCTACTTCTGTTTCAAATTTTGTCACAATATAGGAAAGTGTACTAGCTTAATGTGGGCAATTGATTCATGTCGTTCTGACCAATAAATCAAAAGTTATGGACAATATAGTACACGCATGTCAAGTTGATCGGCCAGTTAAAATGATCATTCTATACTGATCGTTGGTACTCATTGGCTAAACGCTTATAAATGAAGAATAATGCATATCATCACGCAATTTGGGATGGATTGAATTACTTGGACGCTTTGTCGTATCTATTTCTGTCTCAAATTTTGTCACAATATAGAAATTTAAGCTAGCTTAAAGTGGGCATTGGATTCGTGTCATTATGAGGTCTAAACTCAACAGTTATGGACAATTTAGTGCGTACATGTCAAGTTGATCGGCTAGTTAAAGTGATCATTCTAAACTGATCATTGGTGCTCATTGAATAATGGCTTAAAAATGGAGAATAATTAATGCCATCACACAGTTTTTGATTGATTGGATTACTTGGACGCTTTGTCATATCTATTTTTGTCTCAAATTTGTTACACTATAGAAAATGGACCTAACTTAACATGGGAATTGGATTTGTGTCATTCTGAGCTCTAAATCAAAAGTTACTAACGATTTAGTGCAGACATGTAAAGTTGATAGGCCTGTTAAAGTAATCATTCTAAACTGATCATTGGTGCTCACTGAGTAATGGCTTCTAAATAGAGCATTGTGCATGGCATCACACAGTTTGGAATAGAATGGATTAATTAGACGCTTTGTCGTATCTAGTTCTCTCTCAAATTTGTTACACCACAGAAAATTGAACTAGGTTAATATAGGCACTGGAATCATGTCATTCTGAGATACAAATCAAAAGTTATGGATGATTTATTGCATACATGACAAGTTGATCAGGCAGTTAAAATGATCATTCTTATCTGATCATTTGTGCTCATTGAGTAAAAGCTTATAAATGAAAAATAATGCATGGCATCACAAAGTTTAGGATTGATTAGATTACTTGAATGCTTTGTCGGATCTATTTGTGTCTCAACATTTGCAACAATAAAGAAAATTGAGCTAGCTTAACGTGGGCATTGGATTCGTGTCATTCAGAGCTCTAAGTCAAAAGTTACGGATTATTTAGTGCGGACATTTCAAGTTGATCGGCTTGTTAAAGTAATATTTCTAAACTAATCATTCGTGCTCATTATGTAAAGGGTTATAAATGAAGCATAATGCATAACATCACACTGTTTTGGATAGATTGGGTTACTTGGACGATTTGTCGTATCTATTTATGTCTCAAATTTTATTACAATATAGAAAATTGACCTAGCTTAACGTTACCATTGGATTCGTGTCATTCTTAGGTCTAAATCAAAAGTTACGGACGATTTAGTGCGGACATGTCAGGTTGATCGTCCAGTTAAAGTGATCATTCTAAACTGATCATTAGTGCTCATTCAGTAAAGGGTTGAAAATGAAGCATAATGCATGGCATCATGCAGTTTGGGATAGATTGGATTAGTTGGACACTATGTCGTATCTAGTTCCGTTTCAAATTTGGTCACAATATAGGAAAGGGAACTAGCTTAATGTTGGCAATTGATTCGTGTCATTCTGACCTATAAATCAAAAGTTATGGACGATATAGTACAGACATGTCAAGTTGATCGACCAGTTTAAATGATCATTCTAAACTGATCGTTGGTGCTTGTTGAGTAAAAGCTTATAAATGAAGAATAATGCATATCATCACGCAGTTTGGGATGGACTGAATTACCTGGATGCTTTTTCGTATCTATTTCTGTCTCAAATTTTCTCACAATATAGAAAATTGAGCTAGCTTAAAGGGGGCATTGGATTTGTGTCACTCTGAGCTCTAAATCAAAAGTTACAGACGATTTAGTGCGTACATGTCAAGTTGATCGGCTAGTTAAAGTGATCATTCAAAACTGATCATTGGTGCTCATTGAGTAAAGGCTTAAAAATGGAGAATAATGCATGGCATCACACATTTTGTGATTGATTGGATTACTTGGTTGCTCTGTCGTATCTATTTCTATCTCAAATTTGGTTACCTTATAGAAAGTTGAGCTAGCTTAACGTGTGCATAGGATTCATGTGTTTCTGAGCTTTAAATCAAAAGTGACGGAGGATTTAGTGCGGCGATTTCAAGTTGATCGGCGAGTTAAAATGATCATTCTAAATTGATCATTGGTCCTCATTAAGTAAAGGCTTATAAATGAGGCATATAGCATGGCATCACACAGTTTGGGATAGATTGGATTGCTTAGACGCTTTGTCGTATCTAGTTCTTTTTCAAATTTTGTCACAATATAGAAAATTGAACTAGCTTACGGTGGGCATTCGATCCATGTCACTCTGAGCTATAAATCAAAAGTTATGGACGATTTTGTATAAACAGTACAAGTTGATCGGCCAGTTAAAATGGATATTCTAAAGTGATCACTGGTGCTCATTGAATAAAATATTAAAATGCAACAATAATGCAGGGCATCACGTAGTTGGAATAGATTGGATTACTTGGATGCATTTTCGTATCTATTTCTGTCTCATCTTTTGTCACAATATAGAACATTGAGCTTGCTTAACATGGGCATTGGATTCATGTCATTCTGAGCTATAAATCAAAACTTATGGACGATTTAGTGCATACATGTCAAGTTGATCGGCCAGTTAAAGTGATCATTCTAAACAGATAATTGGTGATCATTAAGTAAAGGCTTATGAATGAAGAATAAGGCATGGCATCACACAGTTTTGGATAGATTAGATTACTTGGACGCTTTGTCATATCTATTTCTGTCTTGAATTTTGTTACAATATAGAAAATTGAGCTATGTTAACGTGGGGATTGGATTCATGTCATTCTAAGCTATAAATCAAAAGCTACACACAGTTTAGTGTGGAGATGTCAAGTCGAGTGGCTAGTTAAAGTGATCATTCTAAACTAATCATTGGTTCTCATTGAGTAAAGGCTTATAAATGAAGCATAATGCATGGCATCACGTAGTTTTGGATATATTGGATTACTTAGATACTTTGTCGTATCTAGTTCTATCTCAAAGTTTTCACAATATATAAAACTGCATTAGCCTAATGTTTGCAATTGGATTCGTGTCATTCTAAGGTACAAATCAAAAGTTATGGATGATTTAGTGCATACATTTCAAATTGATTGGCTAGTTAAAATGATCATTATAAACTGATAATTATTGCTCATCGAGTAAACGCTTCTAAATGAAGAATAATGCATGTCATCACGCAGTTTGGGATGGAGTGGATTACTTGAACGCTTTGTTGTATCTATTTATTTCTTAAATTTTTTCAAAATATAGAAAATTAAGCTAACTTAACATGGGCATTAGATTTGTGTTATTCTGAGCTCTAAATCAAAAGTTACGGACCATTTAGTGCGGACATGTCAAGTTGATCGGCCAGTTAAAGTGATCATTCTAAACTGATAATTGGTGCTCATTCAGTAAAGGCTTATATATGAAGCATAATGCATGGTATCACACAGTTTGGGATAGAATTGATTACTTAGACGCTTTGTCGTATCTAGTTCTGTCTCAAATTTTATTACGATATAAAAAATTGAGCTAGCTTAATGTGGGCACTTGATTCGTGTCATTTTGAGCTACAAATCAATAGTTATGGAAGATATAGTGTAGACATGTCAAGTTGATCGGCCAGTTAAAATGATCATTCTAAACTGATCGTTGGTGCTCATTGAGTAAAAGCTTATAAATGAAGAATAATGCATGGCATCACGCAGTTTGGGATGGAATGGATTACTTAGAGCCTTTGTCGTATCTATTTCGGTTTCAAATTTTGTCACAATATTGAAATTTTGAGCTAGCTTAAAGTTGGCATTGGATTCGTGGCATTCCGAGCTCTAAATCAAAAGTTACGGACGATTTAGTGTGGCCATGTCAAGTTGATCAGCCTGTTAAAGTGATCATTGGTGCTCATTAAGTAAAGGATTCTAAATGGAGCATTATGCATGGCATCACACATTTTTGGATAGAATAGATTACTTGTACGCTTTGTCGTATCCATTTCTCTATCGAATTTGTTACACCATAGAAAATTGAACTAGCTTAATATAGGCATTGGAATCGTGTCATTATGAGCTATAAATCAAAATTTATGGATGATTTCGTGCAGACATGACAAGTTGATCAGCCACTTAAATTGATCGTTCTAAACTGATTAGTGTTGTCCATTAAGTAAAGGTTATAAATGAAGCATAATGCATGGCATCAATCAGTTTGGATATATTGGATTACTTGGATGCTTTGTCGTCTCTATGTCAGTCTCAAATTTTGTCAAAATATAGAAAATTGAACTTACTTAACATGGGAATTAGATTCATTTCATTCTGATCTCTAAATCAAAGGTTACAGACGATTTAATGCGGACATGCCAAGTTGATCGGACAGTTGAAGTGATCATTCTAAACTTATTTTTGGTGCTCATTGAGTAGAGGCTTNTACACGCATGTCAAGTTGATCGGCCAGTTAAAATGATCATTCTATACTGATCGTTGGTACTCATTGGCTAAACGCTTATAAATGAAGAATAATGCATATCATCACGCAATTTGGGATGGATTGAATTACTTGGACGCTTTGTCGTATCTATTTCTGTCTCAAATTTTGTCACAATATAGAAATTTGAGCTAGCTTAAAGTGGGCATTGGATTCGTGTCATTATGAGGTCTAAACTCAACAGTTACGGACAATTTAGTGCGTACATGTCAAGTTGATCGGCTAGTTAAAGTGATCACTCTAAACTGATCATTGGTGCTCATTGAATAATGGCTTAAAAATGGAGAATAATTAATGCCATCACACAGTTTTTGATTGATTGGATTACTTGGACGCTTTGTCATATCTATTTTTGTCTCAAATTTGTTACACTATAGAAAATGGACCTAGCTTAATGTGGGCATTGGATTCATGTGTTTCTGAGCTCTAAATCAAAATTTACGGACGATTTAGTGCGGAGATGTCAAGTTGCTTGGCGAGTTAAAATGATCATTCTTAATTGATCATTGGTCCTCATTATGTAATGGCATATAAATGAGGCATATAGCATGGTATCACGTAGTTTGGATATATTGGATTACTAAGATGCTTCGTCGTATCTAGCTCTTCTTCAAATTTTGTCACAATATAGAAAACTTTACTAGCTTAATGTGGGCACTAGATTCGTGTCATTCGGAGCTAAAAATCAAAAGTTATAGATGATTTAGTGAAGACATGTCAAGTTGATCGGCTAGTTAAAATGATCATTATAAACTGATCACGCATGTCAAGTTGATCGGCCAGTTAAAATGATCATTCTATACTGATCGTTGGTACTCATTGGCTAAACGCTTATAAATGAAGAATAATGCATATCATCACGCAATTTGGGATGGATTGAATTACTTGGACGCTTTGTCGTATCTATTTCTGTCTCAAATTTTGTCACAGTATAGAAATTTGAGCTAGCTTAAAGTGGGCATTGGATTCGTGTCATTATGAGGTCTAAACTCAACAGTTACGGACAATTTAGTGCGTACATGTCAAGTTGATCGGCTAGTTAAAGTGATCATTCTAAACTGATCATTGGTGCTCATTGAATAATGGCTTAAAAATGGAGAATAATTAATGCCATCACACAGTTTTTGATTGATTGGATTACTTGGACGCTTTGTCATATCTATTTTTGTCTCAAATTTGTTACACTATAGAAAATGGACCTAACTTAACATGGGAATTGGATTTGTGTCATTCTGAGCTCTAAATCAAAAGTTACTAACGATTTAGTGCAGACATGTAAAGTTGATAGGCCTGTTAAAGTAATCATTCTAAACTGATCATTGGTGCTCACTGAGTAATGGCTTCTAAATAGAGCATTGTGCATGGCATCACACAGTTTGGAATAGAATGGATTAATTAGACGCTTTGTCGTATCTAGTTCTCTCTCAAATTTGTTACACCACAGAAAATTGAACTAGGTTAATATAGGCACTGGAATCATGTCATTCTGAGATACAAATCAAAAGTTATGGATGATTTATTGCATACATGACAAGTTGATCAGGCAGTTAAAATGATCATTCTTATCTGATCATTTGTGCTCATTGAGTAAAAGCTTATAAATGAAAAATAATGCATGGCATCACAAAGTTTAGGATTGATTAGATTACTTGAATGCTTTGTCGGATCTATTTGTGTCTCAACATTTGCAACAATAAAGAAAATTGAGCTAGCTTAACGTGGGCATTGGATTCGTGTCATTCAGAGCTCTAAGTCAAAAGTTACGGATTATTTAGTGCGGACATTTCAAGTTGATCGGCTTGTTAAAGTAATATTTCTAAACTAATCATTCGTGCTCATTATGTAAAGGGTTATAAATGAAGCATAATGCATAACATCACACTGTTTTGGATAGATTGGGTTACTTGGACGATTTGTCGTATCTATTTATGTCTCAAATTTTATTACAATATAGAAAATTGACCTAGCTTAACGTTACCATTGGATTCGTGTCATTCTTAGGTCTAAATCAAAAGTTACGGACGATTTAGTGCGGACATGTCAGGTTGATCGTCCAGTTAAAGTGATCATTCTAAACTGATCATTAGTGCTCATTCAGTAAAGGGTTGAAAATGAAGCATAATGCATGGCATCATGCAGTTTGGGATAGATTGGATTAGTTGGACACTATGTCGTATCTAGTTCCGTTTCAAATTTGGTCACAATATAGGAAAGGGAACTAGCTTAATGTTGGCAATTGATTCGTGTCATTCTGACCTATAAATCAAAAGTTATGGACGATATAGTACAGACATGTCAAGTTGATCGACCAGTTTAAATGATCATTCTAAACTGATCGTTGGTGCTTGTTGAGTAAAAGCTTATAAATGAAGAATAATGCATATCATCACGCAGTTTGGGATGGACTGAATTACCTGGATGCTTTTTCGTATCTATTTCTGTCTCAAATTTTCTCACAATATAGAAAATTGAGCTAGCTTAAAGGGGGCATTGGATTTGTGTCACTCTGAGCTCTAAATCAAAAGTTACAGACGATTTAGTGCGTACATGTCAAGTTGATCGGCTAGTTAAAGTGATCATTCAAAACTGATCATTGGTGCTCATTGAGTAAAGGCTTAAAAATGGAGAATAATGCATGGCATCACACATTTTGTGATTGATTGGATTACTTGGTTGCTCTGTCGTATCTATTTCTATCTCAAATTTGGTTACCTTATAGAAAGTTGAGCTAGCTTAACGTGTGCATAGGATTCATGTGTTTCTGAGCTTTAAATCAAAAGTGACGGAGGATTTAGTGCGGCGATTTCAAGTTGATCGGCGAGTTAAAATGATCATTCTAAATTGATCATTGGTCCTCATTAAGTAAAGGCTTATAAATGAGGCATATAGCATGGCATCACACAGTTTGGGATAGATTGGATTGCTTAGACGCTTTGTCGTATCTAGTTCTTTTTCAAATTTTGTCACAATATAGAAAATTGAACTAGCTTACGGTGGGCATTCGATCCATGTCACTCTGAGCTATAAATCAAAAGTTATGGACGATTTTGTATAAACAGTACAAGTTGATCGGCCAGTTAAAATGGATATTCTAAAGTGATCACTGGTGCTCATTGAATAAAATATTAAAATGCAACAATAATGCAGGGCATCACGTAGTTGGAATAGATTGGATTACTTGGATGCATTTTCGTATCTATTTCTGTCTCATCTTTTGTCACAATATAGAACATTGAGCTTGCTTAACATGGGCATTGGATTCATGTCATTCTGAGCTATAAATCAAAACTTATGGACGATTTAGTGCATACATGTCAAGTTGATCGGCCAGTTAAAGTGATCATTCTAAACAGATAATTGGTGATCATTAAGTAAAGGCTTATGAATGAAGAATAAGGCATGGCATCACACAGTTTTGGATAGATTAGATTACTTGGACGCTTTGTCATATCTATTTCTGTCTTGAATTTTGTTACAATATAGAAAATTGAGCTATGTTAACGTGGGGATTGGATTCATGTCATTCTAAGCTATAAATCAAAAGCTACACACAGTTTAGTGTGGAGATGTCAAGTCGAGTGGCTAGTTAAAGTGATCATTCTAAACTAATCATTGGTTCTCATTGAGTAAAGGCTTATAAATGAAGCATAATGCATGGCATCACGTAGTTTTGGATATATTGGATTACTTAGATACTTTGTCGTATCTAGTTCTATCTCAAAGTTTTCACAATATATAAAACTGCATTAGCCTAATGTTTGCAATTGGATTCGTGTCATTCTAAGGTACAAATCAAAAGTTATGGATGATTTAGTGCATACATTTCAAATTGATTGGCTAGTTAAAATGATCATTATAAACTGATAATTATTGCTCATCGAGTAAACGCTTCTAAATGAAGAATAATGCATGTCATCACGCAGTTTGGGATGGAGTGGATTACTTGAACGCTTTGTTGTATCTATTTATTTCTTAAATTTTTTCAAAATATAGAAAATTAAGCTAACTTAACATGGGCATTAGATTTGTGTTATTCTGAGCTCTAAATCAAAAGTTACGGACCATTTAGTGCGGACATGTCAAGTTGATCGGCCAGTTAAAGTGATCATTCTAAACTGATAATTGGTGCTCATTCAGTAAAGGCTTATATATGAAGCATAATGCATGGTATCACACAGTTTGGGATAGAATTGATTACTTAGACGCTTTGTCGTATCTAGTTCTGTCTCAAATTTTATTACGATATAAAAAATTGAGCTAGCTTAATGTGGGCACTTGATTCGTGTCATTTTGAGCTACAAATCAATAGTTATGGAAGATATAGTGTAGACATGTCAAGTTGATCGGCCAGTTAAAATGATCATTCTAAACTGATCGTTGGTGCTCATTGAGTAAAAGCTTATAAATGAAGAATAATGCATGGCATCACGCAGTTTGGGATGGAATGGATTACTTAGAGCCTTTGTCGTATCTATTTCGGTTTCAAATTTTGTCACAATATTGAAATTTTGAGCTAGCTTAAAGTTGGCATTGGATTCGTGGCATTCCGAGCTCTAAATCAAAAGTTACGGACGATTTAGTGTGGCCATGTCAAGTTGATCAGCCTGTTAAAGTGATCATTGGTGCTCATTAAGTAAAGGATTCTAAATGGAGCATTATGCATGGCATCACACATTTTTGGATAGAATAGATTACTTGTACGCTTTGTCGTATCCATTTCTCTATCGAATTTGTTACACCATAGAAAATTGAACTAGCTTAATATAGGCATTGGAATCGTGTCATTATGAGCTATAAATCAAAATTTATGGATGATTTCGTGCAGACATGACAAGTTGATCAGCCACTTAAATTGATCGTTCTAAACTGATTAGTGTTGTCCATTAAGTAAAGGTTATAAATGAAGCATAATGCATGGCATCAATCAGTTTGGATATATTGGATTACTTGGATGCTTTGTCGTCTCTATGTCAGTCTCAAATTTTGTCAAAATATAGAAAATTGAACTTACTTAACATGGGAATTAGATTCATTTCATTCTGATCTCTAAATCAAAGGTTACAGACGATTTAATGCGGACATGCCAAGTTGATCGGACAGTTGAAGTGATCATTCTAAACTTATTTTTGGTGCTCATTGAGTAGAGGCTTATAAATGAAGCATAATGCATGGCATCACGCAGTTTTGATAGATTGGATTTCTAGGACGTTTTGTCATCTCTATTTCTGTCTCAAATTTTTGTTAAGATATAGAAAATTTAACTTGCTTAATGTGGCCATTGGATTTGTGTTATTCTAAGCTCTAAATCAAAAGTTACGGACGATTTAGTGTGGACATGTCAAGTTGACCGGCCAGTTAATATGATTATTTTAAACTGATCATTGGTGCTCATTGAGTAAAAGATTACAAATGAATAATAATGCATGACCTCACGCATTTTGGGATTGTTTGTATTACTTGAACGCTTTGTCGTATCGATTTCAGTATAATTTTCACAATTTAGAAAACTTAACTAGCTTAATGTGGGATTAGAGTCGTGGCATTCTGAGCTAAAAATCAAAAGTTATGGACGATTTAGTGAAGACATGTCAAGTTGATCAGCTAGTTTAAATGATCACTCGAAACTGATCATTGGTGCTCATTGAGCAAACGCTTATCAATGAAAAATAGTACATGGCATTAGGCAATTTGGAATGTACTGGATCACTTGGACGCTTTATCATGTCTATTTATTTCTCATATTTTTTTAACAATATAGAAAATTGAGCTAGCTTAACGTGGGCATTGGATTCGTGCCATTCTGAGCTCCAAATCAAAAGTTATGGACAAAATACTGCGGACATGTCAAGTTGATTGCCCAATTAAAGTGACCATTCTAAACGGATCATTGTTTCTCATTGAGTAAAGGCTTATAAATGAAGCATAATGCATGCTATCACACAGTTTTGGATAGATTGGATACTTGGACGCTTTGTCGTATCTGTTTCTATCTCAAATTTTGCTACACTCTAGAAAATTGAGGTTCGTTAACATGAGCATTGGATTCATGTTTTTCTGAGCTCTAAATCAAAAGTTACGGAAAATTTAGTGCAGACACGTCAAGTTGATCGGCAAGTTAAAATGATCATCCTAAACTGATCATTGGTGCTCATTGAGTAAAGGCTTATATATGAAGCATAATGCATGGCATCACACAGTTTGGGATAGATTGGATTACTTAGACGCATTGTCGTATCTAGTTCTGTCTCAAATTTTATTGCGATATAAAAATTGAGCTAGCTTAATGTGGGCAATTGATTCGTGTCATTTTGAGCTACGAATCAAAAGTTATGGAAGATATAGTGTAGACATGTCAAGTTGATCGGCCAGTTAAAATGATCATTCTAAACTGATTGTTGGTGCTCATTGAGTAAAAGCTTATAAATGAAGAATAATGCATGGCATAACGCAGTTTGGGATGGAATGGATTACTTAGACGCTTTGTCGTATCTATTTCGGTTTCAAATTTTGTCACAATATTGAAATTTTGAGCTAGCTTAAAGTTGGCATTGGATTCGTGGCATTCCGTGATCTAAATCAAAAGTTACGGACGATTTAGTGTGGCCATGTCAAGTTGATAGGCCCGTTAAAGTGATCATTTTAAACTGATCATTGGTGCTCATTAAGTAAAGGATTCTAAATGGAGCATTATGCATGGCATCACACATTTTTGGATAGAATGGATTACTTGTACGCTTTGTCGTATCTATTTCTGTATCGAATTTGTTACACCATGGAAAATTGAACTAGCTTAATATAGGCATTGGAATCGTGTCATTATGAGATATAAATCAAAAGTTATGGATGATTTAGTGCAGACATGACAAGTTGATCAGCCACTTAAAGTGATAATTCTAAACTGATTATTGTTGTTCATTAAGTAAAGGCTTATAAATGAAGCATAATGCATGGCATCAATCAGTTTGGATATATTGGATTACTTAGATGCTTTTTCGTCTCTATTTCTGTCTCAAAATTTGTAACAATATAGAAAATTGAGCTAGCTTAAGGTGGGCATTGGAATCGTGTCATTCTGAGCTCTAAATCAAAAGTTACGGACGATTTAGTGCGTACATGTCAAGTTGATCGGCCAATTACAGTGATAATTCTAAACTGATAATTCGTGTTCATTATGTAAAGGGTTATAAATGAAGCATAATGCATGACATCACACAGTTTTGGATAGATTGGATTACATGGACGCTTTCTCGTATCTATTTTGGTCTCAAATTTTATTTCAATATAGAAAATTGACCTAGCTTAATGTGTGCATTGGATTCGTCTCATTCTTAGCTCTAAATCAAAAGTTGCGGTTGATTTAGTGAGGACTTGTCAAGTTGTGTGGCCAGTGAACGTGATCATTCTAAACAGATCATTGCTAACCATTAAGTAAAGGCTTATAAATGAAGCATAAAGCATGGTATCAAGTAGTTTTGATAGATTGGATTTCTAGGATGCTTTGTCGTGTCTTTTTCTGTCTCAAATTTTGTCAAAATATAGAAAATTGAGCTTGCTTAACGTGGCCATTGGATTTGTGTTATTCTAAGCTCTAAATCAAAAGTAACAGACGATTTAGTGTGGACATGTCATGTTGATCGGCCAGTTAATATGATTATTCTAAACTTATCATTGGTGCTCATTGAATAAAAGATTACAAATGAATAATAATGCATGGCATCACGCAGTCTCGGATGGTTTGTAGTACTTGGACGCTTTGTCGTATCGATTTCCGTCTAAAATTTTGTCACAATACAGAAAACTTAACTAGCTTAGTGTGGGCATTGGAGTCGTGTCATTCTGAGCAAAAAAACAAAAGTTATGCGCAATTTAGTGAAGACATGTCAAGTTGATCGGCCAATTAAAATGATCATTCTAAACTGATCATTGATGCTCATTGAGTAAACGCTTATAAATGAAAAATAGTGCATGACATTAGGCAGTTTGGAATGAACTGGATTTTTTGGACGCTTTATCGTATCTATTTATTTCTCATATTTTGCCACAATATAGAAAATTGAGCTAGCTTAACGTAGGCATTGCATTCGTGCCATTCTAAGCTCTAATCAAAAGTTACGGACGATTTGGTGCGGACATGTCAAGTTGGTTGCCCAATTAAAGTGACCATTCTAAATTGATCATTGGTTCTCATTGAGTAAAGGCTTATAAATGAAGCATAATGCATGGCATCACACAGTTTTGGATAGATTGGATTACTTGGACGTTTTGTCGTATCTGTTTGTATCTCAAATTTTGCTACACTCTAGAAAATTGAGGTTGGTTAATCTGGGCATTGGATTCGTGTTTTTCTGAGCTCTAAATCAAAAGTTACGGAAAATTTAGTGAGGACATGTCAGGTTGATAGGCGAGTGAAAAATATCATCCTAAACTGATCACTGATGCTCACTAATTAATGGCTAAAAAATGAGGCATAAAGCATAGCATCACGCAGTTTGGGATAGATTGGATTATTTGGATGCATTGTCGAATCTAGTTCTGTTTCAAGTTTTATCACAATATAGAAAATTGAACTAGCTTCACGTGGGCATCGCATTCGCGTCATTCTGAGCTCTAAATCGAAAGTTATGGACGATTTAGTGCGGATATGTCAAGTTGATCGGTCAGCTAAAATTATAATTTTAAACTGATCATTCGTGCTCATTATGTAATGGGTTATAAATGAAGCACAATGCATGGCATCACACAGTTTTGGATCGATTGGATTACTTGGACGCTTTGACGTATCCATTTCTGTCTTAAATTTTGTTACAATATAGAAAATTGACCTAGGTTAACGAGGGCATTGGATTCGTGTCATTCTGAGATCTAAATCAAAACTTACGGACGATTTAGTGCGGACATGTCAACTTGAGTGGCCAGTTAAAGTGACCATTCTAAACTGATTATTGGTGCTCATTGAGTAAATGCTTATAAATGAGGCATAATGCTTAGCATCACGTAGTTTTGGATAGATTGGATTACTTGGATGTTTTGTCGTATCTAGTTCTTTCCCAAATTTGTCACAATATATAAAATTGCATTAGCTTAATGTTGGAAATTGGATTCGTGTCATTCTGAGCTACAAATCAAAAGTTATGAACGATTTAATGCAGACATGTCAAATTGATCGGCCAGTTAAAATGATCATTCTAAACTGAATGTTGGTGCTCATTGAGTAAAAGCTTATAGTGAAGAATAATGCATGGCATCACGCAGTTTGGGATGGAGTGGATTACTTGAATGCTTTGTCGTATCTATTTATTTATTTATTTTTCACAATATAGAAAATTGAGCTAACTTAACATGCGCATTGGATTTGTTGCATTCTGAGCTCTAAAACAAAAGTTACGGAAGACTTAGTGCGGAAATGTCAAGTTGACCGGCTAGTTAAAGTGATCATACTAAACTGATCGTTGTTGCTCATTGAGTAAAGGCTTATATATGAAGCATAATGATTGGCATGACACCCTTTGTCGAATCTAGTTCTGTCTCAAATTTTGTCACTATATAGAAAATTTAACTAGCTGCGTATTGGCAATTGATTCGTGTCGTCTTGAGCTACAAATAAAAAGTTATGGATGAGAGAGTGCAGACATGTCAAGTTGATCGACCAGTTAAAATGATCATTCTAAACTGATCGTTGGTGCTCATTAAGTAAAAGCTTATAAATGAAGAATAATGCATGGCATCACGCAGTTTGGGAGGAATGGATTACTTGGAAGTTTTCTTGTTTCTATTTTGGTTTCTAATTTTGTCACAATATGGAAATTTTGAGCTAGCTTAAAGTGGGGATTGGATTCGTGTCATTCTGAGCTCTAAATCAAAAGTTACGGACGATTTAGTGTGGACATGTCAAGTTGATCGGCCTGTTAAAGTGATCATTCTAAACTGATCATTGGTGCTCATTGAGTAAAGGCTTCTAAATGGAGCATTATGCATGACATCATGGAGTTTGGGATAGATTGGATTATTTGGACATTTTGTCGTATATATTTCAGTCTCAAATTTTGTGAAAATATAAAAAAATTGAGCTTGCTTATCATGAACATTGGATTCGTGTCATTTTGACCTCTAAATCAAAAGTTACGACGATTTAGTGTGCTTATGTTAAGTTGATTGGCCATTTGATATGATTATTCTAAATTTATCATTGGTGCTAATTGAGTAAAAGCTTATAAATGAAGAATAATGCATGGCATCACGCAGTTTGGGATTGATTGAATTACTTGGACGCTTTGTCGTATCTATTTCAGTTCAAATTTTGTCACAATATAGAAAATTGAGCTAGATTAACGTAAGCATTAGATTTGTTCCATTCTGAGCTCTAAATGAAAAGTTACGGATAATGTAGTGCGGACATGTCAGGTTGATCGGGCAGTGAAAGTGACCATTCTAAACTCATTATTGGTGCGGATTGAGTAAACGCTTATAAATGAAGCATACTACATAGCATCACATAGTTTGAATAGATTGGATTTCTTGGATGCTTTGTAGTATCTATTTTTGTCTCAAATTTTGTTATCCTATCAAAAAATTAGCTAGCTTAACGTGGGCTTTGGATTCGTGTGTTTTTGAGATCTAAATCAAAAGTTACGAACGATGTAGTGCACATACGTCAAGTTCACCGGCCAGTTAAAGTGATCATTTTAAGCTGATCATTGGTGCTCACTGAGTAAAGGCTTATAAATTAAGCATAATGCATGGCATCACGTAGTTTGGGATAGATTAGATTACTTGGACGCTTTGTCGTATCTAGTTCTATCTCAAATTTTGTCAAAATATAGAAAATTGAACTAGCTTAATGTTGGCAATTGATTTATGTCATTCTGACCTATAAATCAAAACTTATGGACGATATTGGGCAAACATGTCAAGTTGATCGCCTTGTTAAAATGAACATTTTAAACTGATCGTTGGTGGTCATTGAGGAAAAGCTTATAAATGAAGAATAATGTCTGGCTTCACACAGTTTGGGATTGACTGGATTACTTGGACGCTTTGTCATATCTATTAGTTGGATTCTTTGTCGTATCTATTTCTGTCTCAAATTTTGTTACACTATAGAAGATTGAGCTAGCTTAACGTGGGGATTGGATTCGTGTGTTTCTGAGCTCTAAATCAAAAGATATGGACGATTTAGTGCAGACATGTCAAGGTGATTGGCGAGTTAAAATGATAATTCTAAACTGATCATTGGTGCTCATTAAGTAAATGCTTATAAATGAGGCATAAAGCATCGCATCACGCAGTTTGGGATAGACTGGATTATTTGGACGCTTTGTCGTATCTAGTTTTGTTTCAAATTTTGTCAAAACATAGAAAATTGCACTAGTTTAATGTAGGCATTCGATTCGTGTCATTCTGAGTTATAAATGAAAAGTTATGGACAATTTGGTGCATATATGTCAAGTTGACCAGGCAGTTAAAATGATCATTCTAAACTGATCGTTGGTGCTCATTGAGTAAAAACTTATAAATGAAAATAATTCATGACATCACACAGTTTGGGATTGACTGGATTACTTGGACGCCGAATCTATCTGTCTCAAATTTTGTCACAATATCAAAAATTGAGCTTTCTTAACGAGGGCATTAATTCCTATCATTCTGAGCTATATATAAAAAGTTACGGACGATTTAGTGCCTTCACGTCAAATTGATCGGCCAATTAAAGTGATCATTCTAAACTGATCATCGGTGCTGATTGAGCAAAGACTTAGAAATGAAGAATAATGCATGACATCACGCAGTTTGGGATAGATTTGATTATTTGGATGTTTTGTCGGATATATTTCTATCTCAAATTTTGTCAAAATATTAAAAAAAATTGAGCTTGCCTATCATGGGCAATAGATTCGTGTCATTCTGAGCTCTAAATCAAAAGTTACGACAATTTAGTGTGGTCATGTCAAGTTGATTGTCCATTTGATATGATTATTCTAAATTGATCATTGGTGCTCATTGAGTAAAAGCTTATAAATGAATAATAACGCATGGCATTACGCAGTTTGGGATTGACTGAATTACTTGGACATTTTGTCGTATCTATTTCAGTCTCAAATTTTGTAACAATATAGAAAATTGAGCTAGCTTAATGTAATCATTAGATTTGTTCCATTCTGAGCTCTAAATCAAAAGTTACAGATGATGTAGTGCGGACATTTCAAGTTGATCAGCTTGTGAAAGTGATCATTCTAAACTCTTTATTGGTGCTGATTGAGTAAACGCTTATAAATGAAGCATACTACATAGCATCACACAATTTTGTATAGATTGGATTACTTGGATACTTTGTAGTATCTATTTTTGTCTCAAATTTTGTTATCCTATAAAAAAATTATCTACCTTAACGTGGGCATTGGATTCATGTGTTTTTGAGATCTAAATCAACAGCTACGAGCGATTTGGTGCTCATATGTCAAGTTCACCGGCCAGTTAAAGTGATCATTCTAAACTGATCATTGGTGCTCATTGAGTAAAGGCTTATAAATTAAGCATAATGCATGACATCACGTAGTTTGGGATAGATTAGATTATTTGGACGCTTTGTCGTATCTAGTTATACTTCAAATTTTGTCAAAATATAGAAAATTGAACTAGCTTAATGTGGGCATTTGATTCAAGTCATTCTGACTTATAAATCAAAATTTATGGACGATATTGGGAAAACATGTCAAGTTGATCGGCGTGTTAAAATGATCATTCTAAACTGATCATTGGTGCTCATTAAGTAAAGGCATATAAATGAGGCATAAAGCATGGCATCACGCAGTTTGGGATATATTGGATTACTTGGACGCTTTGTCGTATCTAGTTTTTTTTCAAATTTTGTCAAAACATATAATATTGAACTAGCTTAATAAAGGCATTCGATTCGTGTCATTCTGAGCTATAAATAAAAAGTTATGGACAATTGGGTGCATCCATGTCAAGTTGACCGGGCAGTTAAAATGATCATTCTAAACTGATCGTTGGTGCTCATTGAGTAAAAACATGTAAATGAAGAATAATTCATGGCATCACACAGTTTGGCATAGATTAGATTAGTTGGACGCTTTGTCGAATCTATTTCTGTCTCAAATTTTTTCACAATATCGAAAATTGAGCTTCTTAACGAGGGCATTTAATTTGTGTTATTTTGAGCTCTAAATCAAAAGTTACGGACCATTTAGTGTAGACATGTCAAGTTGATCGGCCTGTTAAAGTGATCATTCTAAACTGATCATTGGTGCTGACTAAGTAAATTATTATAAATGAATCAAAATGCATGGCATCACGCTGTTTGGGATAAATTAGATTACTTGGACGTTTTTTCGTATCTAGTTCTGTCTCAAATTTTGTCTCAATATAGAAAATTGAACTAGCTTAGTGTAGGCATTGGATTCTTGTCCTGAGCTAAAAATCAAAATTTATGGATGATTTAGTGCAGAAAAGTCCGGTTGATCGGCTAATTAAAATGATCATTATAAACTGATCATTGGTGCTCATTGAGTAAACGCTTATAAATGAAAAATAATGCATGGCATCACGCAGTTTGGGATGGACTGGATTACTTGAACGCTTTGTCGTATATATTTATTTTGTAAATTTTGTCGCAATATAAAAAATTGAACAAGCTTAATGTGGGCAATTGATTGCTGTCATTCTGAGCTATAAATCAAAAGTTATGGACAATATAGTGCATACATGTCAAGTTGATCAGCTAGTTAAAATGATCACTGATCGTTGGTGCTCATTGAGAAAAACTTATTAATGAAAAATAATGCATGGCATCACGCAGTTTGGGATGGAATCGATTACTTGGATGTTTTGTCGTATCTTTTCTGTCTTAAATTTTGTCATAATATAGAAAATTGAGTTAGCTTAAGGTGGGCTTTGGATTCGTGTCATTATGAACTCTTAATCAAAAGTTACGGACGATTTAGTGTGGACATGTCAAGTGCATCGGACAGTTGAAGTGATTATTCTAAACTGATTTTTGGTGCTCATTGAGTAGAGGCTTATAAATGAAGCATAATGCATAGCATCACGCAGTTTGGGATAGATTTTATTACTTGGACTCTTTTTTATATCTAGTTCAGTCAAAATTTTGCAATATTATAGAAAATCTAATGTGGGCATTAGATTCATGTCATTCCGATCTACAGATCCAAAGTTATGGACGATTTACAGCAGACATGTCAAGTTGATTAGCCAGTTAAAATGATCAATCTAAACTTATCATTGGTGCTCATTTAGTAAACGCTTATAAATGAAGAATAATGCATAGCATCACGAAGTTTGGAGTGGACTAGATTACTTGGACGCTTTGTCATATCTATTTATTTTGTCATAAGATAGAAAATTGAGCTAGCTAAATGTGGACATTGGATTCGTGTCATTCTGAGCTCTAAATCAAAAGTTACGGACGATTTAGTGCGGACATGTCATGTTGATAGGCTAGTTAAAGTGATCATTCTAAACTTGTCATAAGTGCTCATTCAGTAAAGGGTTATAAATGAAGCATAATGCATGACATCACGCAGTTTGAGATAGATTGTATTACTTGGACACTATGTCGTATCTAGTTTTGTTTCAAATTTTGTCACAATATAGGAAAGTGTACTAGCTTAATGTGGGCAATTGATTCATGTCATTCTGACCAATAAATCAAAAGTTATGGACAATATAGTGCACACATGTCAAGTGTATCGGCCAGTTAAAATGATCATTCTATACTGATCGTTGGTACTCATTGACTAAAAGCTTATAGATGAAGAATAATGCATATCATCATGCAATTTGGGATGGACTGAATTACTTGGACACTTTGTCGTATCTATTTCTATCTCAAATTTTGTCATGATATAGAAATTTGAGCTAGCTTAAAGTGGGCATTGGAATCGTGTCATTCTGAGCTCTAAATCAACAGTTACTGATGATTTAGTGCGTACATATCAAGTTGATCGGCTAGTTAAAGTGATCATTCTAAACTGATCATTGGTGCTCATTGAGTAATGGCTTAAAAATGGAGAATATTTAATGGTATCACACAGTTTTTGATTGATTGGATTACTTGTACGCTTTGTCGTATCGATTTTTGTCTCAGATTTGTTACACTATATGAAATTGAGCTAGCTTAACGTGGGCATTGGATTCGTGTGTTTCCGAGCTCTAAATCAAACTTTACGGACGATTTAGTGCGGAGATGTCAGGTTGATCGGCACATTAAAATGATCATTCTAAATTGATCATTGGTCCTCATTAGGTAAAGGCTTATAAATGAGGCATATAGCATGGCATCACACAGTTTGGGATAGATTGGATTACTAAGATGCTTTGTCGTATCTAGTTCTTCTTCAAAATTTTGTCACAATATAGAAAAATTCACTAGCTTAATGTGGGCATTGGATTCGTGTCATTCTGAGCAAAAAATCAAAAGTTATGGATGATTTAGTGAAGACATGTCAAGTTGATCGGCAAGTTAAAATGATAATTCTAAACTGATCATTGGTGCTCATTGAGTAAACGCTTATAAATGAAAAATAATGCATGGCATTAGGCAGTTTGGAATGTACTGGATTACTTGGACACTTTATGGTATCTATTTAATTCTCATATTTTGTCGCAATATAGAAAATTGAGCTAGCTTAACGTGGACATTGGATTCGTGCCATTCTGAGCTCTAAATCAAAAGTTACGGACGATTTAGTGCGGACATGTCAAGCTGATTGCACAATTAAAGTGACCATTCTAAACTGAACATTGGTTCTCATTGAGTAAAGGCTTATAAATGAAGCATAATCCATGGCATCATGCAGTTTTGGATAGATTGGATTACTTGGACGCTTTGTCGTATCTGTCTTTATCTCAAATTTTGCTACACTCTAGAAAATTGAGGTTGGTTAACGTGGCCATTGGATTCGTGTGTTTCTGAGCTCTAAAAAAAAGTTACAGAAAACATAGTGCGGACATGTCAAGTTGATCGGCGAGTGAAAATGACCATCATAAACTGATCATTGATGCTCATTAAGTAAAGGATTATGAATGAGGCATAAATCATAGCATCACGCAGTTTGGGATAGATTGTATTAGTTGGACGCATTGTCGTATCTAGTTCTGTTTCAAATTTTATCACAATATAGAAAATTGAACTAGCTTCACGCGGGCATTGGATTCGTGTCATTACGAGTTCTAAATCGAATGTTATGGACAATTTAGTGCGGATACGTCAAGTTGATCGGCCAATTAAAATTATAATTCTAAACTGATCATTCGTGCTCATTATGTAATGGGTTATAAATGAAGCATAATGCATTGCATCCCACAGTTTTGAATAGATTGGATTACTTGGACACATTGTCGTATCTATTTCTGTCTTAAATTTTGTTACAATATAGAAAATTGACCTAACTTAAAGTGGGCATTGGGTTCGTGTCATTCGGAACTCTGAATCAAAAGTTACGGGCAATTTAGTGCGGACATGTCAACTTGAGTGGCCTGTTAAAGTGACCATTCTAAACTGATCATTGGTGCTCATTGATTAAAGGCTTATAAATGAAGCATAATGCATGGCATCACGTAGTTTTGGATATACTGGATTACTTGGACGCTTTGTCGTTTCTAGTTCTATCTCAAGTTTGTCACGATATATAAAATTTCATTAGCTTAATGTGGGCAATTGGATTCGTGTCATTCTGAGCTACAAATCAAAAGTTATGAACGATTTTGTGCAGACCTGTCAAATTGATCGGCCAGTTAAAATGATCATTCTAAACTGAATGTTGGTGCTCATTGAGTAAAACCTTATAAATAAAGAATAATGCATGGCATCACGCAGTTTGGGATGGAGTGGATTACTTGAACGCTTTGTTGTATCTATTTATTTATTATATTTTTCACAATATAGAAAATTGAGCTAACTTAACATGGGCATTGGATTTGTTGCATTTTGAGCTCTAAATCAAAAGTTACAGACGATTTAGTGCGGACAAGTCAAGTTGATGGGCTAGTTAAAGTGATCATTCTAAACTGATCGTTGGTGCTCATTGAGTAAAGGCTTATATATGAAGCATAATGCATGGCATCACACAGTTTGGGAAATATTGGATTACTTAGACCCTTTGTCGTATCTAGTTCTGTATCAAATTTTGTCACGATATAGAAAATTTAACTAGCTTAATATTGGCAATTGATTCGTGTCATTTTTTTGCTACAACTAAAAATTTATGGATGATATAGTGCAGACATGTCAAGTTAATCGACAAGTTAAAATAATCATTCTAAACTGATCGTTGGTGCTCATTAAGTAAAAGCTTATAAATCAAGAATAATGCATGGCATCATGCAGTTTGGGAGGAATGGATTACTTAGACGTTTTGTCGTATCTATTTCGGTTTCAAATTTTGTCACAGTATGGAAATTTTGAGCTAGCTTAAAGTGGGGATAGGATTCATGTCATTATGAGCTCTAAATCAAAATTTACGGGCGATTTAGTGTGGACATGTCAAGTCGATCGGCCTGTTAATGTGTTCATTCTAAACTAATCATTGGTGCTCATTGAGTAAAGGCTTATAAATGGAGCATTATGCATGGCATCACACATTTTTGGATAGAATGGATTACTTGGATGGTTTATCGTATCTATTTCTGTATCGAATTTGTTACACCATAGAAAATTGAACTAGCTTAATATAGGCATTGGAATCGTGTCATTCTGAGCTATAAATCAAAAGTTATTGATGATTTAGTGCAGACATGACAAGTTGATCGGCCTGTTAAAATGATCATTCTAGACTTAACATTGGTGCTCATTGATTAAAAGCTTATAAATGAAAAATAATGCATGGCATCACGCAGTTTGGGATGGATTTGATTACTTGAATGCTTTGTCGGATCTATTTTTGTCTCAAAATTTGTAACAATATAAAAAATTGAGCTAGCTTAAACTGGGCATTGGATTTTTCTCATTCTGAGCTTTAAATCAAAAGTTACAGATGATTTAATGCAGACATATCAAGTTGATCGGCCAGTTAAAGTGATAATTCTAAACTGATCATTCGTGCTAATTATGTAAAGGGTTATAAATAAAGCATAATGCATGACATCACAACTTTGTATAGATTGGATTAATAGGATGCTTTGTTCTATCTATTTCTGTCTCAAATTCTATTAAAATATAGAAAATTGACCTAGCTTAACGTGGACATTGGATTCGTGTCATTCTTAGCTCTAAATCAAAAGTTACGGAAGATTTAGTGCGGACATGTCTAGTGGAGTGGCCAGTGAAAGTGATCATGCTAAACACATCATTGGTGCTTATTTAGTAAAGGCTTATAAATGAAGCATAAAGCATGGCATGAAGTAGTTTTGATAGATTGGATTTCTAGGATGCTTTGTCGTCTCTATTTCTATCTCAAAATTTGTCAAAATATAGAAAATTGAGCTTGCTTAACATGGCCATTGGATTTGTGTTATTCTAATCTCTAAATCAAAAGTTACAGACGATTTTGTGTGGGCATTTGATCGGCCAGTTAATATGATTATTCTAAACTGATCATTGGTGCTCATTGAGTAAGAGATTACAAATGAATAATAATGCATGACATCACGCAGTTTGGGATGGTTTGTATTAGTTGGACGCATTGTCGTATCGATTTTCGTCTAAAATTTTGTCATAATATAGAAAACTTAACTAGTTTAATGCGGGCATTGGAGTCGTATCATTCTGAGCTAAAAATCAAAAGGTATGGACGATTTAGTGAAGACATTTCAAGTTGATCGGCCAGTTAAAATGATTATTCTAAACTGATCATTGGTGCTCATTGAGTAAACGCTTATTAATGAAAACTAATGCATGGCATTAGGCAGTTTGGAATGTACTGGATTACTTGAACGCTTTATCGTATCTATTTATTTCTCATATTTTATCACAATATAGAAATTTGAGCTAGCTTAACGTGGGCATTGGATTCGTGCCATTCTAAGCTCTAAATCAAAAGTTACGGACGATTTCGTGCGGACATGTTAAGTTGATTGCCCAATTAAAGTGACCATTCTAAACTGATCATTGGTTCTCATTGAGTAAAGGCTTATAAATGAAGCATAACGCATGACATCACTCAGTTTTGGATAGATTGGATTACTTGGACGCTTTGTCGTATCTGTTTCTATCTCAAATTTTACTACACTCTAGAAAATTGAAGTTGGTTAACGTGGGCATTAAATTCTTGTGTTTCTGAGCTATAAATCAAAAGTTATGGAAAATTTAGTGCGGATATGTCAAGTTGATCGGCGATTTAAAATGCTCATACTAAACTGATCATTGATGCTCATTAAGTAAAGGCTTATAAATTAGACATAAAGCATAGCATCACGCAGTATGGGATACATTGAATTACTTGGAGGCATTGTCGTATCTAGTTCTGTTTCAAATTTTATCACAATATAGAAAATTGAACTAGCTTAACGTGGGCATTGGATTCGTGTCATTCCGAGCTCTAAATCCAAAGTTATGGACGATTTAGTTCGGACATGTCAAGTTGATCGGCCAGCTAAAGTTATAATTCTAAACTGATCATTCGTGCTCATTATGTAATGGTTTATAAATGAAGCATCATGGATGGCATCACACAGTTTTGAATAGATTGGATTACTTGGATGCTTTGTCGTATCTATTTCTGTCATAAATTTTGTTACAATATAGAAAATTCACCTAGCTTAACGTGGGCATTGGATTCGTATCATTCTGAGCTCTAAATCAAAACTTATGGACGATTTAATGCGGACATGTCAAGTTGAGTGGCCAGTTAAAGTGATCATTTTAAACAGATCATTGTTGATCATTAAGTAAAGGCTTATAAATGAAGCATAAATCATGGCATCAAGTAAATTTGATAAATTGGATTACTAAGACGCTTTGTCATCTCTATTTATGTCTCAAATTTTGTCAAAATATAGAAAATTGAGCTTGCTTAACGTGGCCATTGGATTCGTGTCATTCTGATCTCTAAATCAAATTTTACAGACGTTTTAGTCTGGACATGTCAAGTTGATCGGCCAGTTAATATGATTATTCTAAATTGATTATTGGTGCTCATTGAGTAAAAGCTTATAAATGAAAAACAATGCACGGCATCACGCAGTTTGGGATGGATTGGATTACTTGGACGCTTTGTCGTATCTATTTTTGTCTCAAATTCTGTCACAATATAGAAAACTGAACTAGCTTTATGTGGATATTGGATTCGTGTCATTCTGAGCTAAAAATCAACATTTATGGACAATTTAGTGAAGACATGTCAAGTTGATCGGCAAGTTAAAAAGTTCATTCTAAACTGATCATTGGTGTTCATAGAGTAAACACTTATAAATGAAAAATAATGCATGGCATCACGCAGTTCGGAATGGACTGGATTACTAGGACGCTTTATCGTATCTATTTATTTCTCAAATTTTGTCACAATATAGAAAATTGAGCTAGCCTAACGTGGGCATTGGATTTGTGCCATTCTGAGCTCTAAATAAAAAGTTACAGACGATTTAGTGGCGACATGTCAATTTGATCAGCCAGTTAAAGTGACCATTCTAAACTGATATTTGGTGCTCATTGAGTAAAGGCTTATATATGAAGCATAATGCATGGCATCAAGTTGTTTTGGATAGATTTGATTAATTGGACGCTTTGTCGTATCTAGTTCTGTCTCAAATTTGTCACAATATAGAAAAATGAACTAGCCTAATGTGCGCAATTGATTTGTGTCATTCTGAGATATAAATCAAAATTTACGGACGATATAGGCAGACATGTCAAATTGATCGGCCAGTTAAAATGATCATTCTAAACTGAACGTTCGTGCTCATTGAGTAAAAGCTTATAAATGAAGAATGATGCATGGCATCACACACTTTGGAATGGAATGGATGACTTGGATGTTTTGTCGTATCTAATTCTGTCTCAAATTTTGTCACAATATAGAAATTTTCAGCTAGATTAATGTGGGCATTGGATTTGTGTCATTCTGAGCTCTAAATCAAAAGGTATGGATGATTTATTGTGGACATGTCAAGTTGATCGGCCAGTTAAAGTGATCATTCTAAACTGATCATTGGTGCTTATTGAGTAAATGCTTATAAATGGACCATAATACATGGCATCACACACTTTTGGATAGAATGGATTACTTAGATGCTTTATCGTATCTATTTCTATATCAAATTTAGTTACACTATAAATGGATTACTTGGACACTTTTTGTATCTATTTCTGTCTCAAATTTTGTTACAATGTAGAAAATTGAGATAGCTTAATGTGGGCATTGGATTCTTGTGTTTCTGAGCTTTAAACCAAAAGTTACGGACCATTTAGTGCGGACATGTCAAGTTGATTTGCGAGTTAAAATGATCATTTTAAACTGATCATTGGTGCCCATTGAGTAAAGGCTTATAAATGAAGTATAATGCATGGCATCACATAGTTTTTTATAGATTGGATTACTTGAACGCTTAGTCGTATCTAGTTCTGTTTCAAATTTTGTCAAAATATAGAAAATTGAATTAGCTTAATAAGGGCATTGCATTTGTATCATTCTGAGCTATAAATCAAAAGCTATGGAAGATTTAGTGCAGACAAGACAAGTTGATCGGCCAGTTAAAATGATTATTCTAGACTGATCATTGGTGCTCCTTAGTAAAAGCTTATAAATGAAAAATAATGCATGGCATTTTGGGATGGATTGGATTACTTGGACGCTTTGTCCTATCTATTTCTCTCAAATTCTGTCACAATATAGAAAATTGAGCTAGCTTAGTGTGGGCAATTGATACGTGTCATTCTGAAATATAAATCAAAAGTTATGGACGATATAGTGCTGACATATCAAGTTGATCAGTCTGTTAAAATGATTATTATAAATTGATCATTGGTACTCATTGAATAAAAGTTTATAAATGAAGAATAATGCAGTTGGGGATGGACTGGTTTAGTTGGATGCTTTGTCGTATATATTTCTGTCTCAAATTTTGTTACACTATAGAAAATTGAGCTACCTTAACGTGGGCATTGGATTCGTGTCTTTCTGAGCTCTAAATCAAAAGTTACAAACCATTTAGTGCGGACATGTCAAGTTTATTGGCGAGTTAAAATGATTATTTTATACTGATCATTGGTGCTCAATGAGTAAAGGCTTATAAATGAAGCATAATGAATGGCATCACATAGTTTTTTATATATTGGATTACTTGTACGCTTTGTCATATCTAGTTCTGTTTCAAATTTTGTCGTATTTAAAGTTATGGACGATTTAGTGTAGACAAGAGAAGCTGATCGTCCAGTTAAAAGAATTATTCTACAATGATCATTGATGCTCCTTGAGTAAAAGCTTATAAATGAAAAATAATGCATGGCATCATGCAATTTGGGATGTAATGGGTGACTTGGACGCTTTGTCGTATCTATTTCTCTCAAATTTTGTCACAGTATAGAAAATTGAGCTAGCTTATTGTGTGCAATTGATACGTGTCATTCTGAGTTATAAATAAAAAGTTATGGACGATATAGTGCAGACTTGTCAAGTTGATCGGCCAGTTGAAATGATCATTCTAAACTGATCGTTGGTGATCATTGAGTAAAAGCTTATAAATGAAAAATAATGCATGACAATACGCAGTTGGGTTGGACTAGATTACTTGGATGCTTTGTCGTATATATTTCTATCTCAAATTTTGTTACACTATAGAAAATTGAGATAGCTTAACTTGGGCATTCGATTCAGGTGTTTCGGAGCTCTAAATCAAAAGTTACGAACCATTTAGTGCGGACATGTCAAGTTGATTGGTGAGTTAAAATGATCATTCTAAACTGATTATTGGTGCTCATTGAGTAAAGGCTTACAAATGAAGCATAATGAATGGCAACACACAGTTTTTGATAGATTGGATTACTTGGACACAGTTCAAATCTTGTCACAATATAGAAAATTGAACTAGCTTAATGTGTGCATTGGATTCGTGTCATTTTGAGCTATAAATCAAAAGCTATCGACGATTTAGTGCACACATGATAAGTTGATCGGCCAGTTAAAATGATAATTCTAAACTAATCATTGGTCCTCATTGAGTAAAAGCTTATAAATGAAAACTAATGCATGGCATCACACATTTTGGGATGCATTGGATTACTTGAACCCATTGTTGTACCTATTTCTGTCTCAAATTTTGTCACAATATAGAAAATTGAGCTAGCTTAAAGTGGGCATTGGATTCGTGTCATTCCGAGCTCTAAATCAAAAGTTACGGATGATTTAGTGTGGACATGTCAAGTTGATTTGCGAGTTAAAGTGATCATTGTAAACTGATCATTGGTGCTCATTGAGTAAAGGCTTATAAATGAAGCATAATGCATGGCATCACAAAGTTTTGTATAGATTGGATTACTTGGATGCTTTGTCATATCTAGTTCTGTTTCAAATTTTGTCACAATATAGAAAATTGAACTAGTTTAATGTGTGCCTTGGATTCGTGTCATTCTGAACTATAAATCAAAAGTTTTGGACGATTATTTGCAGACATGACAAGTTTATCCACCAGTTAAAATGATCATTGTAAAGTGATCATTGGTGCTCATTGAGTATCACACATTTTGGGATGGATTGGATTAGTTGGATGCTTTGTCGTATCTATTTTTGTCTCAATTTTTTTCACAATATAGGAAATTGAGCTAGCTTAACGAGGGCGGTTGATTCGTGTCATGCTGAGCTCTAAATAAAATGTTACGGACGATTTAGTGTGGACATGTCAAGTTGATCGGGTAGTTAAAGTGATCATTCTAAACTTATCATTGGTGCTCATTAGGTAAAAGCTAATAAACGAAGCATAAAGCATGGCATCACGCAATTTGGGATAGATTGGATTACTTCGACGCTTTGTCGTCTCTTCTTCTGCCTCAAATTTTGTCAAAATATAGAAAATTTATCTAGTTTAACGTGGGCATTGGATTCGTGTGTTTCTAAGCTTTAAATCAAAGTTACGAACGGTTTAGTGCGCACATGTCCAGTTGATCGGCCAGTTTATATGATTATACTAAACTGATCATTCGTTCTCATTGAGTATATGCTTATAATGACTCATAATGCATGGCATCACACAGTTTTGGATAGATTGGATTACTTGGACATTTTGTCGTATGTATTTATGTCTCAAAATTTGTCACAATATAAAAAATTGAGCTAGCGTAATGTAGACATTTTATTCGTGTCATTCTGAGCTCTAAATCAAAAGTTACAGATGATTTAGTGCAGAGATGTCAAGTTGATCGGCCAGTTTAAGTGATCATTCTAATTTGATCATTGCTGTTCATTGAGTAAAGGCTTATAAACAACGCATAATGCATGGCATCACACATTTTGGGATAGATTGTATTACTTGGATGCTTTTTTCGTATCTAGTTCTGTTACAAATTTTGTCACAATTAAGAAAATTGAACTAGCTTATTGTAGGCATTGGATTTGTGTCGTTCTGAATTATAAATCAAAAGTTATGGACGATTTATTGCATACATGTCAAGTTTAACGGCCAGTTTAAATGATCATTCTAAACTGATCACTAGTGGTCGTTGAGTAATTTCTTATAAATGAAGAATAATGCATCGCATCACGCATTTTGGGATGGACTGGATTTCTTTGACGGTTTCTCATATCTATTTATGTCTCAAATTTTGTCACAATATAGAAAATTAAGCTGGCTTGACGTGGGCATTGAATTCATGTCATTCTGAGAACTAAATAAAAAGTTACGGACGATTTAGTGCGGACATGTCAAGTTGATGAGCCAGTTAATGTGATTATTCTAAACTAATCATTGGTGCTCATTTNTACGGACGATTTAGTGCGGACATGTCAAGTGCATCGGACAATTGAAGTGATCATTCTAAACTGATTTTTGGTGCTCATTGAGTAGAGGCTTATAAATGAAGCATAATGCATAGCATCACGCAGTTTGGGATAGATTTTATTACTTGGACTCTTTTTTTATATCTAGTTCAGTCAAAATTTTGCAATATTATAGAAAATCTAATGTGGGCATTAGATTCATGTCATTCCGATCTACAAATCCAAAGTTATGGACGATTTACAGCAGACATGTCAAGTTGATTAGCCAGTTAAAATGATCAGTCTAAACTTATCATTGGTGCTCATTTAGTAAACGCTTATAAATGAAGAATAATGCATAGCATCACGAAGTTTGGAGTGGACTAGATTACTCGGATGCTTTGTCATATCTATTTATTTTGTCATAAGATAGAAAATTGAGCTAGCTAAATGTGGACATTGGATTCGTGTCATTCTGAGCTCTAAATCAAAAGTTACGAATGATTTAGTGCGGACATGTCAAGTTGATCGGCTAGTTAAAGTGATCATTCTAAACTTGTCATAAATGCTCATTCAGTAAAGGGTTATAAATGAAGCATAATGCATGGCATCACACAGTTTGGGATATATTGTATTAATTGGACACTATGTCATATCTAGTTTTGTTTCAAATTTTGTCACAATATGGGAAAGTGTACTAGCTTAATGTGGGAAATTGATTCATGTCATTCTGACAATTAAATCAAAAGTTATGGACAATATAGCGCACACATGTCAAGTTGATCGGCCAGTTAAAATGATCATTCTATACTGATCGTTGGTACTCATTGACTAAAAGCTTATAAATGAAGAATAATGCATATCATCACGCAATTTGGGATGGTCTGAATTACTTGGACGCTTTGTCGTATCTATTTATGTCTCAAATTTTTTCACGATATAGAAATTCGAGCTAGCTTAAAGTGGGCATTGGAATCCTGTCATTCTGAGCTTTAAATCAACAGTTACGGACGATTTAGTGGATACATATCAAGTTGATCGGCTAGTTAAAGTGATCATTCTAAACTGATCATTGGTGCTCATTGAGTAATGGCTTAAAAATGGAGAATAATTAATGGTATCACACAGTTTTTGATTGATTGAATTACTTGTACGCTTTGTCGTATCTATTTTTGTCTCAAATTTGTTACACTATATAAAATTGAGCTAGCTTAACGTGGGCATTGGATTCGTGTGTTTCTGAGCTCTAAATCAAACTTTACGGATGATTTAGTGCGGAGATGTCAAGTTGATCGGCACGTTAAAATGATCATTCTAAATTGATCATTGGTCCTCATTAGGTAAAGGCTTATAAATGAGGCATATAGCATCGCATCATGCAGTTTGGGATAGATTGGATTACTAAGATGCTTTGTCGTCTCTAGATCTTCTTCAAATTTTGTCACAATATAGAAAACTTCACTAGCTTAATGTGGACATTGGATTCGTGTCATTCTGAGCTAAAAATCAAAAGTTATGGATGATTTAGTGAAGACATGTGAAGTTGATCGGCAAGATAAAATGATCATTCTAAACTGATCATTGGTGCTCATTTAGTAAACGCTTATAAATGAAAAATAATGCATGGCATTAGGCAGTTTGGAATGTACTGGATTACTTGGACACTTTATGGTATCTATTTAATTCTCATATTTTGTCGCAATATAGAAAATTGAGCTAGCTTAACGTGGACATTGGATTCGTGCCATTCTGAGCTCTAAATCAAAAGTTACTGACGATTTACTGCGGACATGTCAAGCTGATTGTACAATTAAAGTGACCATTCTAAACTGAACATTGGTTCTCATTGAGTAAAGGCTTATAAATGAAGCATAATGCATGGCATCACGCAGTTTTGGATAGAATGGATTACTTCGACGCTTTGTCGTATCTGTCTTTATCTCAAATTTTGCTACACTCTAGAAAATTGAGGTTGGTTAACGTGGGCATTGGATTTGTGTGTTTCTGAGCTCTAAATAAAAAGTTACAGAAAATTTAGTGCGGACATGTCAAGTTGATCGGCGAGTGAAAATGACCATCCTAAACTGATCATTGATGCTCATTAAGTAAAGGCTTATGAATGAGGCATAGAGCATAGCATCACGCAGTTTGGGATAGATTGGATTAGTTGGATGCATTGTCGTATCTAGTTCTGTTTCAAATTTTATCACAATATAGAAAATTGAACTAGCTTCACGTGGGCATTGGATTCGTGTCATTACGAGTTCTAAATCGAATGTTATGGACAATTTAGTGCGGATACGTCAAGTTGATCGGCCAATTAAAATTATAATTCTAAACTGATCATTCGTGCTCATCATGTAATGGGTTATAAATGAAGCATAATGCATTGCATCACACAGTTTTGAATAGATTGGATTACTTGGACGCATTGTCGTATCTATTTCTGTCTTAAATTTTGTTACAATATAGAAAATTGACCTAACTTAAAGTGGGCATTGGATACGTGTCATTCGGAACTCTAAATCAAAAGTTACGGGCGATTTAGTGCGGACATGTCAACTTGAGTGGCCTGTTAAAGTGACCATTCTAAACTGATCATTTGTGCTCATTGATTAAAGGCTTATAAATGAAGCGTAATGCATGACATCACGTAGTTTTAGATATATTGGATTACTTGGACTCTTTGTCGTTTCTAGTTCTATCTCAAGTTTGTCACAATATATAAAATTTCATTAGCTTAATGTGGGCAGTTGGATTCGTGTCATTCTGAGCTACAAATCAAAAGTTATGAACGATTTAGTGCAGACATGTCAAATTGATCGGCCAGTTAAAAAATGATCATTCTAAACTGAATGTTGGTGCTCATTGAGTAAAACCATATGAATAAAGAATAATGCATGGCATCACGCAGTTTGGGATGGAGTGGATTACTTGAACGCTTTGTCGTATCTATTTATTTATTATATTTTTCACAATATAGACAATTGAGCTAACTTAACATGGGCATTAGATTTGTTGCATTCTGAGCTCTAAATCAAAAGTTACAAACGATTTAGTGCGGACAAGTCAAGTTGATGGGCTAGTTAAAGTGATCATTCTAAACTGATCGTTGGTGCTCATTGAGTAGAGGCTTATATATGAAGCATAATGCATGGCATCACACAGTTTGGGAAATATTGGATTACTTAGACCCTTTGTCGTATCTAGTTCTGTATCAAATTTTGTCACGATATAGAAAATTTAACTAGCTTAATATTGGCAATTGATTCGTGTCATTTTTTGCTACAACTAAAAAGTTATGGATGATATAGTGCAGACATGTCAAGTTAATCGACAAGTTAAAATAATCATTCTAAACTGATCGTTGGTGCTCATTAAGTAAAAGCTTATAAATCAAGAATAATGAATGGCATCACGCAGTTTGGGAGGAATGGATTACTTAGACGTTTTGTTGTATCTATTTCGGCTTCAAATTTTGTCACAATATGGAAATTTTGAGCTAGCTTAAAGTGGGTATTTGATTCGTTCATTTTGAGCTCTAAATCAAAAGTTACAGACGATTTAGTGTGGACATGTCAAGTTGATCGGCCTGTTAAAGTGTTCATTCTAAACTGATCATTGGTGCTCATTGAGTAAAGGCTTATAAATGGAGCATTATGCATGGCATCACACATCTTTGGATAGAATGGATTACTTTGACGCTTTATCGTATCTATTTCTGTATCGAATTTGTTACACCATAGAAAATTGAACTAGCTTAATATAGGCATTGGAATCGTGTCATTCTGAGCTATAAATCAAAAGTTATGAATGATTTAGTGCAGACATGACAAGTTGATCGGCCAGTTAAAATGATCATTCTAGACTGAACATTGGTGCTCATTGATTAAAAGCTTATAAATGAAAAATAATGCATGGCATCATGCAGTTTGGGATGGATTAGATTACTTGAATGCTTTGTCGGATCTATTTTTGTCTCAAAATTTGTAACAATATAAAAAATTGAGCTAGCTTAAAGTGGGCATTGGATTCGTCTCATTCTGAGCTCTAAATCAAAAGTTACAGACGATTTAATGCGGACATATCAAGTTGATCAGCCAGTTAAAGTGATAATTCTAAACTAATCATTCGTGCTGATTATGTAAAGGGTTATAAATGAAGCATAATGCATGACATCACAGTTTATATAGATTGGATTAATTGGATGATTTGTCCTATCTATTTCTGTTTCAAATTTTATTACAATATAGAAAATTAACCTAGCTTAACGTGGACATTGGATTCGTGTCATTTTAGCTCTAAACCAAAAGTTATGGAAGATTTAGTGCGGACATGTCAAGTGGAGTGGCCAGTGAAAGTGATCATGCTAAACAGATCATTGGTGCTTATTAAGTAAAGGCTTATAAATGAAGCATAAAGCATGGCATGAAGTAGTTTTGATAGATTGGATTTCTAGGACGCTTTGTCGTCTCTATTTCTATCTCAAATTTTGTCAAAATATAGAAAATTGAGCTTGCTTAACATGGCCATTGGATTTGTGTTATTCTAATCACTAAATCAAAAGTTACAGACGATTTTGTGTGGACATGTCAAGTTGATCGGCCAGTTAATATGATTATTCTAAACTGATCATTGGTGCTCATTGAGTAAGAGATTACAAATGAATAATAATGCATGACATTACGCAGTTTAATGCGGGCATTGGAGTCGTATCATTCTTAGCTAAAAATCAAAAGGTATGGACGATTTAGTGAAGACATGTCAAGTTGATCGGCCAGTTAAAATGATTATTCTAAACTGATCATTGGTGCTCATTGAGTAAACGTTTATTAATGAAAAATAATGCATGGCATTAGGCAGTTTGGAATGTACTGGATTACTTGAATGCTTTATCGTATCTATTTAATTCTCATATTTTTTCACAATATAGAAATTTGAGCTAGCTTAACGTGGGCATTGGATTCTTGCCATTCTAAGCTCTAAATCAAAGGTTACGGACGATTTAGTGCGGACATGTTAAGTTGATTGCCCAATTAAAGTGACCATTCTAAACAGATCATTGGTTCTCATTGAGTAAAGGCTTATAAATGAAGCATAATGCATGACATCACTCAGTTTTGGATAGATTGGATTACTTGGACGCTTTGTCGTATCTGTTTCTATCTCAAATTTTGCTACACTCTAGAAAATTGAGGTTGGTTAACGTGGGCATTAAATTCTTGTGTTTCTGAGCTATAAATCAAAAGTTACGGAAAATTTAGTGTGGACATGTCAAGTTGATCGGCGATTTAAAATGATCATTGATTCTCATTAAATAAAGGCTTATAAATTAGACATAAAGCATAGCATCACGCAGTATGGGATACATTGAATTACTTGGACGCATTGTCGTATCTAGTTCTGTTTCAAATTTTATCACAATATAGAAAATTGAACTAGCTTAACGTGGGCATCGGATTCGTGTCATTCCGAGCTCTAAATCCAAAGTTATGGACGATTTAGTGCGGACATGTCAAGTTGATCGGCCAGTTAAAGTTATAATTCTAAACCGATCATTCGTGCTCATTATGTAATGGCTTATAAATGAAGCATCTTGGATGGCATCACACAGTTCTGAATAGATTGGATTACTTGGATGCTTTGTCGTATCTATTTCTTTCTTAAATTTTGTGACAATATAGAAAATTCACCTAGCTTAACGTGGGCATTGGATTCATGTCATTCTGAGCTCTAAATCAAAAGTTACGGATGATTTAGTCTGGACATGTCAAGTTGATCGGCCAGTTAATATTATTATTCTAAATTGATTATTGGTGCTCATTGAGTAAAAGCTTATAAATGAAAAACAATGCACGGCATCCCGCAGTTTGGGATGGATTGGATTACTTGGACGCTTTGTCGTATCTATTTTTGTCTCAAATTTTGTCACAATATAGAAAACTGAACTAGCTTATGTGGATATTGGATTCGTGTCATTCTGAGCTACAAATCAACATTTATTGACGATTTAGTGAAGACATGTCAAGTTGATCGGCAAGTTAAAAAGTTCATTCTAAACTGATCATTGGTGTTCATAGAGTAAACACTTATAAATGAAAAATAATGCATGGCATCACGCAGTTTGGAATGGACTGGATTACTAGGATGTTTATCGTATCTATTTATTTCTCAAATTTTGTCACAATATAGAAAATTGAGCTAGCTTAACGTGGGCATTGGATTTGTGGCATTCTGAGCTCTAAATAAAAAGTTAGAGACGATTTAGTGGTGACATGTCAATTTGATCAACCAGTTAAAGAAACCATTCTAAACGGATATTTGGTGCTCATTGAGTAAAGGCTTATATATGAAGCATAATGCGTGGCATCATGTTGTTTTGGATAGATTGGATTAATTGGACGCTTTCTCGTATCTAGTTCTGTCTCAAATTTGTCACAATATAGAAAAATGAACGAGCCTAATGTGGGAAATTGATTCGTGTCATTCTGAGATATAAATCAAAAGTTATGGATGATATAGGCAGACATGTCAAATTGATCGGCCAGTTAAAATGATCATTCTAAACTGAACGTTCGTGCTCATTGAGTAAAAGCTTATAAATGAAGAATGATGCATGGCATCACACACTTTGGAATGGAATGGATGACTTGGATGTTTTGTCTTATCTAATTCTGTCTCAAATTTTGTCACAATATAGAAATTTTCAGCTAGATTAATGTGGGTATTGGATTTGTGTCATTCTGAGCACTAAATCAAAAGTTACGGATGATTTAATGTGGACATGTCAAGTTGATCGGCCAGTTAAAGTGATCATTCTAAACTGATCATTGGTACTCATTGAGTAAAGGCTTATAAATGGAGCATAATACATGGCATCACACACTTTTGGATAGAGTGGCACGTTCAAGTGACCATTCTAAACAGATCTTTGGTAGTCATTAAGTAAAGGCTTATAAATGAAGCATAGAGCATGGCAGCAACTAGTTTGGATAGATTGGATTATTTGGATGCTTTGTCTTCTCTATTTCTGTCTGAAATTTTGTCAGAATATAGAAAATCGAGCTATCTTATCGTGGACTTTGGATTCATGTTATTCCCAGCAATAAATCAAACGATACGCACGATTTAGTGCGTACATGTCAAGTTGATCGTTGAGTTAAAGTGATCATTCTGATCTGATCATTGGTGCCCATTCAGTAAAGACTTATAAATGAATCGTAATGCATTGAATCACGTAGTCTGGGTTATATTGGATTACTTGGACGCATCGTCGTATCTACTTCTGTTTCAAATTTTGTCACAATATAAAGAATTGAACTAGCTTAATGTGGGCATTGGATTCGTGTCATTTTGAGCTATAAATCAAAAGTTATGGAGGATTAGTGCAGACTTGTCAAGTTGATCAACCAGTTAAAATGATCATTCTAAAATGATTATTGGTGCTCATTGAGTAAAAGTTTATAAAAGAAGAATAATCCGTGGCATCACGCAGTTTGGGATGGACTGGATTACTTGGACGCTTTGTCGTATCTATTTCTGTCTCAAATTTTGTCACAATATAGAAAATTGAGCTAGCTTATCATGGGCATTGGATTCGTGTCATTCTGAGCTCCAAATCAAATGTTAAGGACGATTTGGTGCGGACTTGTCAAGTTGATCGGCCAGTTAAACTTATTCTTGTAAACTGATCATTGGCTCTCATTGAGTAAAGGCTTATAAATGAAGCATAATGCATGGCATCACACAGTTTTGGATAGATTGGATTACTTGAACAATTTGTCATATCTATTTCTGTCTCAAATTTTGTTACAATATACAAAATTGAGCTAGCTTAACGTGGGCACTGGATTCGTGGCATTCGGAGCTCTAAATCAAAAATTACGGACGATTTAGTGTGGACATGTCAAGTTGAGAGGCTGCTTTAAGTGATCATACTAAACCGATCTTTGGTGCTCATTAAATAAAGGCTTATAAATGAAGCATAAATCATGATATCAAGTAGTTTGGATAGATTGGATTACTTGGACGCTTTGTCATCTCTATTTTTGTCTCAATTTTTGTCAAAATATAGAAAATCTAGTTAGCTTAACATGGGCATTGGATTCGTGTCATTCTGAGCTCTAAATCAAAAGTTACGGACGATTTAGTATGGATATGTCAAGTTGAGTGACCAGTTCAAGTGATGATTTTATACAGATCATTGGTACTCATTAAGTAAGGGCTTATAAATGAAGCATAGAGCATGGCAACAAGTAGTTTGGATAGATTGGATTACTTGGACGCTTTGTGGTATCTATTTCTGAAATTTTATCACAATATAGAAAATTGAGCTAACTTAACTAGGACATTGGATTCGTGTCATTCTGAGCTATAAATAAATAAATTATAGACGATTTAGTGCGGACATGTCAAGTTGATCAGCCATTTAGTGTGATCATTCGATCTAAACTGATCACTGGTGCTCATTGAGTAAAGGCTTATAAATGAAGCATAATGCATGGCATTACACAGTTTGGGTTATATTGGATTTCTTGGACGCGTTGTCGTATCTAGTTCTGTTTTAAATTTTTTGTCAAGATATAGAAAATTGAACTAGCTTAATGTGGGAATTGGATTCTTTTCATTCTGAGCTATAAATCAAAAGTTATGGACGATATAATGTAGACATGTCAAGTTGATCAGCCAGTTAAAAAGATCATTCTAAACTGATCATTGGTGCTCATTGAGTAAAAGCTTATAAATGAAGCATAAAACATGACAGCAAGTAGTTTGGATAGATTGGATTACTTGTATGCTTTATCGTCTCTATTTCTATTTTAAATTTTGTCACAATATAGAAAATTAAACTAGGTGAACGTGGACATTGGATTCGTATCATTCGGAGCTCTAAATCAAAAACTACATATGATTTAGTACGTAAATGTTAAGTTGATCGGCCAGTTAAAGGGATCATTCTATACTGATCATTGGTGCTCATTAAGTAAAAGCTTAGAATACAGCATAATGCATTCCATCACACAGTTTAATGTGGGCAATGATTTGTGTCATTCTGAGTTATAAATCAAAAGTAATGGACGATATAGTGCAGACCTGTCAAGTTAATTGGCTAGTTAAAATGATCATTCTAAATTGATCATTGGTGCTCATTGAGTAAAGCTTATAAATGAAGCATAAAGCATGGCAGCAAGTAGTTTGGATAGATTGGATTACTTGGACGCTTTGTCGTATCTATCTCGGTCTCAAACTTTGTCACAATATAGACACTTGAGCTAGCTTAACGTGGGCATTGGATTCGTATCATTCTGAGCTCTAAATCAAAAGTTATAGACGATTTAGTGTAGACATGTCAAGTTGATCAGCCAGTTAATATGATTATTCTAAACTGATCATTGGTGTTCATTGAGCAAAAGCTTATAAATGAAGCATAACGCATGGCATCACACAGTTTAGGATAGATTGGATTACTTGGACGCTTTGTCGTATCTAGTTCTGTCTCAATTTCAGTCACATTATAGAAAACTGAACTAGATTAATGTGGGCATAGGTTTCATGTCATTTTGAGCTATAAATAAAAAGTTATGGACGATAGTGCAGACATGTCAAGTTTATCGGCCAGTTAAAATGATCATTCTAAACTGATCAATCGTGCTCTTTGAGTAAAGGCTTATAAATGAAGAATAATGCATGGGATCATACAATTGGGATGGACTGAATTACTTGGACGCTTTTTCTTATTTATTTATGTATCAAATTTTGTCAGAATATAGAAACTTGAGCTAGATTAACGTAGGCATGCCAATCGTATCATTCTGAGCCCTAAATCAAAGTTATGGACGATTTAGTGCAGATATGTCAAGTTGATCGGCCAGTTAAACTGATCAATCTAAACTAATCATTGGTGCTCATTGAGTAAAGGCTTATAAATGAAGATAATGCATGCCATCACGCAGTTTGGGATAGATTAGACTACTTGGACGCTTTCTCGTATCTAGTTCTGTTACAAAATTTGTCACAATATAGAAAATTGAACTAGATTAATGTGAGTATTGGAGTCGTGTCATTCTGAGCTGTAAATCAAAAGTTATGGACGATTTAGTGCACACATGACAATTTAATCGGCCCGTTAAAATGATCATTCTAAAATGATCATTGGTGCTCATTGAGTAAGAGCTTATAAGTGAAAAATAATTCATGGCATCACGCAGTATGGGATTGATTGGATTACTTGGATGCTTTGTCGTATCTATTTCGGTATCAATTTTGTCACAATTATGGAATTGAGCTAGCTTAACATGGGCATGGGATTCGTGTAATTCTGAGCTGTAAATCAAAAGTAACAGATTATTTATTGCGGACATGTCAAGTTGAGTGGCCAGTTAAACAGATAATTAATGCTCATTAAGTAAAGGTTTATAAATAAAGCATAAACCATGGCAGCAAGTAGTTTTAATATATTGGAATACTTATACGCTTTGTAGTCTCTATTTCTGTCTCAAACTTTGTGAAAATATAAGAAATTGAGCTAGCTTTACGTGGGCATTGGATTCGTGTCATGCTGAGCTCTAAAACAAAAGTTACGGACGATTTAGTACGGACATGTCAAGTTGATCGGTTAGTTATATTGATCATTCTAAACTGATCATAGGTGCTCATTGAATAAAGGCTTATAAAGAAAGCATAATGCCTGGCATCCCGCAATTTGTGTTATATTGGATTACCTAGATGCTTTGTCGTATCTAATTCTGTTTCAAATTTTGTCACAATATAGAAAATTAAATTAGCTTAATGAGGGCATTAGATTCGTGTCATTCTGAGGTATAAATCAAAAGTTATGGACGATGTAGTGCAAACATGTCAAGTTGATCGGTCAATTAAAATGATCATTATAAGCTAATCATTGGTGTTCATTGAGTAAAGACTTATAAATGAAGAATAATGCATGGCATCACGCAGTTTGGGATGAACTAGATTACTTGGACGCTTTGTCGTATCTATTTCTGTCTCAAATTTTGTCACAGTATAAAAATTGAGCTAACTTAACATGTGATACAAGCGTGGAAAGCACACAAGAGGAGAAACTCATGGCTAGGAATGAACCAGTGGAACATGAAGAAACTCTTGCACTAGCAGCTGGATCAATAACCCGAGCCAAGGCCAGGAAACTCAAGAGGCAATCAGCAGCATGCTCAACAAGGAGAATGCACAACAAATTCACTTCGGCTGGGATGGAGAGTGCCTAAAAGCACTATGATTTTAGTACAAGCTCAAGACAGCATACAAATGGGTATCGGATCCATTTGTACTCTTTTTCCCTTATCCATGTTTTCTACCATTGGGTTTTCTTGGTAAGGTTTTTAATGAGGCAAATGAATCACATTACAACCAGCCCAATTTGTTGCTTAAAATCAAAAGGAGTTCACTTAAAAATGGTCAAATTGGCTTCATCAAGTAGGCTCCTCCTATTTTCGTCTCCTAACAATATAAATAGGGGCTTTCAGTGGTAAACTTCATCATTCAACTTTTCACATAAAAATAGCTTCTTTTCTTAAGCTTGAGAGTGATTCTCTTCTTAATCTGATTGTTGGTGTGTAATATCCTTCAGTCAACATTTAGTAGCTTTACTGTGTACTAAGCTACTATCTTAGGTAAATCAGTAGTCTTTCCACAGCTACTGTGTGATCCTTCAATCCACAACCTTTGAACATATTGAATTTTGATTCATTATGTTGCAAACCCTATCTCAACCGCATCTATAAGTGCATTCCTTGGGAGGTTCGCATAATTTGGTATCAGAGCACACTTCTGATCTGTTATCCCTATCCGTCATCTCTATATCTCTCTCCATTTCCATCTGCTTAGATTGCATCAGCTTGTGTGTATTGATTTGCATCAATTGATTAATCGAAAAACCAATTCATATAATTGCATTGTTGTTTTTATCCAATATTACATCAGTTTATCACATCAAAATCGACCCCAACCCATTTCATTTCCAGATTAGAAAATAACACACTCGCAACTCTTCATCTTCCATCGAAATTTTGTTTTCAGAACACGTACTTTTAACACATTTGTTAAGTTTATTTGTAACTATGTCAGGAGTAAATCAAACTTTAGAAGCACCAAACTTGTTAATGGAGGCTCTAGTAGCAGAAATGAAGAAAGCATTACAAATAGAGCTGGAAGCCATTCATTTGCGGCTTGATGATGTTCAGAACAATAGTAACACTGAAGGAGGTCATAGGAGAACTAGGAATCCCTTTAGACATGGCCAAAATGAAGACACAAAGGAGGACACTGCCCACTATTGTCGTGGCAGTGAAGGAGTAGGAGAACCCAAAGGAGGCCTAGGCATGTAAGAGAAGATAGGGGTCAGCCTAATGACACCTTAGGAGGTATTAAACTTAAAATACCATCATTTTATGGCAAAAATTATCCAGAAACTTTCCTGGAATGGGAGAAGAAGATCGAGCTGGTGTTTGATTGCCAATACTATTCCGAGCTCAACAAGGTCCGCGTAGCTGCTACCGAGTTTTATGAGTATGCACTCAGCTGGTGGGATCAATTGGTCACTTCCAGAAGACGTAATGGTGAGTATCCAGTAGAATCATGGGCTGAGATGAATCCATAAACTAGACATTGGTACTCATTGAGTAAAGGCTTATAAATGAAGCATAATACATGGGCATCACACAGTTTTGGATAGATTGGATTACTTGGACGCTTTGTCATATATATTTCTGTTAAATTTTGTCTAAATATAGAGAATCGAGCTAGCTTAACGTAGGCATTGGATTCGTGTCATTTTGAGCTCTAAATCAAAAGTTACGGACGATTAAGTGCGGACATGTCAAGTTGATGGGTTAGTTAAAGTGATCATTCTAAACTGATCATTGGTGCTCATTAAGTAAGGGCTTATAAATGAAGCCTAAAGAATGGCATCACGCAGTTTCAAATAGATTGAACTACTTGGACGCTTTGTCGTCTCTACTTCTGTCTCAAATTTTGCCAAAATATAGAAAATTTATCTCGTTTAACGTGGGCATTGGATTTGTGTCATTCTGAGCAATAAATCAAAAGTTAGCAAAGATTTAGTGTGGACATGTCAAGTTGATCGGCCAGTTAAAGGGATCATTCTAAACTGATCAGTGGTGCTCATTGAGTAAAGGCTTAGAAATGAAGCATAAGGCATGACATCGTGCAGTTTGGGATAGATCGGATTAGCTAGAGGCTTTGTCATATCTAGATCGGATTACTTGGACGCTTTGTCATATCTAGTTCTGTCTCAAATTTTGTCACAATATTGAAATCGAGCTAGCTTAATGTTGGCATTGGATTCGTGTCACTGTCAGCTCTAACTCAAAACTTACCGATTATTTAGTGCGGACATGTCAAGTTGATCGGCCAAATAAAGTAATCATTCTAAACTGATCATTGGTGCTCATTGAGTAAAGGCTTATAAATGAAGCATAGTGCATGGCATCAAGTAGTGTTGGATAGATTGGATTACTTGAACGCTTTTTAATATCTATTTATGCCTCAAATTTTGTTAAAATATAGAAAATTGAGCTAGCTTAACGTGGGCATTGGATTCGTGTGTTTCTGAGCTCTAAATCAAAAGTTACACATGATTTATTGCGGATATGTCAAGTTGATCAGCCTATTAAAGTGATCATTCTAAACTGATCATCGGTGCTCATGAAGTAAAGGCTTATGAATGAAGCATAAAGCATGGCATCACGGAGTTTGGGATAGATTGGATTAATTGGACGCGTTGTCGTCTATATTTCTGTTTCAAATTTTGCCAAAATATAGAAAAGTGAGCTAGTTTAAAGTGGACATTGCATTCGTTTCATACTGAGCCCTAAATCAAAATTTAAGAACGATTTAGTGTAGACATGTCAATTTGATCGGCAAGTTGATGTGATCATTCTAAACTATCATTGGTGCTCATTAAGTAAAGGTTTAAAAATGAAGTGTAATCCATGACATCACACAGTTTTTGATAGATTTGATTACTTGTACGCCTCGTCATATCTATTTTGTCTCAAATTTTGTTAGAATATAGAAAATTGAGCTCGCGTATCGTGGACAATGGATTTGTGTCATTCTGAGCTATAAATCAAAAGTTATGGACGATTTAGTGCGACATGTCGAGTTGATCGGCCAGTTAAATGGATCATTCTAAACTGATCATTGGTGCTCATTAAGTAAATGCTTAAAACGGAAGCATAATGCATGGTATCATGCAGGTTAGGATAGATTGGATTGCTTGGATGCTTTGTCTCAAATTTTGTGAAAATATAGAGAAATGTGCTAGCTTAACGAGGGCATTGGATTCGTGTCATTCTGAGCTGTATATCAAAAGTTACGGACCATTTGGTGCGGACATGTCAAGTTGATCGGCCAGTTAAAGTGATCTAAATTGATCATTGGTGCTCATTAAGTTAAGGCTTATAAATGAAGCCTAAAGAATGGCATTACGCAGTTTGGATAGATTGGATTACTTGGACGCTTTGTCGTCTCTACTTTTGTCTCAAATTTTGATAAAATATAGAAAATGTATCTAGCTTTACGTGGGCATTGGACTTGTGTCATTATGAGCTCAAGACCAAGAGTTACGGACCATTTACATCGGGCATGTCAAAATGATCGGCCTGTTAATATGATTATTCTAAACTGGTCATTGGTGGTCATTGAGTAAAGGCTTATAATAAAGCATAGTGCATGAGATCACACCGTTTTTGATAGATTGGATTACTTGTACGCTTTGTCGTATCTATTTTTATCTCAAATTTTGTTAGAATATCAAAAATTGAGCTAGCTTAACATGGGCATTGGATTCGAATCATTCTCAGATCTAGATCAAAAGTTAAGGATGATTAATTGCAGACATGTCAAGTTGATCGGCCAGTTAAAGTGATCATTCTATGCTGAACATTGGTGCTCATTAACTAAAGGCTTATAAATGAAACATAAAACATGGCATCACGCAGTTTGGGATAGATTGGATTACTGGGGCCCTTTTTGTCTCTATTTCTATCTCAAATTTTGTAAAAAATATAGAAAATTGAGCTTGCTTAACGTGGGCACTGGATTTGTGTCATTTTGAACTCTAAATAAAAAGTTACGGACGATTTAGTGCGGACATGTCAAGTTGATCAACTAGTTAAAGTGATCATTCTAAACTCATCATTGGTGCTCATTGAGTAAATGCTTATAAATGAAGCATAAAGCATGGCATCACGTAGTTTGGGATAGATTGGTTTAATTGGACATTTTGTCGTCTCTATTTCAGTCTCAAATTTTTTCAAATTATAGAAAATTGAGCTAGCTTAACGTGGGCATTGGATTCGTATAACTCCTAGCTCTAAATACAAAGTTACGGACGATTTATTGCAGACATGTCAAGTTGATTGGCCAGTTAAAGTTATCATTCTAAACTGATCATTGGTGCTCATTAAGTAAAGGCTTATAAATGAAGCATAAAGCTTGGCATCACGCATTTTGGGATAGATTGTATTACTTGAACGCTTTGTCATCTCTATTTCGGTTTCAAATTTTGTCAAAATATAGAAAATTAAGCTAGCTTGACGTGAGCAATGGATTCATGTCATATGGAGCTCTAAATCAGAAGTTACGGCCAGTTTAGTGCGGATATGTCAAGTTGTTCAGCCAGTCAAAGTGATCATTCTAAATTGATGATTGGTGCTCATTGAGTAAAGGCTTATAAATGAAACATAAAGAATGGCATCACACAGTTTGGGATAGATTGGATTACTTGGACGCTTTGTGTCGTATCTTGTTCAGTATCAAATTTTTTTACAATATAGAAAATTTCTCTAGTTTAATGTGCGCATTGGATTCGTGTAATTCAGAGCTATAAATCAAAAGTTACAGACGATTTAGTGCGGACATGTCAACTTGATCGGCCAGTTAACGTGATCATTCTAAATTGATCAATGGTGCTCATTGAGTAAAGGCTTATAAATGAAGCATAGTGCATGACATCATACAATTTTGGTAGATTGGATTACTTTTGTCATATCTATTTACGTCTCAAATTTTGTTACAATACAGAAAATTGTGCTAGCTTAACGTCGGCATTGGATTCGTGTCTTTTGGAGCTCTAAATCGACAAATACTCACGATTTAGTACGGACATGTCAAGTTGATCAGCCAGTTAGAGTGATCATTCTAAAATTATCATTGGTGCTCATTAAGTAAAGCCTTATAAATGAAGCATAAAGCATGGCATCAAGTAGTTCGGATAGATTGGATTACTTGGACGCTTTGTCTTCTCATTTCTGTCTCAAATATTTTCAAAATATAGCAAAAGTGAGCTTGCTTAACGTGGGCATTGGATTCGTGTTATTCTGAGCTCTAAATCAAAAGTGACGGACGATTTAGTGCGGGCATGTAAATTTGATAGGCCAATTAAAGTGATCATTCTAAACTGATCATTGGTGCTCATTGAGTAAAGGCTCATAAATGAAACATAATGCATGGCATTACGCATTTTGGGGTATATTGGATTACTTGGACAGTTTGTCGTATCTAGTTCTGTTTCAATTTTCTCACAATATAAAAAATTGAACCAGCTTAACGTGGGCCTTGAATTCGTGTCATTCTGAGCTATAAATCGAAAGTTACAGACGATTTAGTGCATACATTTCAAGTTGATCGGCCAGTTAAAGTGATCATTCTAAACTGATCACTGGTGCTCATTGAGTAAAGGCTTATAAATGAAGTATAATGCATGGCATTACACAGTTTTGGATATATTGGATTACTTGGACGCTTTGTCGTATCTATTTCTATCTCAATTTTTTTTTCAATATAGAAAATTGAGCTAGGTTAACGTGGGCATTGGATTCGTGTGTTTGTTAGCTCTAAATGAAATGTTATGGACAATTTAGTGCGGACATGTCAAATTGATAGGCCAGTTAAAGTGATCATTCTAAGCTGATCATTGGTGCTCATTGAGTAAAGTCTTATAAATGAAGCATAATGCATGGCATCACACAGTTTGGGATAGATTAGATTACTTGAATATTTGTCATATCTAATTCTGTTTCGAATTTTGTCACAATGTAGAAAATTGAACTAGCTTAAAGTGGACATTGGATTCGTGTGTTTCTGAGCTATAAATCAAAAGTTATGTACGATGTAGTGCAAACATGACAAGTTGATTGACCAGTTCAAATGATCCTTCTAAATTGATCATTAGTGCTCATTGAGTAAAAGCTTATAAATGAAAAATAATTCATGGCATCAGGCCGTTTGAGATGGATTTGATTACTTTGACGCTTTGTCGTATCTATTTCAGTCTCAAATTTTGTCACAATATAGAAACTTGAGCTAGTTTAATGTGGGCATTGGATTCGTGTCATTTTGAACTTTAAATCAAAAGTTACGGACGATTTAGTGTGAACATGTCAACTTGATCAGCCAGTTAATACGATTATTCTAAACTGATCATTGGTGCGCATTGAGTAAAGGCTTATAAATGAAGCATAAAGCATGGCATCACACAGTTTTGGATAGATTGGATTACGTGGAAGCTTTTTCGTATCTATTTCTATCTCAAATTTTGTTACAATATAGAAAATTGAGCTAGCTTAACGTGGGCATTGGATTTGTGTGTTTATTAACTCTAAATGAAAAGTTATAGACGCTTTAGTGCAGAAATGTCAAATTTATTGGCAGTTTAATTGATCATTCTAAACTAATCATTGGTTCTCATTGAGTAAAGGCTTATAAGTGAAGCCTAACTTGTGGCATCACTCAGTTTGCGATAGATTGGATTACTTGGATGCTTTGTCATCCTACTTCTGTCTCAAATTTTGCTACAATATAGAAAATTCAGCTAGCTTAATGTGGGCATTGGATTCGTTTGTTTCTGAACTCGAAATGAAAAGTTATGGACGATTTAGTGCGGATATGTCAAGTTGATGGTCGAGTTAAAATGATCATTCTAAACTGATCGTTGGTGCTCATTAAGTAAAGGCTTATAAATGAGACATGAAGCATGGCATCACGCAGTTTGGTATAGATTGGATTACTTGAATGCTTTGTCATATCTAGTTCTGTTTCAAATTTTTTCACAATATAGAAAATTGAACTAGCTCAATATGGGCATTGGATTCGTGTCATGTTGAGCTATAAATCAAAAGTTATGGATGATTTAGCGCAAACAAGACAAGTTGATCGGCCAGTTTAATTGATCATTCTAAACTAATCATTGGTTCTCATTGAGTAAAGACTTATAAATGAAGCATAATCCATGACATCATGCAGTTTGGGATAGATTGAATTAGTTGAACAGTTTGTCGTATATAGTTCTGTTTCAAATTTTGTCATAATATAAAAAATTGAACTGGTTTAATGTGGGCATTGGATTCCTATCATTCTGGGATATAAATCAAAAGTTATAGACGATTTGGTGTAAAAATGTCAAGTTGATCAGGCTGTTAAGTTGACCATTCTAAACTGATCATTGGTGCTCATTGAGCAAAGCATTATAAATGAAAAATAATGCATGATATCACGTAGTTTTGGATAGATTAGAGTACTTGGACAAAATTTTTGTACTGTTTAAAATTTTATCAAAATATAGAAAATTGAACTAGTTTAGTGTGGGCATTGGATTCGTGTTATTCTTTGCTATAAATCAAAAGTTCCAGATGATTTAATGCGGACATGTCAAATTGATCGGCCAGTTAAAGTGATCATTTTAAACTAATCGTTGGTGCTCATTGATTAAAAGCTTAAAAATGAAGTATAACGTGTGGCATCACGCAGTTTGAGATAGATTGGATTACTTGGACACTTTCTCGTCTCTACTTCTGTCTCAAATTTTGTCAAAATATAGAAAAGATATCTAGTTTAACGTGGGCATTGGATTCGTGTCATTCGGAGCTCAAAATCAAAAGTTATGAACGATTTACTATAGACATTTCGAGTTGATCGGCCAATTAATATAATTATTTTAAACTGATCATTGGTGCTCATTGAGAAAAGGTTAATAAATGATGCATAATGCATGGCATCCTATAGTTTTGGATAGATTGCATTACTTGGATGCTTTGTCATATTTATTTTTGCCCCAAATTTTGTTACAATATAATAAATTGAGCTAGCTTAACGTGTGCATTGGATTCGTGTCATTCTGAGCTCTAAATCAAAAGTTACGGATGATTTAGTGCGTAAATGGCAAGTTGACTGGCCAGTTAAAGTTATCATTATAAACAGGTCATTGGTGCTCATTGAGTAGCTTATAAATGAAGCATAATGCTTGGCATCACGCAGTTTTGAATAGATTGGATTACTTGGACGCTTTGTCGTATCTAGTTTTGTCTCAAATTTTGCCACAATAAAGAAAATTGAACCAACTTAACGTGGGCATTGGATTCGTGAATCAAAAGCTACAGACGATTTTGTGCGGACATGTCAAGTGGATCGGCTAGTGGAAGTGATCATCCAAAACTTATCAGTGGTGCTGATTGAAGGCTTATAAATGAAGCACAATGCATAGCATCACACATTTTTGGATAGATTGAATTACTTGGACAATTTGTCGTATCTATTTTTGTTCAATTTTATTTACACCATAGAACATTGGGCTAGCTTAACGTGGACATTGGTTTCGTGTGTTTCTAAGCTCTAAATCAAAAGTTATAGACGATTTAGTGCGGAGATGTCAAGTTGATCGGCGAGTTAAAATGATCATTCTAAACTGATCATTGGTGCTCATTAAGTAAAGGCTTATAAATGAGGCATAAAGCATAGAATCACGAAGTTTGGGATCAATTGGATTACTTGGACGCTTTGTCGTATCTAGTTCTGTTACAAATTTTGTCACAATATAGTAAATTGAACTAGATTAATCTGGGAATTGGATTCGTGTCATTCTGAGCTATAAATAAAAAGTTATGGATGATTTAGTGCATACATGACAAATTGATCAGCCGGTTAAAATGATAATTCTAAAATGATAATTCTAAACTGATCATTGGTGCTAATTGAGTAAAGGCTTATAAATGAAGCATAATGTATGACATCACACAGTTTGGTATAGATTGAATTACTTGGACAGTTTATATTATATAGTTCTACTCCAAATTTTTTCATAATATAAAAAATTGAACTGGTTTAATGTTGCCATTGGATTCGTGTCATTTTGAGCTTTAAATCAAAAGTTACGGACGATTTAGTGCAGACATGTCAAGTTGATCGGCCAATTAAGGTGACCATTCTAAACTGATCATTGGTGCTCATTGAATAACGGCTTATTAATGAAGCATGATGCATGACATCACACAGTTTTGAATATATTAGATTACTTGGATGGTTTGTCGTATCCAGTTCTGTTTAAAATTTTGTCAAAATATAGAAAATTTAACTAGCTTAGTGTGGACATTGGATTTGTGTCATTCTGAGCTAGAAATCAAAAGTTACGCACGATTTAATGCGTACATGTCAAACTGATCGGCCAGTTAAAGTGATCATTCTAAACTTATCTTTGGTGCTGATTGAGTAAAAGCTTATAAATGAAGTATAACGTGTAGCATCACGCAGTTTGCGATATATTGGATTACTTGAACGCTTTCTCGTCTCCTCTTCTGTCTCAAATTTTGTTTCAATATAGAAACTTTATCTAGTTTAACATGGGCATTGGATCGTGTCATTCTGAGCTCAAAATCAAAAGTTACGAACGATTTAGTGAGGACATGTCAAGTTGATGGTCGAGTTAAAATGATCATTCTAAACTGATCATTGGTGCCCATAAATTAAAGTCTTATAAATGAGGCATAAAGCATAGCATCACGCAGTTTGGGATAGCTTGGATTACTTGAACGCTTTGTTGTATCTAATTTGGTTTCAAATTTTGTCACAATATAGAAAATTGAACTAGCTTAATGTGTGGCATTGGATTCATGTCATTCTGAGCTATAAATCAAAAGTTATGGACGATTTAGTGCAGACATGACAAGGTGATCGGCCGGTTAAAATGATCATTCTAAACTGATCATTGGTGCTCATTGAGTAAAAGCTTAGCATCACACAGTTTTGGATAGATTGGAATATTTGGACGCTTTGTTGTATCTATCTCTATCTCAAATTTTATTACACTATAGAAAATTGAGTTAGCTTAATGTGGGCATTGGTTTTGTGTGTTTTGGAGCTCTAAATCAATTGTTACAGACGATTTAGTGCGGACATGTCAAGTTGATTGGCAGTTCAAAGGATCATTCTAAACTGATCATTGGTGCTCATTAAGTGAAGGACTATAAATGAGACATAAAGCATGCCATAACGCAGTTTGGGATAGATTCTTGGACGCTTTGTCGTATCTAGTTCTGTTTCAAATTTTGTCACAATATATAAAATTGAGCTAGTTTAATGTGTGCATTGGATTCGTGTAATTCTCAGCTATAAATCAAGAGTTATGGATGATTTAGTGCAGATATGACAAGTTGATCGGCCGGTTAAAATGATCATTCTAAATTGATCATTCGTGCTCATTGAGTAAAAGTTTATAAATGAAGTATAATGAGTGGCATAATGCATTAGATTACTTGGATGCTTTTTCTATCTATTTCGTTCCCAAATTTTGTCACAATATAGAAATATGAGCTAGCTTAATGTGGGCTTTGGATTCGTGTCATTCTGCGCTATAAATCAAAAGTTACGGACAATTTAGTGTAGACATGTCAAGTTGATCGACCAGTTAATATGATTATTCTAAGCTGATCATTGGTGCTCATTCAGTAAAGGCTTGAAAATGAAGCATAATGTTTATTGGCATCACCCAGTTTGGGATAAATTGAATTACCTGGACAGTTTGTTGTATCTAATTCTGTTTCATATTTTGTCACAATATAGAAAATTGAACTGGTTTATTATGAGCATTGGATTCGTGTCATTCGGAGCTATAAATCAAAAGTTATAGACAATTTAGTGCGGACATGTTAAGTTGATCGTTGAGTTAAAGTGATCATTCTAAACTGATCATTGGTGCTCATTGAGTAAAGGCTTATAAATGAAGCATAATGCATGGCATCATAGAGTTTCGGATATATTGGAATACTTGGATGTTTTGTCGTATGTATTTCAGTCTCAAATTTTGTTACAGTACAGAAAATTGAGTTAGCTTAACGTGGGCATTGGATTCATGTGTTTCTGAGTTTTAAATCAAAAGTTACGGACGATTCAATGCAGATATGTCAAGTTTATTGGCCAGTGAAATTGATAATTCTAAACTGATCATTGGTGCTTATTAAGAGAAAGCTTATAAATGAAGAATAATGCATGGCATCACACAGTTTGGGATAGATTAGTTTACTTGTACACTTTTTTGTATCTAGTTCTGTCTTAAATTTTGTCACAATATAGAAAATTGAACTAGATTAGTCTGGGCATTTGATTCGTGTCATTCTGAGCTACAAATAAGAATTTATGGACCATTTGGTGCAGACATTTCAAGTTTATCGGCCAGTTAAAATGATCATCCGAAACTGATTATTGGTGCGCATTGAGTAAACGCATATAAATGAAGAATAATGCATGGCATTACGCAGTTTGGGCTGAACTGGATTACTTGAACGCTTTGTCGTATCTATTTATTTATCAAATTTTGCCACAATATAGAAAATGTAGCTAGCTTACGTGGGCGTTGGATTCGTGTCATTCAGAGCTCTAAATCAAAAGTTCAGACGATTTAGTGCGGACATGTCAAGTTGATCGGACAGTTAAAATGATCATTGGTGCTCATTAAGTAAAGGCTTATAAATGGAGCATAATGCATGGCATCACACAGTTTTGGATAGATTGGATTACTTCGACGCTTTGTCATATCTATTTTTGTGTCAAAGTTTTGTTACACTATAGAAAATAGAGCAAGCTTAACATGGGCATTGGATTCGTGTTTTCAAAGCTCTAAATCAAAAGTTACGAACGATTTAGTGCAGGAATAAAGCATGGCATCATGCAGTTTGGGATAGATTGGATTACTTGGACGCTTTGACGTATCTAGTTTTGTTTCAAATTTTGTCACAATATAGAAAATTGAACTACCTTAATTTGGGCATTGGATTCGTGTCACTCTAAACAATAAATCAATAGTTATACACAATTTTGTGCAGACCTGACAAGTTGATCGTCCAGTTAAAATCATCATTTTAAACTGACCATTGGTGCTCATTGAGTAAAAGCTTATAAATGAAAAACAATGCATGGCATCCCGAAGTTTGGGATGGATTGGATTGCTTGGACGCTTTTTGTATCTATTTTTATCTCAATTTTGTCATAATATAGAAAATTGTGCTAGCTTAACGTGGGCATTGGAATCGTGTCATTCTGATCTCTAAATCAAACGTTACGGACGATTTAGTGTGGACATGTCAGGTTTAGTGGCTAGTTAAAGTGATTATTCTAAACAGATCATTGGTGCTAATAAGTAATGTCTTATAAATGAAGGATAAAGCATGGCATCAAGTAGTTTGGATAGATTGGATTACCTGAATGCTTTATCGTCCTATTTCAATATTAAATTTTTTGAAAATATAGAAAATTGAGCATGCTTAACGTGGGCATTGGATTCGTGTCATTCTGAGCTCTAAATCAAAAGTTTTAGATGATTTAGTGTGGACATGTCAAGTTGATCGGCCAGTTAATATGATTATTCTAAACTGTTCAGTGCTGTTCATTGAGTAAAAGCTTGTAAATGAAAAATAATGCATGGCATCACGCAGTTTGGGATAGATTGGATTACTTGAACGTTTTGTCGTATCTATTTCTTTCTCAAATTTAGTCACAATATAGAAAATTGAGATAGCTTAACGTGGGCATTGGATTCGTGTCAGTCTGAGCTCTAAATCAAAAGTTCAGACGATTTAGTGCGGACATGTCAAGTTGATCGGACAGTTAAAATGATCATTGGTGCTCATTAAGTAAAGGCTTATAAATGGAGCATAATGCATGGCATCACACAGTTTTGGATTACTTCGACGCTTTGTCATATCTATTTTTGTGTCAAAGTTTTGTTACACTATAGAAAATAGAGCAAGCTTAACATGGGCATTGGATTCGTGTTTTCAAAGCTCTAAATGAAAAGTTACGAACGATTTAGTGCAGGAATAAAGCATGGCATCATGCAGTTTGGGATAGATTGGATTACTTGGACGCTTTGACGTATCTAGTTTTGTTTCAAATTTTGTCACAATATAGAAAATTGAACTACCTTAATTTGGGCATTGGATTCGTGTCACTCTAAGCAATAAATCAATAGTTATGCACAATTTTGTGCAGACATGATCAGTTAAAATCATCATTTTAAACTGACCATTGGTGCTCATTGAGTAAAAGCTTATAAATGAAAAACAATGCATGGCATCCCGAAGTTTGGGATGGATTGGATTGCTTGGACGCTTTTTGTATCTATTTTTATCTCAATTTTGTCATAATATAGAAAATTGTGCTAGCTTAACGTGGGCATTGGAATCGTGTCATTCTGATCTCTAAATCAAATGTTACGACGATTTAGTGTGGACATGTCAGGTTTAGTGGCTAGTTAAAGTGATTATTCTAAACAGATCATTGGTGCTAATAAGTAATGTCTTATAAATGAAGGATAAAGCATGCATCAAGTAGTTTGGATAGATTGGATTACCTGAATGCTTTATCGTCCTATTTCAATATTAAATTTTTTGAAAATATAGAAAATTGAGCATGCTTAACGTGGGCATTGGATTCGTGTCATTCTGAGCTCTAAATCAAAAGTTTCAGATGATTTAGTGTGGACATGTCAAGTTGATCGGCCAGTTAAAATGATCATTGGTGCTCATTAAGTAAAGGCTTATAAATGGAGCATGGGCATTGGATTCGTGTCATGAGCTCTAAATCACAGATGATTTAGTTGTCAAGTTGATCGATTAAAATGATCATTGGTGCTCATTAAGTAAAGGCTTATAAATGGAGCATAATGCATGGTATCACACAGTTTTGGATAGATTGGATTACTTCGACGCTTTGTCATATCTATTTTTGTGTCAAAGTTTTGTTACACTATAGAAAATAGAGCAAGCTTAACATGGGCATTGGATTCGTGTTTTCAAAGCTCTAAATCAAAAGTTACGAACGATTTAGTGCAGGAATAAAGCATGGCATCATGCAGTTTGGGATAGATTGGATTACTTGGACGCTTTGACGTATGTAGTTTTGTTTCAAATTTTGTCACAATATAGAAAATTGAATTACCTTAATTTGGGCATTGGATTCGTGTCACTCTAAACAATAAATAAATAGTTATACACAATTTTGTGCAGACCTGACAAGTTGATCGTCCAGTTAAAATCATCATTTTAAACTGACCATTGGTGCTCATTGAGTAAAAGCTTATAAATGAAAAACAATGCATGGCATCCCGAAGTTTGGGATGGATTGGATTGCTTGGACGCTTTTTGTATCTATTTTTATCTCAATTTTGTCATAATATAGAAAATTGTGCTAGCTTAACATGGGCATTGGAATCGTGTCATTCGGATCTCTAAATCAAACGTTACGGACGATTTAGTGTGGACATGTCAGGTTTAGTGGCTAGTTAAAGTGATTATTCTAAACAGATCATTGGTGCTAATAAGTAATGTCTTATAAATGAAGGATAAAGCATGGCATCAAGTAGTTTGGATAGATTGGATTACCTGAATGCTTTATCGTCCTATTTCAATATTAAATTTTTTGAAAATATAGAAAATTGAGCATGCTTAACGTGGGCATTGGATTCGTGTCATTCTGAGCTCTAAATCAAAAGTTTCAGATGATTTAGTGTGGACATGTCAAGTTGATCGGCCAGTTAATATGATTATTCTAAACTGTTCAGTGCTGTTCATTGAGTAAAAGCTTATAAATGAAAAATAATGCATGGCATCACGCAGTTTGGGATAGATTGGATTACTTGAACGTTTTGTCGTATCTATTTATGTCTCAAATTTAATCACAATATAGAAAATTGAGATAGCTTAACATGGATATTGGATTCGTGTCAGTCTGAGCTCTAAATCAAAAGTTACGGACGATTTAGTGCGGATATGTCAAGTTGAGTGGCTAGTTAAAGTGATCATTCTAAACAAATCATTGGTGCTAATAAGTAAAGTCTTATAAATGAAGCATAAATCATGGCATCAGTTAGTTTGGATCGATTGGATTGTTGGACGTTTGTCGTATCTATTTCTATCTCAAAATTCGTTACACTGTAAAAAATTGAGCTAGTTTAACGTGGGCATTGGATTCCAGTGTTTCTAAGCTCTAAATTAAAAGTTATGGACCATTTAGTGCGGACATGTCAAGTTGATCGGCCAGTGAAATTGATTATTCTAAACTCATCATTTGTGCTCATTGAGTAAAAGCTTTTAAATGAAAAATATTGCATGGCATTACACAGTATGGGATTGATGGGATTACTTGGATGCTTTGTCGTATTATATCTGTCTCAAATTTTATCACAATATAGAAAATTGAACTAGCTTAATGTGGGCATTGGATTCGTGCCATTCTGAACTATAAATCAAAACTTGTGGATGATTTAGTGCAGACATGTCAAGTAAATCGGTGAGTTAAAATGATAATTTTAAACTCATCATTGGTGCTCATTGAGTAAACGCTTATAAATGAAGAATAATGCATGGCATCACGCAGATTGTGATGGACTGGATTACTTGGGCACTTTTTCATATCTATTTATTTCTCAAATTTTGTCATATTATAGAAAATTGAGGTTAGCTTAACGAAGGCATTGGATTCGTGTCATTCAGAGCTCTAAATCAAAAGTTACAGACGATTTAGTGTGTACATGTCAAGTTGATCGGCCACTTAAAATGATCATTATAAACTGATCATTGGTGCTCATTGAGTAAAGGCTTATAACTCAAGCATAATGCATGGCATCACGCAGTTTGGGATAGATTGGATTACTTGGACTCTTTGTCGTATCTAGTTATGTGTCAAATTTTGTCCCAATATAGAAAATTGAACTAGCTTAATGTGGGCAATTGATTCTTGTCATTCTAAGCTATAAATCAAAAGTTATGGACGATATAAAGCATACATGTCAAGTTGATCGGCCTGTTAAAATGATTATTCTAAGCTGATCATTGTTGCTCATTGAGTAAAAGCTTATAAATGAAGAATAAGGCATGGCATCATGCAGCTTGAGATGTACTAGATTACTTGGACTCTTTGTCGTATCTATTCCTGTCTCAAATTTCGGTTACACTATAGAAAATTGAGGTAGCTTAACATGGGCATTGGATTTTGTGTTTCTGATCTCTAAATCAAAAGTTACAGACGATTTAGTGCGGATATGTTAAGTTGATAAGCGAGTTAAAATGATCATTCTAAACTGATCAATGGTTCTCATTAAGTAAAGGCTTATAAATGAGACATAAAGCATGTCATCATGATGCAGTTTGGGGTAGATTAGATTACTTGGAAGCTTTGTTGTATCTAGTTTTGTTTCAAATTTTGTCACAACACCGAAAATTGAACTAGCTTAATGTGGGCATTCGATTCGTATCATTCTAAGCTATAAATCAGAAGTTATGGACGATTTAGTGCAGAAATGTCAAGTTGGTCGGCCAGTTAAAATGATCATTCTAAACTAATCGTTGGTGCTCATTGAGTAAAAGCTTATAAATGAAGAATAATGCATGGCATTACGCAGTTTGGGATTGACTGATTACTTGGACGCTTTGTCGTATCTATTTCTGTCTCAAATTTTTTTACACTATAGTGCGGATATGTCAAGTTTAAGGTGGACACTGGATTCGTTTGTTTCTAAGCTCTAAATCAAAGTTACGGACCATTTAGTGCGTACATGTCAAGGTTATTGGCGAGTTAAAATGATCATTCTAAACTGATCATTGGTGCTCATTAAGTAAGGCTTATAAATGAGGCATAAAGCCTGACATCACGTAGTTCGGGATAGATTGGATTACTTGGATGCTTTGTCGTATCTAATTCTGTTCCAAATTTTGTCAGAATATAGGATATTGAACTAACTTAATGTGGGCAGTTGATTCGTGTCATTCTGAGCTATAATTTAAAAGTTATGGATATTTAGTACAGACCTGACAAGTTGATCTGACAGTTAAAATGATCATTCTAAACTGATCATTTGTGCTCATTGAGTAAAAGCTTATAAATGAAAAATAATGCATGGCATCACACAATTAGGGAAGGATTGGATTACTTGGGCACTTTGTCATATCTATTTCAGTCTCAAAATTTGTCCCAACACAGAAAATTGTGCTAGTTTAACGTGGGCATTCGATTCGTGTCATTCTGAGCTATAAATCAAAAGTTATGAACGATTTAGTGCAAACATGTCAAGTTGATCGGCCAGTTTAAATGATCATTTTAAACTAATCGTTGGTGCTCATTGAGTAAAAGCTTATAAATGAAGAATAATGCATGGCATCACACAGTTTTGGATTGACTGAATTATTTGGACGCTTTGTCGTGTCTATTTCTGTCTCAAATTTTGTTACACTGTAGAAAACTGAGATAGTTTAATGTGGACATTTGATTCGTGTGTTTTGAGCTCTAAATCAAAAATTACGGACCATTTAGTGCAGACATGTCAAGTTGATCGGCGAATTAAAATAATTGTTCTAAACTGATCATTGGTGCTCATTAAGTAAGGCTTATAAATGAGGCATAAAGCATGGCATCACGCAGTTTGGGAAAGATTGGATTACTTGGACGCTTTGTCGTATCTAGTTCTGTTTTAAATTTTGTCACAATACAGAAAATTGAACTAGCTTAATGTGGGCATTGGATTCGTGTCATTCTAAGCTATAAATCAAAAGTTATGCACGATCTAGTTCAAACATGACAAGTTGATCGACCAGTTAAAACGATCATTCTAAACTGAACATTCGTGCTCATTGTGTAAAAGCTTATATATGAAAAATAATGCAAGGTATCATGCAATTTATGATGGATTGGATTACTTGGACCCTTTGTCATATCTATTTCTATAACAAATTGTGTCACAATATCAAAAATTGATTTAGCTTAATGTGGGCATTGCATTCGTGTCATTCTGATCTCTAAATAAAGAGTTACGGATGATTTAATGCGGACATGTCAAGTTGATCGGCCAGTTAAAGTGATAATTGGTGCTCATTGAGTAAAGGCTTATAAATAAAGCATAATGCATCGCATCATGCAGTTTGAGATATATTGGATTACTTGGACGCTTTATCGTATCTAGTTCAGTCTCAAATTTTGTCACAGTACTGAAAATTGAAGTAGCTTAATGTGGGCAATTGATTCGTGTCATTCTAACCTATTAATCAAAAGTTATGGACGATATAGCGCTGACATGTCAAGTTATGGACGATATAGTGCTGACATGTCAAGTTGATCGGGTAGTTGAAATGATCATTCTAACCTGATCATTGGTGCTCATTGAGTAAAAGCTTATAAATGAAGAATAATGCACGGCATCACGGAGTTTGAATAGACTGGATTAACTGGACGCTTTGTCGTATCTATTTCTGTCTCAAATTTAGTCACAATATCAAAAATTGAGCTAGCTTAAAGTGGGCATTGGATTCTTGTCATTCTGAGCTCTATATCAAAAGTTATGGACGATTAAGTGCGTACATGTCAAGTTGATCGGCTAGTTAAAGTGATCATTCAAAACTGATCTATGGTGCTCATTGAGTAAAGGCTCATAAATGGAGCATAATGCATGACATCAATAGTAATGGATAGATTGGATTACTTGGACGCTTGTCATATGTATTTATGCCTCAGATTTTGTTAGGTTATAGAAAATTGAGATAGCTTAACATTGGCATTGGATTCTTATTTTCTGAGCTCTAAATCAAAAGTTATGGACTATTTAATGCGGGCATGTCAAGTTTATCAGCAAGTTAAAATGATCATTCTAAACTGATCATTGGTGCTCATTAAATAAAGGTTTATAAATGAGGAATAAAGCATGGCATCACGCAGTATGGGATAGATTGGATTACTTGGACGCATTATCATATCTAGTTCTGTTTCAAATTTTGTCACAATATAAAAAATTGAACTAGCTTAATGTGGGCAGTGGATTCGTGTCATTCTGAGCTACAAATCAAAAGTTATGGACGATTTAGTGCAGACATGTCAAGTTGATCGGTCAGTTTAAATGATCATTCTAAAATGATCATTGGTGCTCATTGAGTAAACAATTATAAATGAAGAATAATGCATGGTATCACGGAATTTGGTATGGACTGGATTATTTGAACGCTTTGTCATATCTATTTACTTCTCAAATTTTTTTCACAATATAGAAAATTGAGCTATCTTAACATGGGCATTGTATTCGTTTCATTCTAAGCTCAAAATCAAAAGTTACGGACGAATTTGTGCGTACATGTCAAGTTGATCGGGGAGTTAAAGTAATCATTCTAAACTATTCAATGGTGCTCATTAAGTAAAGACTTATAAATGGAGCATAATGCATGGCATCACGCAGTTTGGGATAGATTGGATTACTTGGATGCTTTGTCGTCTCTAATTCTATCTCAAATGTTTACAAAATATAGAAAATTGAGCTAGATTAACGTGGGCAATGGGTTCGTGTTTTCCGAACTCTAAATCAAAAGTTATGGACGATTTCATGCGGGCATGTCAAGTTGATCGGCGAGTTAAAAGGATCATTCTAAACAGAACATTGGTGCTCGTTAAGTAAAGGCTTATAAATGAAGCATAAAGCATGGCATCACGAAGTTTGGGATAGATTGGATTACTTCGACGCATTGTCGTATCTAGTTCAATTTCAAATTTTGTGTAAAATATAGAAAATTGAACTAGCTTAATGTGGGCATTGGATTTGTGTCATTATGAGCAATAAATTAAAAGTTATGGAATATTTAGTGCAGACATGAGAAGTTGATCGGCCAATTAAAATGATCATTCTAAACTGATCATTGGTGCTCATTGACTAAAAGCTTATAAATGAAAAATAATGCATGGCATCACACAGTTTTGGATGGATTGGATTACTTGTACGCTTTGTCGTATCTATTTTGTCTCAAATTTTGTCACAATATAGAAAATTGAGGTAGCTTAACGTTGGCATTTGATTCGTGTTGTTCAAAGTTCTAATTCAAAAGTTATGGATGATTTAGTGCGTACGTGACAAGTTGATAGGCCAGTTAAAGTGATCATTCTAAAGTGACCATTGGTGTTTATTGAGTAAAAGCTTATAAATGAAGCATAATGCATGGCATCACGCAATTTGGGAAAGATTGGATTACTTGGATGCTTTGTCATATTTATTTCTGTCTCAAATTTTGTCACAATATAGAAAATTGAGCTAGCTTAACATGGACATTTGATTCGTGTCATTCTGAGCTCTAAATCAAAAGTTACGGATGATTTAGTGTGGACATATCAAGTTGATCGGCTAGTTAAAGTGATCATTCTAAACCGATCATTGGTGCTCATTGAGTAAAAGCTTATAAATGAAGAATAATGCATGGCATCACGTAATTTGGGAAAGATTGGATTACTTGGACGCTTTGTCATATCTATTTCTATCTCAAATTTGAACTCTATATCAAAAGTTACGGACAATTTAGTGTGGAAATATCAAGTTGATCGGCCAGTTAAAGTGATCATTCTAAACTGATCATTGGTGCTGATTGAGTAAAGGTTTAGAAGTGAAGCATAATGCATGGCATCATGCAGTTTGGGATAGATTAGAGTACTTGGAGGCATTGTCGTATCTAGTTCTGTCTCAAATTTTTTCACAATATAGAAAATTGAACTAGCTTATTGTGGGCACTGGTCGACCTGTTAAAATGATTATTCTAAACTGATCGTTGGTGGTCATTGAGTACAAGCTTGTAAATGAAGAATAATGCATGGGATTACACAGTTTGGGATAGTACCGATTACTTGGTTGCTTCGTCGTATCTATTTTTGTCTCAAATTTTGTCATAAAATAGAAAATTGAACTAACTTAACGTGGGCATTTGATTCGTGTCATTCTGAGCTCTAAATCAAAAGTTATGGACGATTTAGTATGGACAATTTAGTGCGGATATGTCAAGTTGAACTGACAGTTAAAATGATCATTCTAAACTGATCATTGGTGCTTAATGAGTAAAAGCTTATAAATGAAAAATAATGCATCGCATCATGCTGTTTGTGAGGGATTAGATTACTTGGATGATTTGTTGTATCTATTTTTGTTTGTCACAATATTGAAAAAATTGAGCTAGCTTAACGTGTGCATTGGATTCGTGTCATTATGAGCTCATTATCAAAAGTTATAGACGATTTAGTGCGGACATGTCAAGTTGATGGGCTAGTTAAAGTGATCATTCTAAACTTATATCTAGTTATGTCTCAAATTTTTCACAATATAGAAAATTGAACTAGCTTAATGTGGGCATTGGATGCATGTCATTTTAAGCTTCAAATCAAATGTAATGGAAGATTTAGTGCAGACACGTCAAGTTTATCAGCGTATTAGTATGATCATTCTAAATTGATCATTGGTGCTCATTGAGTAAACGCTTATAAATGAAGAATAATGCATGGCATCACGCTGTTTGGGATGGACTTGTTACTTGGTCACTTTGTCAAATCTATTTATTTCTCAAATTTTGTCATTATATAGAAAATTGAACTAGTTTAACGTGGGCATTGGATTCGTGTTATTCTGAGCTTTAATTCAAAATTTACGCACAATTTAGTGCGGAAATATCAAGGTGATCGGCCAGTTAAAGTGATTATTCTAAATTGATCATTGGTACTCATTATAAAAAGCCTTATAAATGAAGCATCAAGCATGGCATCACGCAGTTCGGAATAGATTGGATTACTTGGACGCTTTGTCGTATCTAGTTCTGTTTAAAATTTTGTCAAAATATAGAACATTAAACTAGCTTAATTTGGGTAATTGATTCGTGTCATTTTAAGCAATAAATCAAAAGTTATGGACGATTTAGTGCAGACATAAAAACTTGATCAGATAGTTAAAATGATCTTTCTAAACTGATCATTGGTGCTCATTGAGTAAAAGCTTATAAATGAAAAATAATCCATGGCGTCACGCAGTTTGGGAAAGAATGGATTAATTGGACGCATTGTCGTATCTAGTTTTGCTTCAAATTTTGTCACAGTATTGAGAATTGAGTTAGCTTAATGTGGGCATTGAATTCGTGTCATTCTGAGCAAGAAATCAAAAGTTACGAACGATTTAGTGCATACATGTCAAGTTGATCGGGCAGTTAAAATGATCATTCTAAATTGATAATTCGTGCTCATTAAGTAAAGGCTAATAAATAAAGCATAATGCATGACATCACACAGTTTTTGATATATTGGATTACTTGGACGCTTTGTCGTATCTACTTCTGTCTCAAATTTTGTTACAATATACAAAATTGAGCTAGCTTAACATGTGCATTGGATTTGTGTCATTCTAAAATCTAAATCAAAAGTTACTGACGATTAGTGCGGACATGTCAAGTTGAGTGGCCAGTTAAAGTGATCATTCTAAACAGATCATTGGTGCTCATTAAGTAAAGGCTTATAAATGATGCAGAAAGCAAGGCATCAAATAGTTTGGAAAGATTGGATTACTTGAACGCTTTGTCGTCTCTATTTCTATCTCAAATTTTGTCAAAATATAGAAATTGAGTTTGCTTAACACGGTCATTGGATTCTTGTCATTCTAAGCTCTAAATCAAAAGTTAAGAACGATTTAATGGGGACATGTCAAGTTGATCGACTAGTTAAAATTATCATTTTGAATTGATCATTGGTTCTCACTGAGTAAAAGCTTATAATTGAAAAATATTGCATGGCATCACGCAGTTTGGGATGGATTGGATTACTTGGACGCTTTTTCGTATCTATTTATGTCTCGAATTTGGTCACAATATAAAAATTGAGCTAGCGTAATGTTGCCATTGCATTCGTGTCATTCTGAGCTCTAAATCAAAAGTTACGGACGATCTAGTGGGGACATGAGAAGTTGATCGGCCCATTGAGAAGTTGATTAGTGCGGATAGCACTTACAAAAAGCTGTAACGAATCTTCCTGGAAATTTCAGTGATGCTTCATCAAATATAATCCCCTTTATATTCAGTCCTTTACTCTCTTTTACTCTCTCATCTCTCTCCCTCTCTCTCTTGGGATACACACAAACACTCTAAGTGTTTTTCTCTTAATTTTTTTGTTTGAAGTTTAACATCGGAATCAATGGCGATTGGGAACAGCCCTTATCATGGATCTAGTGACTACAACAATGGCTTAAGAGCTCATAACTTAACATTCAAGAAATGAGTTTCATTTCTATCTTATGATGATTTTCTTACAAAACAAGTCTTTAGTTTGACTTCCGGTTGATTTTTCCGACAAGGGTTTTGATTTGTTTTTTCAACAGAATTGTTAAGGAAGTGATGAGAGATCGGTTAAATAATCGATTTATGGTTCAGATGGAGAACATGTTGAGAAGAATTGTAAGTTTTGCTATCGTCTTTAATTAACAATTCACTCTAGTGAAATCACCTAATTAATCACGGGATTAGTTAAATTAACCTGTTCTTTTTAATCACTAGTGCTCACTGAGTAAAAGCTTAAAAATAAAAAATAATGCATGGCATCACGCATTTTGGGATGGACTGGATTACTTGGACGCTTAGTCACATCTATTTTTGTCTCGATTGAAAATTGAGCTAGCTTAATGTGGGCATTGGATGCATGTCATTTTGCGCTTCAAATCAAATGTAATGGAAGATTTAGTGCAGACACGTCAAGTTTATCGGCGTATTAATATGATCATTCTAAATTGATCATTGGTGCTCATTGAGTAAACGCTTATAAATGAAGAATAATGCATGGCATCACGCTGTTTGGGATGGACTTGTTACTTGGTCACTTTGTCAAATCTATTTATTTCTCAAATTTTGTCATTATATAGAAAATTGAGCTAGTTTAACGTGGGCATTGGATTCGTGTTATTCTGAGCTTTAATTCAAAATTTACGCACGATTTAGTGCTGAAATATCAAGTTGATCGGCCAGTTAAAGTGATTATTCTAAATTGATCATTGGTACTCATTATAAAAAGCCTTATAAATGAAGCATCAAGCATGGCATCACGCAGTTCGGAATAGATTGGATTACTTGGACGCTTTTTCGTATCTAGTTCTGTTTAAATTTTGTCAAAATATAGAACATTAAACTAGCTTAATTTGGGTAATTGACTCGTGTCATTTTAAGCAATAAATCAAAAGTTATGGACGATTTAGTGCAGACATAAAAACTTGATCAGATAGTTAAAATGATCTTTCTAAACTGATCATTGGTGCTCATTGAGTAAAAGCTTATAAATGAGAAATAATCCATGGCGTCACGCAGTTTGGGAAAGAATGGATTAATTGGACGCATTGTCGTATCTAGTTTTGCTTCAAATTTTGTCATAGTATTGAGAATTGAGTTAGCTTAATGTGGGCATTGAATTCGTGTCATTCTGAGCAAGAAATCAAAAGTTATGGACGATTTAGTGCATACATGTCAAGTTGTTCGGGCAGTTAAAATGATCATTCTAAATTGATAATTCGTGCTCATTAAGTAAAGGCTAATAAATGAAGCATAATGCATGGCATCACACAATTTTGGATATATTGGATTACTTGGACGCTTTGTCATATCTACTTCTGTCTCAAATTTTGTTACAATATAGAAAATTGAGCTAGCTTAACATGTGCATTGGATTTGTGTCATTCTATAATCTAAATCAAAAGTTACTGACGATTAGTGCGGACATGTCAAGTTGAGTGGCCAGTTAAAGTGATCATTCTAAACAGATCATTGGTGCTCATTAAGTAAAGTCTTATAAATGAAGCAGAAAGCAAGGCATCAAATGGTTTGGAAAGATTGGATTACTTGAACGCTTTGTCGTCTCTATTTCTTTCTCAAATTTTGTCAAAATATAGAAATTGAGTTTGCTTAACACGGGCATTGGATTCTTGTCATTCTAAGCTCTAAATCAAAAGTTAAGAACGATTTAATGGGGACATGTCAAGTTGATCGACTAGTTAAAATGATCATTTTAAATTGATCATTGGTGCTCACTGAGTAAAAGCTGTTGGTGTTTGGAAGATTTTTACGGTTATGAAAAAAGAGAATATATATTGAAAGTAATGAACTTTTTATTAACTTGATTGTATTACACTAAAAAAACTTGATGGTTGTGAAGACTAGACTCGATCTCTATTTATACATAACGAAAAGACACAATTTGAAACAACGCGACTTTTTACTTGAAAAGACGCGACTCTATACTTGAAAGGACACGACTCTTTACTTGAAAGGTCACAACTACTTGTGTTGAACCAACACGACTGTATAAGTGAAAAGACACAATTTTACGAATTGATAATTCGTGACTCTTAATTATTAATTAACTTATATAAATGTGACTTTATATTATACGAGATTTGATTATACTTTAACACTCCCCCTTAATCATATCTCGGCTTCACTCCAAGCTTTCTTCTAAGATCTTCAAATCTTGAAACGTTTAATGCCTTTGTGAAAATATCTGTGAGTTGATCTTCGCCTTTGCAATACTCTAGTTGAATGAGTCCTTTGTGCTCGGCTTCACATACAAAATGATACTTGATCTCTATGTGTTTTGTTCTTCTATGTTGTACCGGATTCCTTCCAATTGCTATTGCCGATTTGTTGTCACATAAGATGGGGATGCCTTCTTTAAACTTTAGTCCCAAATCCTCCAATAGTCTTTGTAACCATATGGCTTGGTTTGTCACTGCACATACGGCGATATACTCTGCCTCTGCCGTTGATTGAGCCACTGTTTGTTGCTTACTTGACTGCCAACAAAACATAGCCAATCCAAGACTAAAAGCATAACCTGATGTGCTTTTCTTATCTTCGGTAGAACCACCCCAATCGCTGTCCGAGTAGCCTATTAATCTTGGTGTCTCCACGTTTGTAAAAAATACTCCAAAATTTGACGTTCCTTTGACGTATCTTAACACCCTTTTGGCTTCTTGATAGTGCTTCACACGGGGTGATGACATGTATCTTGAGAGATAGGAGCTTGCATACATTAGATCAGGTCTTGATGCACTTAAATATAAGAGCCCTCCAACAATGCTCCTATACTTAGTCGGATCTCTAATTCCTTGTCATCTTCTACTCCTTTTCCTTGTTGTGTAAGTGGAGTGCTTACACTCTTGCTTTCTTTCATTCCAAACTTATTAATAAGTTTGTTTGCATATTTTTCTTGTGAAAGAAAAATACCGTGATCATCTTGAATTATTTCCATCCCAAGAAAATAATTCAACAATCCAAGATCCGTCATCTCGAATTCATTCTTCATATTTTCCTTGAATGTGTTGATGAGATGAACATTGCTCCCTGTGATGATGATATCATCAACGTATAAGCTAACGATCAACACATCTTTTCCTTGCTTCATAATATACAAAGCCGCATCATTCATACTTCTTTCAAAACCGTTTTGAATGAAGTATGAGTCTATTCTTCCATACCATGCCCGTGGGGCTTGCTTCAAACCATATAAGGCTTTGTATAGCCTTAACACCTTTTCTTCCTTTCCTTCAATCACAAAACCAGGTGGTTGTGTGACATAAACCTCTTCTTTTAGTTCTCCATTTAAAAAGGCTGATTAGAAGTCCATTTGATATAATTTCCACTTCATTTGAGCCGCATATGTAAGTATGGCTCGTATTGTATCATGTCTTGATACTGGGGCAAATGTCTCAAGATAGTCAACTCCATATTCTTGAGAAAAACCTCTTGCAACTAGTCTCGCCTTGTGTTTAATAGGATTGCCGCTTGCATCCGTTTTGATCTTATAGATCCACTTCACGCTTATTACATTTTTCTTCTCCGGCTTGTCTACTAGTTTCCATGTCTTGTTCTTCTCAATCATTTCTATTTCTTCATTCATGGCTTTTATCCACTCTTTACTGACACAAGCTTCATTGTAAGTTTGTGGTTCTTCATTTGCGAGAAGGCAAGCTTCTATTATTTGAGCCACTTCTTCAACCTCCACTCTTGGTGCTATTCGCATGATTTCACTTATTGACTTGTATTTCTTTGGTGGTTCAGAAGTTTCTCCTTCTTCATTGTTATCATGGTCACCATCTTCAAAAGAAACAGGGCTGGAGATTTTTTCCGTTTGATCTCTTGATTCTTGTAGGTCATTCATAGATAAAACAACAGTCTTCTTGACTTCTTCTTTTCTATCCCAATCCCACTTCTTATTTTCTTCAAACTCAACATCTCTTGATACTTCAATCTTCTCGTTCTCAAAGATGAGAACTCTATAGCCTTTGGATTGATTGCTATAGCCAATAAAGATTCCACGCTTTGACTTAGCGTCTAATTTTCTCCTTTTTTGATCGGCAATATGCACGTAGCATATGCTCCCAAATATTTTCAAGTGTGATACATTTGGCTTGTGTCCACCCCACTTCTCTATAGGTGTCACATCATCTTTAATTGCCTTTGATGGTAGACGGTTTTGTAAGTAAGCTGCGGTGTATACCTCTTCTGCCCATAACTTGAGCGGTAAGCCTTGCTCAACAAGCATTGTTCTCGCCATCTCCACCAAGGATCTATTCTTGCGTTCTGCTGCCCCATTTTGTTGTGGTGAATAAGGCAATGTAACTTGCCTATTGATTCCTTCTTCTTCACAAAAATGGTTGAATTCTTGTGAAGTGAACTCACCACCTCCATCAGATCTTAACGTCTTGATGGTACAATCTGATTGTTTTTCGATCATCGCTTTGAACTTCTTGAACATTAAGAAGGTCTCAGATTTTTGTTTTAGGAAGTATACCCAACACATGTGAGTATAGTAATCCAAAAACAACAGAAAGTAACGGCTTCCATCAAGCGATTTGTGTTGCATCGGTCCACATATATCCGTATGCACAATCTCAAGCTTTTCTCTTGTCTTAGTTTGAGATTCTTTTGGAAAACTTTTGCGTGATTGCTTTCCAAGATTACATGCCTCACATACTTCCTTGTTGACTTTAAACTTTGGTAACCCATTTACCAAATTTTTGTCTTGCATTTGTTGCAACCGTGTGTTGCCTACATGACCAAGTCTCTTGTGCCATGTTTCCATTTCCTCTTGCTCACTTGTATTCATAGCTTCTTCTTGTACTGAACTTAACTTGATTCTGAAGCTCTTTTGAGTCATTGGAATATCCATAATCTTCTTGCCATTTGCATCTACAATGATGCATTTCTTGTCTTTAAAACATACTTGATAGCCGTTTGAAATAATTTGAGGAACGGTCAACAAATTTTTCTCCAAACTAGGTACCAAGAAAACGTTTTTGATGACTTTCTTGCCGTAATTTGTCATGACGGTAATATCTCCTTTACCGGCTGTCATTACGATTTCTCCGTTTCCGACTTTGATCGGAACCTTGATACTTTTATCGATCTTAGAAAAGTATCTCTCGTCTTTCGTCATATGATTAGTGCATCCACTGTCTACTAACCAAATGTCTTCTCTTAATGTTGTTATTGCTTCTTCACTTGCATTAAACAACATGTGGTCTTCACCCAAGTCTTCCTCTTCGAGACTTACATGCGCTCTTTCCTTTTTCTTTGAGCGACACACATTTGAGTAGTGGCCAATTTTACCACAATTGTAACACTCCTTGTTACTTCTTTTATTCTTTTCATGATTGTTTTCTTTCGGTTTCTTCCAACACTCGTTTTCGGTGTGATTGCTTTTCTGGAAAAACTCACACCACTTCTTGCCTTGAATAACACGTCTCTTGGTGTTATCTCGTTTGAAACCAGATTTGGTTCCTTTTGAACGAGCATTAAATGCTCCTTCATTAGTGTTTTCTTCTCTTGCAGCCATTCTTGCTTCATGTGCTTTCAAAATACCGATTAGCTGTGTCATTGTTAGTGAATTCAAATCACGAGTTTGCTCCAAAACGCTAACAATGCTATCGAACTTGGCTGGGAGAGAGATGAGTATCTTCTGTATGAGTTGATAGTTGGTTTTCTTCTCGCCATGATAAGTTAATTGATTCTCCAAAACAATTAACTTATCGGTGAATGTCTTAATATCTTCGTTATAATACATCTTTAGATTTTCGTACTCCCTACGCAACGATTGAAGTTTAACCAATCGGACTTGAGGAGAACCTTGATACTCATCCTTCAATACGTCCCATGCCTCTTTTGATGTTGATGATGCCGCAATGCGTGAGAATATCAGTCACGGCAGTTTGCAAAATTTGCAATGCCATCGTATCATTTGACATCGCTTCTTCTCTAAGCGATTTTGCCCTTGCTGTTTCAGGGGTTTCTTGTTCTTGTACCGGTTCGACCGGCACGCCTTCTTCAACCACGGACCATAATTTTCTAGTCCTTAGAATGGTTGCCATCTTAATGCTCCAGAAGTCGTACTTCTCCCCATCGAATATAGGGATCACTTGATGTGAAGAGCCTTGCATAGTCTCGGCTTATTTTGCGATTAACTTATGCGATATCTTCTTGTTGCTTTTGTTCTTGCGATGAGTTGTAAACTAGTGCTTTCTATTTTGTCCTCTTCAATCGTAAAGCTCTGATACCATGTTGGTG